>CM053770.1:631916937-631981997 GCA_028658325.1 Potorous gilbertii
TGAAAGAAGAGAGGGCAGATTGGTGATATGGGTAATTAGAATGTCCAGTGTATTGGGGAGGGGGGAGGGGACAAATGGGGAGAAAATTTTGGAATCCAAAATCTTGTGAAAATGAATGTGAAAAGTTAAATAAATTTATAAAAAATTTAAAAAAATGATAAGCAGGTGGATTTCAGAAAAACTTAGTAAGACTTACATAAACTGATGCAAACTAAAGTGAGCAGAAGCAGGAGAACATTGTACACAGTAACAGCAATATTATGCAATGATCAGCTATGATTGACTTTACCATTTTCAGCATTGCAATGATCTAAGACAAGTACAAAAGTCTCCTGATGCAAAATGCCTTCCTCATCTACAGAAAGAACTGATGATGTCAGAATACAGATCAAAGTATGCTATTTTCACTCTTTGTGTGTTTCATTTCTCTTTTGGTTCGCTTCATTTCTCGCAACATGACCGATATGGAAATATGTTGAACATGACTGCACATATAAAACTTGTATTGAATTGCATACCATCTTAGGGAGGAGCGAGGGAAAGGAATGAGAAAATTTGGAACTCAATTAATTATTATAATATAAAATACATTATATATATAATATAATCATTATGAAAATAAATGTTAAAAGTCTTTACATGTAATTGAAAAAATAAAATACAATTTAATAAAAAGTTGTCTTTGTAATATGATTGGTTATCACAATGATCCTAGTTTAGAAGTTTTTCAAAGTTATTTTCATTAACAACATCTTAGTGATTATATAAATTATTCTTCTAGTTCTGTTTTCATCCCTCTGTACCAGCCCATACAAGTCCTACGGGATTTCTCTGAATCCATTATATCTTATAGTACAATAAGATACCTTATATTCATATGCCATAATTTGTTCAGTCACTATCCAAATGTATCACTTACTTTGTTTCAAATTCTTTGCTGCCACAAAAATACAATGAATATCTTATTCTTATGGATCCTTTTCTCTTTGGTGGCAACATGGTAACAATGAGTCAAAAAGCATATAAAGTTTAGTAATAGCATATAATTCCAAACTCTTTTCCAGAATATTTAATCTGTTTAATCCAATTCACAAGTAAAAGCAACAGTGCATTAGTATTCCTGACCTCCCACATAGCCTTCAACAACCCTCACCTTCCATTTTTTGTCCTTTTCTCTAATCTAATAGTGTAAGATGGAGGCATAGAGTTTTTTTATTTGGCATTTCTCTTCTTATTTGTGATACAGAATATTTTTTAAAATGTTGATTAACAACCTTAAACTTATTCATATATTTGATAAATTACATTTGGTGAATAATTATTGTGTCTATGTATGTATGTATATATATACACAAACACATATGTATGTACCTATGTACATGCATACACATATATATGTATATATATGATCTCAGAATTTTATTAGAGAAATTTGCTGCAAAGATCATTTTTCCTCTAGATGAATTTTGTTATTTTTCCTAGTTTTATAAAGCAACCTCATTAATTTGAATGGCATGATATTTGATATCATGTAAACTAATGTAGGCATTATTGTCATTTCTATTATATTGTCATAGGCCAACCATAAGAAATTAATATATCCTTCATTATTCAATTTATCTTTATTTCTATAAAAGGTTTTTCAGTTGTATTTACATAATTACCATGTGTATGTTAGTAGCTGGATTCCAAGGTATTTTGCATATTCTTTGGTGATTTGGATTGAAATTTCCTTTTTCTCTCTTGTTGCATTTTGTTGGTGATATGTGGTACCTAGGAGGCATTGTGAGTGGACCACTGGATTTGGAATTAGACAAATCTGAATTCAAAACCCTTTCCAGAAAGTCAGTAGCCTCATTCAGCCTCAATTTCCTCATTTGCAGAATGGCGATAATAGCAACTACTTCACATTGTTGTCGTCAGTTTCAAATGAGATATTATATGTATATCACTTAGAAAATCTGGAAATCTTATGTGTATATATTAGTTATTTTTTATTAAATTGCACAGAGAATGCTTAGTTCTTCAGTGGTTCACATAAATGAAATTATATATCTATATTTGCTTATACAATTTGTGGAAAATATTAAGTTCTTTCTCGATTATTCCCTAGCATATCACTTTTCTTTAACATTTGATTTCTCTCTTAAACCCAATAAAACAACAAACCCCATCTAAGATCTGTGTTTTTCTTATTTGTCTACCTGGAAAACAGAATTCTGAAAGGACACTTGCCTCTTTCTCCCTTATTAAGTAAATACTTCATTATAATTTAGACCCTTTGAATTATTCAGGTACATTTTCCTTTCTAGTGTCTCTTCACTCCTGCATTTTCATTTCAAAGATTCTATCCATCTTTGGTTATTTTATCAGGAATGCTTAAAAGTTCTCCATTCAATTTAAAGGTCAAGTCTTTTGGTTTGTTTGCTTGTTGGATGTTCAGAATAAGTTACTCTTGGTTTTAAATCTGTATCTTTTTGTTTTTTGAAACACAGTAGCATAGACTTGAGATTTTTCTCTTTTTTTATTGTCTTGTATGCTAAGTCTTGTGTAATTTTGACTGTTTTCCTGGTACTTGAACTCTTTCTTTCTGTCTTACTTGTAACATCTTTACCTTGACTTGTAAGTTCTGAATTTGGGCTTTTCTTAATTTAGATTTTTTTCAAGAAGTTACCAATGTAATTGTTACAGTTTCACCTCTTTCTCTGATCCTAATAGACACTAGCAGGTTTCTTTTATGAATTCTTGAATAAGATGACCATTATTTTGTTCATGGTTTTCAATCGGTTTATTGATCTTTTAGTCAAATGCAATTTTATTTTTCCTACCTTTTGATACATATGTAATATAATTAATACAAATGTCACTATAATTAATATTAATATAATATTAACATAATTAATATTAATAATAAATTATATTCATTTTTAAGAATTTGAATCCAAAATTCTCTCCCTCTTTTCCACTTCCCCCCCTTTCTAAGATGGTAAACAATTTTATATAGGTTATACATGTACACTTATTTAAAATATACCGTATTTCTGTATTAGTCATGTTGTAAAAGAAAACAGACCACACACACACACACACACACACACACACACACAATAGTATGCTTCAATCTGTATTCAGACAACATCAGTTCTTTCTCTTTCTCTGGGGGTGGACAGCATTTTTCATCACAAGTCCTTCAGGATTGTCTTGGATCTTTGTATTGCTGAGAAATAGATGACATTCACATTTGATTCTTGGTACAATATTGTTGAATGGTTTACAGTGCTGTACATCATATGGCAATATTGTACTGTCACTTTGTACAATATTTTCCTGGTTCTGCTCGCTTCACTTTGCATCAGTTCTTATAAGTCTTTTCAGGATTTTATGAAAGTGTCCTGCTCATCATTTTTTTTTATAGCAGAGTAATATTACATTACAAGCATATGCCATAACTTGTTCAACTGTTCCCCAGTTGATGCTCATCTCCTTAATTTCCAATTTTTTGCCTCTTCAAAGAAAATCTGTTATATGGGTGTACAAATAGGTCCTCTCCCCCTACCCCCTTTTTAAGATCTCTTTGGGATATAGTCCCAGTAGGTCAAAGAAGATGCACAGTTTTATAACCCTTTGGGCACAGTTCCAAATTGCCTGCCAGAATGAATGGAACAGTTCACACTCCACCAACAGTGCATTAGTATTTCCACTTTCCACATTCCCTTTAACATTTATCATTTTTGTTTTCTTTCATATTAACCAATTTTATGTGTGAGATGGTACCTCAGTGTTGTTTTAATTTGCTTTTCTCTTATCAATAGTGATTTAGAACATTTTTATATGATTATGGAGAGTTCTGATTTCTTCATCTGAAAACTACCTATTCATATCCTTTGACCATTTGTCAATTGGAGAAGTATTCATGTTTTTATACTTCTCTATATAAGAGGACTTAGTTGCTTTTGAGAATCTCCTTTGCTGCATCTCTACTAAACTAGGTAGTGCTCTTGCTAATGGGATTCCTGTATTATTGTAGGACTAGCAAAGTGACTCAGTGGATAGAGAGCTGGACCTAGAGTTAGGAAGACTCATCTTCCTGAGTTCAAATCACTCCCTAAGTGATTCTGGGCAAATCACTTAACCCTGTTTGTCTCAATTTTCTCATCTATAAAATGACCTGGAGAAGGAAATGGCAAACCACTCCAACAACTTTGCCAAGAAAACTCCAAATGGAGTCACAAAGAGGTGAATAGGACTGAAAAGACTAAACAACAATATATTATTGTAAAGCTAATTTAGTTAAGTTGGTAGGTAGATTGAAAATGGCTAGAGAGTTGAATGTAAGAGTCATGAAAACCTGAGCTTGAATTCCACTTCCACACTAGCTGTGTGACTCTGGGCAAAGTATGTAACTTACCAGGCTCTTCTTAATCAAACTGGGCTAAGATGGGGGAAAGGGGAGCTGTTGATTTGTGTCTTTGGGACTTCTTCCTTCCTCATGGTGCCTCTTAAAAAATACCCTGCATCCTTTGGAATTGTTGTTGCCTCAGAGTTTTGTTTGTTCACTCATATAGCATTGGGGCTACCTTCTCAGAGTCAGAGAAGATCTGAGGCTTCAGCATTGCTCCAAAATGGTCAGGGAGCAGGACACATAAGAAATGCAATATATTAAGGCTACTGAAGGATTCAGGGACTAAGCTGCTTTTGAGAATTACCTTCCCTGCATCTCTGCTAAACTAGGTAGTTTATTTTCCCATTGTATTATGAGTTCCCCCAGAGCAGGGGCTATCTTTTGCCTTTCTTCATATTTCCAGTGTTTAGCACGCTGCCTGGCACATAGTAAGAACCTCATAAAAATATCTATTGACTGATGGACTATTTTCTCCATGTCAACTAGCTCAGGGCTGGACCCATCAGAAATGCTAAGTGAATTTTTGTTGAAGAATGAAGAGATGAATGAATGAATGCTGTGAAAAACTCAGTTTTCTTGACTCATCCCCATAACCTAGCACAAGGACACTATTTCCTCTAGCAGTTGCTGCCTGTATTTTAATTGCTAGGTTATTTATTAATGTGTTAATCAATGCTATCTCTACTGTGTAATTACCAGAACAGGGATGGATCTTTATGTAACTCTTTATGTAACAGGATTACAGTGAGTAGCCTCTTTGTTCTTGTGGAGAGGTCTGCATGACATTACACTGAATTCTTCTGTCTTGGAGCATGGTGGAGGTTTGTGAAGGTGCTGAGGGTCTCAGTTGCTCAATCAATGCCTTATGTAGTGCATGATTATAAAGTACACTAAAGATATGTCTTGGAAAGGGACAGCTACTATTCCTGACCTTTGGCTATCTAAAGCTTTATGACTCTAGTATTTTGTAATGGAGTAATGGATAATTAGTTATAATTTATATCTGCATTACTGATACATTTTGATATTTAGGTTTGAACATAGGTATGTTGGGTGCAATGATGGGGACTTTTTTGTCTTATCAAGAATAATTCATTCACAATGGAAGTTAGGGCATGGGGGATTGGTAGTAGTATTAGAAAATCAATGGAAAACCAAATGAGTTCTTGTCCCCAAAGCTGGGATCTTTGTGTTTATCAAACTAGATTACTATGGGTATTTACTACTGTGTATTGCGTACCCAAACTATTCCACTGATCTAACTCTCCATCTCCTAGTCAGTACCAGATTATTTTGATGATCACTACTTTACATTACCATTTATTTATGCCATTTATTTCCATTTATACATTTTGAGAACCGGTATGGCTAAACCACCTTCCTTCACATTTTTCCCATTAATTCTCTTGATATTCTTTATCTTTTGATCTCCTATCTGAATTTTATTATTTTTCTAGCTTCTTATAACACTGAATAAATAAATAAATAAATTTACTAAGAATTATAATTTCTCTTATGTTGGCTCAGTCTACCCATGAGTAATTAATATTTTCCAGTTGTTCAGATATGATTGTGTTCATATAGCTCCTGGGGTTGTATTGGAAGATCTACTGTTTTATTTTTCCCAGTTGCATGTAAAAATAATTTTAACATTTTTTTAAAATTTGAGTTCCAAATTCTTTCTCTCTCCCTCCACTCTGGACGTGTCCCTTCCATCCCTCCCTCCTCTCCCCCATCACAGTAAACAATTTGAGATAGGTTATCCATGTGCAATCGTGCAAACATTCCTTATTAATCATGTTGTAAAACACACATTAAAAAAGGAAAAAAATAAGGCAAAAAATAGTATGTATTAATCTTCATTCAGATTCCATCACTTCTTTGTTTTGAAATGGATAGCATTTTTCATCATGAGTCCTTTGGAACTGTCTTGGTTCATTTTATTGCTGAGAACAGCTGTCATTCACAGTTGATCATGATACAGTTCTCATGGTTCTGCTCACCTCATTCTGCATCAGACGATATGTCTTCCAAGGTTTTTTAAAAAGCATCCTGCTCACAGTTTCTTATGGTGCAATAGTATTCCATTATGATTTTGTGCCACAATTTGTTTCGCCATTCCCCAAATGATAAACTTCACTTCAATTTCTAATTCTTTGCCACTACCAAAAACAAAACATTGCTATAAATATTTTTGTACAAATAGGTCCTCCCCCTTCCTTTTCTTTAATTTTATCTTTGGAATACAGACCTAATAGGTGTATTGGTGGAGGAAAGAGTAAGCACAGATTTATAGCCCTGTGGGCATAATTCCAAATTGTTCTCTAGAATGATTGGATCAGTTCACAACTCCAATAACATTTGTATCCAGTTTTCCCAGTTTCCTACAACATTTATCATTTTCTTTTTCTATTGTATCCCATCTAATAGACATGAAGTATTACATCAGAGTTGTTTTAATTTATATTTCTCTAATCAATAGTGATTTAGAGCATTTTTATATGACTATAGATAGCTTTGATTTCTTTATCTGAAAACTGCATGTTCATATCCTTTGACAAATTATCAATTGGGGAATGACTTTCATTCTTGTAAATTTGACTCAGTTCTCTATATATTTGAGAAATAAGGCTTTTATTTCTTTCAGTTTTTCCAAGATGTATACACACACACAATATCATATCTAACTTTTCAAAATTCTGTTTACCTCCTTAGCTTCTTTCTTGTTAATTTTGAGATTAGATTTTTCAAGTTATGAGAATGGAAAGTTGAGGTCCCCCACTAGTATAGTTTTACTGTCTATTCCTATAATTCATTGAACTTCTCCTTTAGAAAATTGGATGCTATACCATTTGGTGCATATATATTCATTGTCTATGGTACCTCTTAGCAAGATAGTTTCCTCTGAAATTTGGCTGTGATATTCCTGGGAATTTTCACTTTGAGATCTCTTCCAGGAGGTGATCCATCTTCCCTTACACCATGGTAAATAACCATAGTAATCTAGTTTGATGAACACAAAGACCCCATGTTTGGGGACAAGAACTCATTTGGTTTTCCATTGGTTCTTAAGAGGTATTACTGTCATCTTTTCATGTTGCAGCGTAGTTCATCTTTAATGAATACATTAATTAGATGTAGTTTTGCTTTTGCTTTGTCTGAGCTCATTATTTTTACCCCAGTGTTTCTTAAACTTCAGCTGAAGCATAATATTCTGTTCTAGCTCCTTACCTTTACTCTATGTGTCTGCTTTAATGTATTCTTTGTAAACAACATATTGCGAGATTCTCTTTTTTAATCCACTCTGCTGTACAATTCCATTACATAGGTGAATTCATTCCATTTACTTCATAGTTATGATTATTAACGCCAATATTATCTCTCCATCCTATGGCCTCTCCTTTTATCCTTTTCTCTCTGTCTCCTTTCACTCTCTCCTTTCTCACTAGTGTTTTGCTTATGACCACTGCCTCTCCCAATTTGCCTTCCCTTCTATCAATTCCCCTAACTTCTCTTGTCCCCCTCCCCTCCTACTTCACAATAAGGTAAGATAGATTTCTGTACCCAATTTGGTGCTTATTTTATTCCCACTTTCAGTCAGTTCTGATGAGAGTAAGGTTAAAATATTGCCTGCAACCCCCCCCTATCTTTTTCTCCACTGTAGCAGATTTTTGTATCCCTTTTATGTGAGAATATTACCCCATTCTACTCTCTTCTCCCATTGCATCACTGTTTCTCACTTTCTTATTTTGTTTTTGCATATCTTTTCATCACAATCAATTTACATGCATGTCTTTTGAATAGATATACACATTTTAGGTGCTCTAATAATTATAATGTTCTTAAGAGTCATGACTATCATCTTTTCTTGTTGCAATATAGTTTATCATTAATGAATCCATTATATTTTCTCTTTTCTGTTTATCTTTTTATGCTTCTTTGGAATCTTGTGTTTAAAATTAAAGTTTCATCCAATTTCATCCAATATATATTTTTTCCTCTGAAGTATTATAAATCACTTTATCCTGGGTAGTTGATTCTTAGCTATAATTCTATCTTCTTTGCCTTCCAGAATATCATATTCCAATGCCCCTGACTCTTTAATATAGAAGTTGCTAAATTCTGTGTAAACATGACTTGCCCCCATGATATTTGAATTGTTTCTTTTTATTTGCCTGTAGTATTTTCTCCTAGACCCGGGGTCTTTGAAATTTGACTGTGATGTTCCTGGAAATTTTCACTTTGGGATCCCTTCCAGAAGGTAATGAACGGATTCTTTTCATTTCTATTTTACCCTCTGGTTCTGATACGATAGATTTCCTTGATGTTTTCTTGAAATATGATGCCTAGACTCTTTTTTACTATGGCTTTCAGGTAGCTCAATAAATCTTAAATTATCTCCCCTGAATTGATCTATTTTCTAAGATATTTTCCTACTGGAAAATTTACTGGAAAATATTTTCTTACTCACATTTTCTTCTATTTTTTACTTTTATTTTGTTTGATTAATTTTTGATATTTCATCGAGTTATTAGCTTATACTTTTCCAATTCTAATTTTTAAGGAATTGTTTTCTTCAGGGAGCTTCTGTACCTCCTTTTCCATCTGACCAATTCTACTTTTTAATACATTCTTCTCCTTACTGGCAATTTGGGTTAAGTGACTTGTCCTGAGTGATACAACTATTAAATATGTGAAGCTGGATTTGAACTTGGTCCTCATAACTCCTGGGCTGGTGCTTTATCTGTTGCATCACCTAGCTGTTCTAATGATTCTACCTAATAAGGGGTAATTTTGTTTAGTGAATGTTGGTATACCTTCCCCCCCTCCCATTTTTTGTACATCTTTTGTATTTCCTTTACCAAGCTGTTGACTTCCTTTTCATAATTTTCTTGCATCATCCTCATCCCCCCCATTTTTCCTCTACCTCTCTTATTTGATTTGTAAAATACTTTTTGAGTTCTTCCAGTAAATTTTTTGCCACTGAGACTGATTTTTTCTTTACATTTTTCATGTAGCCCTTTTATCCCCTTTTGAGTTTGTGCTTTTATCTTTCCCTGTCACCACAGTAACTTTTTATGGTCAAGTTTTTTTTCTTGTTATTTGCTCATTTTTCCAGTCCATTTCTTTACCTTAAACTTTGTGTTAAACGTTAGACTCTGCTCCAGGGTGGAGAGGTCACTATCCCAATCTTTAGGTATTTTTCTGCTTGAGGTCTGAAAGTTTTCGTTTTTTCCTAATGTATCAGCAAGGCAATGTTCATAGCACTGGTGGTGACTATGAATATGCCAGTGTAGTTCTCAATTGCAAAATATAAAAGAGTCTCCATATAGAAGGCAGAAGAAAAACATTTATTTAAACACCGCAAAGCCAAATCTCAGAACTAGAAAGCAAAATGCATCATGGTGACCAAGAAGTTAATAAACATGATCACAGCAGAGGGCAAAGTCATGCTCAAACCTCCCCTCCCCCAGCCCTGGGGTCTTCTCAACTATCAACTATTACAATGTATCAGTCTCAAACTTCCCCTCTCCCAGCCAGGGCCTTCTCAACTCTCAACTGCCACAATGTATCAGTTGGGCCTGTGTCAGTTGGCCTGTGTTCTATCCCCTCTGACCCGACCGACCCCCTTCACTCACTTCCTCTCAGTTCTGCTCCACCCTTTTCTGCCTCTTTAGCAAGCTCCTCCTACCATATGTGAACCAGGCTTCCAGGTCATTTAAGCAGATCATATGGGCCTATTTCCATTTTAAATTACTATTACACCAAGGTAGTATGATCTAAGGAGAGGTTCAGTCACTGTTCTCCTGTCCTGTGCTACAGTCTATGAGTGACCTCAAGCAATCTTTGAATTGTGACCAGGGTCCCTGCTTCCCTGTGGCTATGAGCACTAGTTTCTAGTACTCCTCCTTGCCCTGAGATTGCAACCAAGGCTCATGACCTAACACAAACCAGGTATGGGCAATGTAACAGTCCTAGACTTACTGTCATCAAAGGATCTCATTTATTCCCCATTACTTCCTGTTGGGCTGCTGATTCAGTGGTCCTTAAGGCCTGCTGCTGGCTTGCCAGAGCACTGCTTGCTTGCCAGGACAATTTTGGCTTGCTGGAGTATGGCCTGTGGTTGGCTTACCCAGGCCCTGTTGACTTGCCAGGTTGCGACTATCTTGCCGGGTATAACAACAAGCACCCCACCATAAACAGAAGGTCCTGCTATCACAGGTTCTTTGATCTGCTTTTCTAAAAGAAAAGGCAACTTTTGAGGAGTCAACAGTCACTTTAACGAAGCACATGTAAATTATTCACTTAGTTCAGGAAAAAAAAGTCAGAACCCTGAACTTCAGAGAAAATGCAGAGAAATCAAAATCAACAAACAGTGCTTCCTGCTGCCTGAGAATAAGCAATACATCATAGATTAACAGACAGATGCAACTGCCTGGCCATAGATACGTAGTTACCAGAGATAGGAGCACCAACATCTGCGTTTTCCTTAGCTCCTTAGCACCTGGCCAGAGTCTCATAAGGCCAAACATTTTCAATGTAAGCCCCAAAGTAAAACATCATCTTAGAATACTTATATATTTTTCAGAACCAGAGGGCATTAAACCCTTGGGAACCAGACCCTCATTAACAAAAGGTGTGGGCCTTCCTACAAATCTTTCCAGGTTTGTTAATGAGTGGGGAAGATCTTCCCATTAAGAAGCAAAATTATATTAACAATAAGCAAAAATGCATCATCAATACATTGGGGCACTGCTTTCTTGCTGGCCTTGTCCTGATGCTGGCTTCCCAGGGCATTTCCTGCTGCTCTTTTGATGGAGTATGGCTTGTTCTAGAGTGTACTTTATTCTCACTCCAGTGAGACAGTCTTTTCCCACTTACCTTCTAAGTTATCTTGGACTTGAAAATCATTTCACTACATCCTTATGTTCATTCTATTGCTTCCCAATTCATTCTTAGACATCATTTTAAAATTGTTTCAAGGGGAATATGGGAAAGGTCAGGAGAGTCCCTGCCTTCACTCTTACCATTTTCACTCTGTCCTTCTAGTCCATAGATCAGACGTGCATAACATATGGCCTTTAGGCTGCTTGCAGCCCACCAAAGGATTTCAGGTGGCTGTCACCTGATCCACGACAGCCATGCGTCATCAGTCTGTCTCTAGTCTAACCTATCTGCAGCCCAGAGAAGTTCACAAGTTGTACAAGTCTGCCATAGATTCTTAAATTATTTCGCCTTAACATATTTTTCTCATCAATTGCTTTTTGATAGTGGATACTTTTTTCTTCATTTTTTCAAGCATTTGAACCTTTCAGCATTTCTTGTGGCTTCAAGGAGTCATTGAGTTCTTTTTGCTCCATTCTCTTTTTCTACTTCTTAAGCATAAGCTTTTCTACGATCTGCTTTAGTCTATTGATTTATTATCCTGTTTATTTTTTTCCTTCTTAGGTAAAAATTTCATTTTGTGTCTCTTTTATCATTTTCCCCCTGTTACTTTTATAATCCTTGTATCTAAGCAATTTTTTTTTCTTCTGAGACTCTATTTGTAGTTGTGGAGTTATTGTCTTCTGGTGGATTTATCTCTTATAGTTCCTGTAATGCAGAGTATTTTTATTGTGTTTTGTTTTCTTCTTTTTTTCCATCTTTTTCAGCCTTAGTTCTTGCTTTGAGATTTTATTTTTGGATCAGTCCCTTTCGTAGTCTGGATGCTACTGCCTCTACTACCTATCCATCTGGCCCACAAGAGTTTTTTTTCTCAGTCTACTCGTGGCCCACTATGGAATCTGGCTTCAGCTAGACTCTGGCTTCTCTTTGTAAAATCCCCAATCAGGAATTATTTTCATCACCAGTTCCTATACAGTCCCCAGGTGGTAGTGATTATATGCTCTTTATCTTATCTCTTGCTATGGTTCCCAGGGCTCTCAGGACTATATCTAGGCCATAACATCCTATGGAGTGATCTATGTGGGCTATTTCTGTACTTGTTTCTGTTCTGACAGACTGTTATTGGAGTTTGGGTTTGAGCACCTTTGCCTGTTCTGACTTCTCTGTTGTGACTTGTGTTTATCTATATCTGTGTTGATTTTCCTAATGTGGCCCTTCTACCCACATCTGGTAACTTCTGTCATTGTTTTTCTACAATTCTTCATTGGATAGAAGCTACTCAACATTGAATTTCCATTTACTTTATCATTGCTATTTCTGGGGGCCCTTTATTTGTTGGGGTTTCTGCTGGGCTTCCTAAGGAGTTTTTACATTGCCATCTTCACAGAAATTCCTTCAGCTATGCTATTTATAAGGGAAGGCTTTTTTTTTTGGAGGTGGAGTAGAGGAGAAAATGAAGAATTATGGGAGATATTAAGGAAGTAATGTTGGTGATAGGGCACTCAGGTGGCACAAAGGACCAGACCTGGGGTCAGTAAGACATCTTCCTGAGTTCAAATTTGGCCTCAGTTATGTGCTAACTATGTGACCCTGGGGAATTCACTTAACCCTGATTGCCTCAGTTTCCTCATGTATAAAAATGAGATGGGGAAGGAAATGGCAGACCATTCCAGTATCTCTGCCAAGAACACCCCAAATAGCGTCAAGGGTCACGAAGAATAGGGCGTGATTGAAAAATGACTTAACGGTAACAACATTGACAATGGTGTACATAAAAAGAAAAGAGCATTAAAATATTTTAAAAAATCAAAAAGAGCAGAACTTTAGAAGAAGGTACAGGTAATCAGTGTAGTATAACTATTAGGTGAAATGTTTTTTACATATGTATATATACATATATATTTTTAAAAGCTTTATATGATAGAGACAGTTTATATTTATGGTTTACTTATGATTTTCTTTTCACATGAGATTGTTCATGTTTATGGATTTTTTAGGTAATAATAAGTAGAAAGAGAAAAACGAAGTGAGAGGACTGTATTGAATGAGGGGACTTTAAGATCTTTTCCATTTTTAAGATTCTAAGATACTATTCTCCATTTTTGGACGCTCCAAAATTGTTGTACTGCTACTGGAGTGTCATAATCTAAGCAAGGTTCACCATATTAAACACAGTCATCAGTATCAGCTGCTTGAAAAGCCAATAGTCCTGACCAAGGGAAGTCTCTTGGATGCATTGATTATCTATTGCTTGGTTCATTGGCAGGGGCCAAGTTATTCTAGAAAGACTTTTCTTCCATCAAAACTATCAGGACTCCCTACCCAGAAAGAAAATCAAGGAGGTTAGCCTGCCCTGAACATTCCAATTTGAAATCCCAAGAAATTTTTAGGTGTAATTTTTTAAAAAGCAGTATTGTTCCAGATTTCCTCTTCCTTGAGAGAGGGCTCCTCTTGGGTCACTGATCAGAGACTTTGTCCTTCTCCAGCTGATGAAAGCAGCTGAGCCCAGGTCATCAGAGCACCTGACTTGGTTTCTGAAATATCTATTCATTTACAACATTATGAGTCCTCACCTATGTGATAGACACATCTTATGGCAACATTCGGTGCTGATTTTCACCATTATCTGCATTCATAGCCATTTCCGTCTGTGTTTTTGTTCCCTTGGATTTGGGCAACAAATCTCTGGGTGGATGCCAAGCTGAAAAACTCCACATCTTTAGTGGAAAGTGCACTGGATTTGAAATCAAAGGAAATGGATTTGGAAACTGGATATACTACTTAATATCTGTTTGAATTAAGCAACTTACATCCTCTGGGCTTTCTTTTGCTCATTTTTTATATGGAAGAGTTGGGCTAGACCATCTCAAAAGGACCTTTCTCACACCAAGTTCTGTTATGTATGTTTGCAAGTAGAGATCACTAGAAATTCAGGATTTCAGCCAAGGGTCCACTTTAGGAAGAGTTAAGAAACTGGCAAAATTTATTTTCAGTTCCTTCATCTTCATAGTTGTTGAGTCCTCCATCCTTGCCTTTGGAATACTTCAGTTTTTACCTTTTAATTTCTAAAACTTACTTTCAGGAAATGAGATGAAGTAATTCATAAACAGGCACATATAACCAGAACATTTATTTCCATGGATTTCTTTATGAGTGACAAGATAGGAAAAGGAAAATAGTTTTAAATTGGATCAGGCTTAAGGAATTCTTATAATTCTCTGTCAGGCTTGCATATTAGCTCCATTTTCATCAAAATTGATTGCCATTGCTACTTCTCCATCTCAGAGGCATATTTGCATTTTATTAGGAGGCAAAATTGTGAATTTCTTATTACAGAAATTCACAAATCAAGACAGGGTGTGTGGCAGATAGATGATGCAGTAGATATAACACCAGGCCAGAAATCAGGAAGACTTGAGTTCAAATCTGACCTTAGACACTTCCTAGCTATGAAACCCTGTGCAAGTCATTTAACCCATTCATCTCAGTTTCCTTATCTGTAAAATGAGCTGGAGAAGTAAATGGCAAATCACTTCCGTATCTTTGCTAAGAAAACCTCAAATGGGGCTACAAAGTCAGATATGACTGAAAACATCTTAACAACAACCACCGAAGTAGGTAAAACTATGGGTTTCTAATTGTAGAAATTCACATACCCTCAAGATATAGTGCATGGAACTGGGAAGGATTTGGCCGGGGGTGCGGTCTTCTGTTATCTCGGAACTCATACCAAGTGAGTCAGCTGCTGTTCCCTGACTACCTGTCTTATTGACATAATTTGGCCACTTATAATTACTGGCTGCTGGCTAACAGATCTTCTTTGCAGATAATGGAATGTCAAGAAGAATATTGATATTGACTATTGAATTGTCAGTGGGAACTGGGAGCAGAAACCATTCGAGGAGTATGGGCTTGGAAGACTAGGTCTCTAGTTCACTGTTGCCCTCACTTGCATTTCCCAATTCACTCTCATTTTAAAATAGTGTACACAGGTGGTCTTGTTTGATTCAATTTCAACAGTCCTTGAGATTTATGGTCCTGTCTGCTCATGACTTGACAGCTTGATGGCTTTCATATTAACCCGCCCCCCACCCCCTTCAGAATGCTGCAAATTTTGGACAGGGAGAAAGTAATTTGTAGAAGCCTGAGTCTCTTGTCTAGGCAACATGTTGGGTGCTTGGCCTCTCTCTCTCTACAATCTGCTCTTACAGGTTTGGAGACATCACCAATGATGGGACAAAAGTATTTTTGTGAGGGGTTCCATTTACTTTCAGCCTAAAAAGAGAGCTGGCCTCACTGTTGGGAAAATTCAAGACTGAAGTATCCATCACTGACTAAGCAGATAAGAGTAAAAGGGAGTTTTATGACCCCCTGATGGTGACAGCAATAATCTTTATTTAAAAATACTCTCTTCATTTAGGATGTAAACTCATTGTGAGTAAGAATTGTTTCATTTTTTGTACTTATATCTGCAGCACCTAATTCTGTATGTAGTGCATAGTTCATAATAAATTGCATCACCCAATATAGCTACTCAAAGCTCATGGTTGAAGGTCACCCAGGTCTCTGGGTCAACATACTTTCACCCCTCTTCCCTATTCTTTTGCTCTTAAGAAACTGGATGGACTCAATGGAATCTTAAAGTTTTCTAAATACTTTCCTTATAATAATTCTTTGAGGAAGGTAGGCAGAGTATAGCCTCAGGGTAGTATAATTAACCCACTTTGGGAAACAAATTTAGGAACAATTAAATGTTACCCACAATCACTTATTTAGAAAATGGAAGAGCCCAGGCTTAACTGCAGTTTTCTAACTTCAAATCTTTCTATTATAACATCACATCCAGTGCTGCTTGGGTCTGGTATTTTGCTAGGGGTTCTTTTTGACTAGTCTCAAACTAGGAAGAAGAAGAAAGAAATGGAAACATGAAGCGATGCACTACAGCACCCAGTTTGCTTTGTGAAAAAAAATCCCAATCAATATGTGCCATCCTTGATGAATTCTGCTGCTATTTATAGGAGAGGGAGTGTGCTTGCTTGTCTCCTCTAGTTTATAGGACTGTAACTAGGTTTTGGAGCATGAACGGATAGCTCACTTAAGATGTAGGCACTCACATGGGAGACAGAAAGGGCCTGCTTCTGAGAGAACTGGCAAGGACCTGGACATACTCTATTGGCTTTTCACATGGGTGAGAGCAACCTCTTTTCACTAACTGAGTAGCCAAAACTGGCTGTATCTTTAAAGCTCCCTGACTGAGACACAATTGATTTCTCTTTTCAGTAGTGACCATGAATGAAGGACTTATTCAGTCACAGAATACCATGAAATAAACTGGGGAAGGAAGGGACCAAGCTCCCATTTTTCTCCTCCCAAACAATATGGCTCAGGATTTTAGTCATGTTCCATTTGACCTTTAGAATCCTAGGTAGAGGAGTTCCAGCCTTTGGGACTTCAGAGCCCAGGATACAAGGAACCAGCCCAGCAAGAAATCCCTGAGAAACCAGGGTCATGGGAAGTTAGCCTGAGTTGGGAAAGGTGAAGGGGGACTTTTGGACTTTGAACTTTGAAGTGAACTATTCTGTGCTGCTTACAGATTAAAATAGCATAAAAAATAGGGGGAAATGTGCTTTATGCTTGGGCACCTGACATTGGGGCAACTCAACATGGGGAAATATTGTATTCTCCCAAACTGTAGCATCTTGAGGCAATGGCAGAGACAGGAGAACTCCCATCAGAACCCCTAAAGTTTTCAGAGGTGCAGCACACTTGATGTTTAGACAGTGGAGGCCTGTAATGTGATTCTTCTAGGATCGTAGATAGAGAGCTACAAGGGATATTAAAGGTGATCCAGTCTAACTCCCTCATTTTACGAAAGAGGAAAGGGAGGTCTAAGGAGGTGACTTCTGGTCACAGTGATTTGCTCAAGGTCACAGAGTAGTGAGTTGTAGTCACAATTAAGATTTATGTCCTCTGACTTTACAACCAGTGTTTTTTTCCCCATCATATCCTGTCTCCCCGTAATCTAATACACCCCCATCTCCCATAAGTGTAGCCATTAGTTGGCCTTTGGGGAGGCAGAAAGGCTAACAGGGGAAGGTAGGGGAAGGAAATTGGGTTTCAGCCTTCTGGAAGAAACTAACCCTATTCCTGACTCTAGGAAATGAAATTCAGTCAGAAACTCACTCCTTACTCCTCCTTCTTCCTCAATCTCTCCATTTACTTCCTACCAATCAGTAGAAAAGTCTGACACATTCTTCTTTTATGATTGGTTTGAAGGAATAAGGATGGTAGTGGGGGGCGGGGATGTTGGAAAGGATGTGAAACAATAAAGATGATTTAATTTATATCTGATCACAGCTACCAGCTGCCTGTGCTATCAATTATTCCACCCTAGGAGTTATTAAAGTGCACCTCTGTCATCAAAGCCTTATTAGCAGGGGATTTATGGAGCATAGACCCATGGGAGGAAATACTGATATTTTCACTCCCAACATCACTCATGAATGGCTGATTGTACTTCCCTTCTCTGCTCTCATCTTTTGTCCCATCCTTAGAGAGTCTGCTTCCAGGACACGTTTTCTCTTAGCCCTATCACGATGGGTTACAATCCCTAGTATGCTTTGCATCTGGATCAGGGGTGGTGAAAATTTTTATGCAGCTGTTTCCATCAGTTTTGTTCCAGTTTTATTTTCATGGCAGTAAAATGGCTGCTTTCTAGGGCAGAATGTGTCTTGGCTTTTAACATGCATTTCTGATTTTAGCTACATCCTAAAGCACCCTTTTAGGTATGTGCTCTGACCTCATGCTACTATGTTGTTAAAATAACAGGCAATCTAACGAAGGGAAGAAAAAAACAACTGAGAATCTGAAAACTTTTGCCTGGTGCAAAGACTGAAAGACTCTCTCTAGAGAAGTCTGGATTATTGTACCAGTCTCTGAAGTGACCTCCCTGCATCTTTTCTCTCTCTTAGCCATTCGACACAATGCCTATAGCTTAACCTTATGAATACACGTTTGATCATGTCACTCTCCTGCTCAAAACCCCTTTGAGTTACCAAACTTTGGAACAGATTAGGAAAGGAATGCAGAGACATTAGGGTTTTTGAGAATCTTAAGTTCATAAGATTGAGACCTAAACTTGACCTGAGTGGTCAAATGCTCCAGCACCCTCATTTTACAGATGAGGAAATGGAGAGCCAGAGAGCTTGAATGACTTGTCTGAAGTCATCCAGGTAGTAAGTAGCAGTGCAGAGATTTAGACCAATTTCATCTTTCTAAGTCTGATCCTTTTTCTGTAATACTTAGACAGCTATGTGGTAGAGCAGATGGAGTCAGGAAGACCTGAGTTTGAATCCTCCCTCAGACACTAACTTTGTGACCCTGGGTATGGCATCTTTTCTCAGCTTTGGTTTCTTCACCTATAAAATGAAGATCATATTAGGTCTGGCAGGGATATTGAGATCAAATGAGATAATACGCGTCAAGTATTTTTTAGTTCCTAAACTGTGTGATATAAATCTTAGCTGTTATTGTCATTACATCAAGTTACCAAATGCTTTAGGCTGACATTCAAGGCCTTCAGTGTTGATTTCCATCTGTATTTCCAGCCTTTTATCATCAAATTCCCCATTTTTACATGTTCTGTGTTCCAAACAAATTGAATTACTCATGATTCCTTTGAACAGATACTTGTTTTCCTTCCTTTACAGCTTTGTTGTTATATCCCTTGATGGCTGGAATGCCCTATCTATCCTCTAGTCTTTACCTATTGAAATTCAACCCATATTTTACCTCCCAGCTCAAAGATTTCCTCCTATTAGAAGCCCTCCTGGATCTTCCTACTTCAGCTAGTAACAACATGATCTTCAGTTTAGAAATAGATCATTCTTTTCATCTTACATACATTTACCTGGAATGTATGTGTCATCTTCACTTGATTCTCAGCTCAACTCACTCTCTGTTCTTCCTCCTGACACAAATATTTTCCTAACTTTCCTCCCCTCCCAGCCGTCCCTTATATTTTTTCTTCAAGTATTAGAATATAAAATCTTTAAGACTAGGAACAATCATTTTTTTTTATATTCTTAGTACTTAGCACAATGCCTGGTACGAATCAAATTTTTAATAAATATTTTCTTTATTCATCCATCCATGCATCTATCTATCTAATCTATGATTATCTAATTTATATCACATATAATTTCTGCTAATATGTTTCTGAGCAACCCTAGTAAATTATAATCTTCCTCAACTCTGTTATTTAGCACTCTTGCTAGCACCTAATGCAATGTAATACATAAAGTAGTCATTTGAATGAATTTTTGTAAAGTAAATGAATGAGACTGAAGAACTTGATTTTCCCACCAAGTATTCTCTCAGTATTGACTAGAACATTAAAACAAAACAAAAAAAACCCCTCTACTCCTGATTGCCTTATATTTAACTGGTCTTAGCTCTGATCTAGCACATCCCGCATGCCTGGGGCCCTCTGGACATGTCAGCAGTGATCAGTCTTGGATATTTCAACATTAAAGGCACATTTCTCTTTATTTTACTCCAGACACAATTAGATGCTTCAGTCATCCCTAGAAGCAATTCATTCCTAATTACAGTCAATTATTATGTCGTGTGATGCCAGCAAAAAACCAAATAGCATTTTTTAAGTTTTAAAACTCTGTAGGGAAGAATAATGTCATGGAGCCAACCATGTCAACCGAAGTCAGCTGCAAAAATTTCCCTAGAAAGTAGCAATTTCTAAAAAAAAGAGATTCAGTTCAGACTTTTGATTTCTTGAAGTATCAAATTGTCAGCAAAGGCAAGAAGAAATGACATAAAAGAAATGTTAACTGAATTATTTACTGTAAAACATAGATTTAAGTATTATTAAGCACCAATAAGAGAAGACTTCATAGTCTGCAAGTGGCACACACACACACACACACACACACACACACACAAACACACGTGTATGGGAAGGGGTGTTATCAGCAGAGGGAGGACAGAGTATTATCTTCCCAAACATAGGGAATGGTCAAGGGTGATGATCCAGCACAGGAGATTAAGAAGTATTAGCCAGACAGGTAGGAGAACCAGGGAAGAGGAATGTCCAAAAGTCCTAAGAAGATGGGGAAATCTATAGGAGGAAATGGCTAAGAATATCATGTTCTGTAAAGAGGTCATGAAAGATAGGGATTAGAAAGAGACCATTGGATTTGGCAATTTATGCTGCACTTAGACATTGGAGTCTGGGGTGGGGATGGAGGGAATTCCTGAAGCTACATATTTTAAATATGTTCCTCTTAAGTAGGTGCTAAATTCAGTTGCTTTTAAGTGCTGAAGAATTTCCAATGCTGTCAGCACCCTAGTGTAAGACCTCACTCATCTCACCCTAATTACAAAATTGCCCTCGCAATTTTGATTCTTTTGAGAGAGTGGTATTTCAGGATTCATAGCCATATGGTATGATTGGGAGAATATCAATGTTGAAAAGCTGAGCTCTTGTGTCAGGGAACAGCTTGGAACTGGTATGTGAGAAGTAGCATCAAGACCATGTATGATAAGAAAAGGAGGTGGGTTCATCCTATATCGAGTCAGGAATAGCTAGTGGTCAAATTGAGTGTGGTACTGCACTCCAAAAAAAATTAGCAGACTCTAAGGAGGCTTCCAGTGAATGGAATAGATAGATGTTTCTTCTTCTCTTCTGGCTAGACCTGTGATTTCATTGTACATTTCATGTGCAATTTCATGTACAGAACTCTCAGATGTGGAAATTCCTTCTACAGAAACTATTTTGCAACTTATAGTCAAGGAAATCTCCCTGGATATTGAAAGGTTAAATGACTTGCCTAGAGTCACTCAGTCAGAATTGATCTTAGATAGCATTTGAACACAAGTTCTTCTGATTTCAAACCAACTCTCTATTGACTGCTCCATGTCATAACTAAGGATTTATGGAAGAGCAATGGCAGAAAGGAAAATTGGGCATCATTGGTCTCCGTCATTGGAAGGAGAAGTCTTAGAGCCATAAGGCCATTCAGTCAACAACAAGTGTCAGGCGCTGTACTCAGCAGGGGATACAAAGAAAGGTCAAAGACAGTCCCTGTTCTTCAGGAGCTTATAGTCTAATAGCATCATAGCTCTAGCCTTTATCAAAGTATAATGCAAAATATAATGCCATGCTTCTAGGAAAGATAGTTCTAGTTAACATCCATAAAATTTTAATGCATTCATAAATACCACAATACTTTGTATCAGGTGCAAATTATGCATCATCAGGGGACATGAAAAAGAATATGTCATTTTCAATTTCTGTGAGAAGAAATAGGATGAAATTATAAGCAGTTAGAAGAAGCACTGGCTCCCTATGAGTGCTGGGGTTTTACTGCAGGTCCTGTGGTGCTATCATCTGAGACATTGGATCAATGTTTTAAGCACACTTTCATTCAAACTGGAGACTCACAAGCTTGTAGTTTGTTTCCATGGTAAAGCTTCAGAGATTTTAATGTACTGAAGTAGTTTACAACAAGCCAATGGCATGAGGTCAACAAGAAAACAAGTTCCAAACCTGGAGAGAGTTTACAAGTATTCTGTAAAAATGATTTAGAAACCTCTCTCACAGGTGCCAATATTTAAGAGAACAGATGACCAAGGAGAAAAAGAAAGGAGGGAGTTCACTTGAGAAAATCCTGTCCTAAAACAACAGAAATAAAGCTTTAAGAATAAAAGGATTTGAACTATTAATTTCATATCTGATTAGCCATGCACATATCCATTTCTGAAAAGTGTATAGGTACATACATTATAATGGGTAATAGATGTGCATATATGTGTATATACATTACAAATGTTTTTATATGTGTATGTAATGTGCGTCTATGCATATACTTATAAATAAACATATATGTATATATATTTCTTTCCAGAAATGAAATTTTGATTTAATGATAAAGACTTTTCATAATATGATCTTACTGAGTCATTCATTTTTTCCTTGTAGGAGGGTCATAGCTTTCTTTAATGCTCATAGGATGGAATATGAAGACTCACTTGGCACACAAGGCCTTGGGCCATGTGTGGTGACTGTGGATCCAAGAAAGTACAATATTGATACAATCTGGATAACTGGAAGAAGGGTTTGGTATTTCCAGATGTAGGATGCCACCTTGGGTCAATCATTCAGCAACGTTTATTAAACTCTTATGATACATCAGGCACTGTGCTAAGTGCAAGGAACATAAATATAAGCATACAGAAAGACAAATCTTTGCCTTCAAGAAGAGGGGAGGGGAAGAAGAACAAGTAATTATTATGCACCTACTATGTGCTAGGTGTTGTGCTAAGTACTTTACAAAGATAATCTCATTTGATCAAGTTCAAGAAACTTAGATTCTAATGGGAAAGAGGACAATTCAAGGCTTGTAGATTGTTGCAAATGGCCACATATGTCTCTCTGATTCAGACTGTGACTATAACCGATACAGTTCTCAGACAAAAAAAAAATAAAGAATCCTGTTCATTTTGCAAGCATCAGCTACATCCCTTTTAAGCAAGCCCATATACACTCAGCCAGTTTGCAGATCAGCACTACCCAATGAGTTATTAGTCATTCATTAGCTAGACACAGAGAATTGGTTATGATGGGTTCAACTTGGATACTCCATCTTCTAGTGTGTCTTAACTGCTTTTGCTTCCTGGGAAAGGTATAAGGCCCATAGGTTCAACTTGCATTAGCAGCTAGAAAGATAGAGAGAAAGTGAAGTATTGAACCTGGGACGGTTCAAGAGAGTGCAAAAACACAAAGACCACTGTGTCTTTGTGAACTTTTAAAGGTTGTGTATCACCACAGGATTGATCAGCCATGCACAACCTTTTGTAGGTCAGGGCCTGTGTTAAACTCAAGCTTTTCTTACATTCCTGATCTCATCCTCCCTCCCCTTAGCTACCCAGGGAGCCAATAAATCCTAATAAACCTCATAATACACAGAACTCTCCAATTATAAACTCTGGACTACTTTTACAGAAGATCACTGTAAATATCTTCTTGTATTCAAAGATATGTAAGTTGGAGCATAACATTAGAATCATGTGTTACCATGTACTGAAAAGCTAAATTAGAACAACTTAACTGAATTCAAGAAATGTTCATTAAGGTACTGTGCTAAGTGTCAAGGCTACAAAGATAACATAACAGCCCATTGTGCTCTAGGAGTTAACAATCCAGTAGGGGCACTATGAGTGTATGAGGATAGGGAGACACTCAAGGTACAATGTGAACAAAGATTAGTTCTGAACAATGTATTCTAGGTAAAATTAAGGATTCAGAGATTGCTTTCATTTTGGGGGATCAGGGAAAGCTTCCCAGGTGAGGGGAGAGTTAGACTGAGCTTTGAGGGATTTTAAATAGTGGAAGTGAAGGAGTACATTCTAGACCTGCAGGATTTCTGGCATTGATGCTCAGAAGAAAGAATGAATACAAGTTGAATGCAAATTAGAGGGTGGTAGTGTTTGGCTAGTAGACTCCATTACCCAATCAACAAGCCTTCATTAAGTATGTATGTATCTACTATGTATCAGTTGCTATGTTAGGAACTAGACATAAAAAAGCAAAACTGAAATGTTTCTTGTTCCAAGAGAGGCTTTCATTTCGTTGGAGAAGACAAATGACATTTTGAGAATTGGGAAAAGGAAAGAAACAACCAAATATTGTTGAAAGCATTCTACAGATGTCTCAACTGATCCTCACAATAACGCTGTGAAATAGATACTGTTATGATCCGCATTTTACAGGCAGACAGAGGTTGTGACTTGCCCAGTGACTAAGTATCTGAAGCTGAACTCAGTTCTTCCTGCTCAAAATTGTATCCAAGTTGCCACTTAGTTGTCTTTAATGTCAGAAGAACCACTATCAGTGGTGAGGTCATGTTAGATATCCATGAATATCTCACAGTACAGCAAGTCCAACTTTCGATTTTCAGGTGCCCCAAAGAATCACTAAGTCTTGTCTCTTGGGAGTTAAAGATCTTCACCTTTCCCCCCATTAATAGGCCTCAGGTGAAGACTTTTAAGGGAAGCTTGATTAGGGGAGGCTTGTTTTGTAGGAAGGCATACAGCTTTTGTTAATTAATGAGGCACTGGGTCACTAGGGTCATGATGCCCTCTGGCTCTGAAAAGTGTATATATACTCTGAGGTGTGATTTTTACTTTGGGGCTTACTCTTTGGAAGAAGGTTCATGTACGAGGTGAGACTCTGGTTAGCCATTAAGGACCCCCTCCACTTTAAAAATCCATGTGTTGGTGCTTCTCTCTTTAGTAGCTATGTATGTATGTAATGGTCAGACAGTTGGATCTGTCTGTTGATATGTGATGTGTATATTGCTTATGGTCAGATGGAAGCCCCGTCTATTGGTCTTGATTTCTCTGTTGGTATATGTGATTAAAGATTGTTGACCCCTCAAAAGTTGCTTTCCTTTTAGAAAAGCAGATCTAAGAACCTGTGCTAGCAGACCCTGCTGGATGTGTCAGGGTGCTTGCTGCTACATGTCCCCTTGAAGTCTTGCAGTACTGTATCATTTATATGAAATTCAGTTCATTTCCATTTTATATATATGTATGTATAATATACAAACATATATAATAGACATACATACATACACACATATATATATATATATATAATATATATATATACCCACATAAATATGTATATATATATTTATATTTGTCTTATTTCCCTAAATATAGATTGAGCTCTAGAAGGGATAATGAAGGTCATCTCTTTTAATGTTACTGTTTTTTGCTTTTCTTCCTCAAGTTTTCCCTTCACTTCTGTGTATTTGCATTCCAAAATTACTGTTTTCTCTTCTGTTGCTTTAGTGAGACAGGCCATTGCAGATTCAAGCTTTTCTATTCTGTCCATTATTTATGTAACATAGGCCATAAATTCCATTCTCTTAATTCTCAGTTCTCCTTTATACCATTTAGAAACAGAATTCTGTGCTTTCATATTCTCCTCAAATTTCACAGGGTCCTCTGTATCATTGTTGTTTCATTTGCCTTTGATTTGTAGTATTTATTCATAGATGGATGACTGATTTACTAGATTTGGAGGCCATATTTGCTTCTGTTATTAATAATTTCCCTATTGATTTATATGCTTATATTCAAAGTCCTTGAATTTTCTTTTTCCTGAGATTTTTGATAATTTTTGTTCTCATCCCCCACACTCCTTTTTTTCCTCCTTATTGTTCACTTTTTGATTCCCTCTCCCTCTGATGGTCCTTTCTTACAGCCTGGGTCCAAAGTTGGGTAATTCATGGTTTGCTAACCTAAATTTCTGCTCCCAATGACATTTTTGAGAGGGGAAGAGAATTGACTCTATTTGGATGCTGTGCTCTTTTTCTCAGGCTGAGTTGAATGCTGGGAGCTTGAGTCCTATCCCAGTGTCATATCCCTCTTTTTTTGTTTCTCAGTTCTCTGACTGTAGAGTTGATTTCTGTATTTTGGATCTCTGAGGCTCTAGGAAGTAAAGTGTGGATTTGAGTTCTATTTCAAGTCCAGAAATGTATTCTACCTCCTTTCCCTAAGTTCTTTACAACCTGACCCAGCACTGGCTATTGGGCCTAAGCACATGCTCACACCCTGGAGTTTGGATCTCTATGGCACTGGAAGAGAGAGGAGGGACTGAGGCACTCCTTTCTTATCCTTCCTATTTCTTAACTAATACCAAATAGTTTGATGATTTCTACTTTGAAGTATAATTTGAGACCTAGTGATTTTATGCTTTCCTTCCTACTTTCCCCTCATTATTTTCTTCGAGATTTTTGACCTTTTGTTCTTTTTGAAGGATTTTGTTATTATTTTTTTAGCTCTGTAAATTAATCACATGGTACCTTCATTGGTATGACTATGACTAAGTAAGCCAATTTAGATAGTATTATTATTATACTACGATAGATCTTACTATGTTAGTTTAGCTAATATCTATGAGGCATTAGTATTTCTCCAGTTATTTAGGTCTGCCTTTATATCTTTAAAGAGTATTTTGTAGTTGTATTTGTATAGTCCGTGCATATCTCTTAGTAGGTACACTACCAAGCATTTTATACATTTTCTAGTTAATTTAAATTGAATTTCTCCTTTTGCTTTTTCCTGTTGGATTTTGTTAGTAATATACAAAGGATGATGCACTTTACTTTGCTACTTTACCGAAATTATACATTGTAGATGAGGTTTTTCTAACAGTTCTTAGTATCTCCTACCTCTTCAAGTTATCTTAGCTGATTCTGTATGTACAGTTATTTTATTACTCATGCACATGTTGTATCACCCCCATAGAATGTACAGTCCATACGAGCAGGGATGATTTCCTCTTGGCTTTGTATCCCTTGCACTAAGTGCAGTGAATTCATCTGGAATTTGAATTTGAAACAAAGTGGCACAAATTTCATCTTGAAGTATATAACAAGATCCTACCTAGATGACAGAAGGCAGTTTTCACCATGATAGGATTCCCTCCCCTGTGGAATGAACAAGTAAAAGGGAATTGATTTCCCAAAAGATAGGATTCAGTAATATGGAAGGAAAGTAATCCCTGTCAAAACTGAATCACTAGAATATATCTTACTATCTACACTTCATTCCTTAGAAATCTTTCCCTTCATAGGGATAGTCTTGCCTAGAGAAATAAAGATAGTAAGATTTAAAAAAAAAAATCTCATCTGAAATGAATAGAAGAGGAATTAGAGTCAACAGCTATACTATATTGATCCAAAGACAATATTCCATCAACTAACAGTTGTATTGTGTACATCCTTGTGTATACTCTGCTTGTCATAGGACCTTACATGAACTAATTGCTTAACAAATGTTTATTGAATGGATGCACTCCTACAATGCAATCTCTTTGAAAGGAAAATTAAAGAACACTGCAAACTAATTATGCTTTATATATTTACTGTGAAAGTGAAACTTTTGAGGAGGATTTTGGGAACCTGTGCTGATCAAAAACTGAAGGGATAGCTCTTAGGACCTAATGTACTGGTGTAAGCAGACACCATGGGGCCAAATTACAGATCTGAATTCTGTGGAAGAAGAGGGGAAGACCTTTGGCGACTAAAGGCAAATTACACATACAACCACAGTTTTTTGCCAAAAGAAACTACAAGTTAGACCAAAAGTCAGTTAGAAAATAATTACAAGTTGTACCCAGTTTTGTAAAAAGCAACATTTTTGGTGGAAAGTACTACCTATAGCCAGATGAGTGAATATATTTTAACTTTACAGTCCTGTCCACTTCAGTATTGCTCACACACCTGGAAGGAAGGTCCAGGAGGATAAAAAAAAGCACCTCATATTCTGGCTCCTCCTCCATTTGCTGGGGAAGGCAAAGGCAATTAGAAGTCAATTGTTACACTGCAATTGGCTCCCAGGGTACAGATTGTACACCTGGTAATGTGTCTTGGACTGGTGCTAAATGAAGCCACCGATGGCCAAAGCAATCTGTGGGAGTCTGGTTTGGCTTGTACTGCGGTGTGGGCTCCCAGAGAATCAATCCTCTGTCAGGGATAGGTTTGTGTAAACAGGATTTTTATGATGCTCTCTAAAGACTTCACAAGAGTCTGCTTACCATGGATGCTTACAAAATAAACCAGGAGGAAGCTCATATATGGCAGTAGGCAACTTGGATTTCAACTCCCACTATCCTTAACATTTTCCAGGGAGGGAAAGGGGCATATTTAAGTGCAAAATCATGGATTTTCTTCTTTAGTACATTGATCGGCATTTTGCCCTGGTCACACCACATCTATTTTACTGTGTTCATATCTGGACATCACAGTTTGGAAAGGTTATCAATAAATTGGGTAACATTTTAGAGGAGGGCCACACAAATGGAGTAGAGTTTTGAGTCCATGCCATTTGAGGATCCATTAAAGATAATTAAGGGTGTTCAGTATGGAGGAGAGAAGACTGTGGGGAAGGGATGAGAAGAGAGCATGGGGGAAAGAGAATCCAGATTCTCTGCTTAGCCCCCAGGGGACAGAATGCAGATAAATGAGTACAATATGCAAAAAAGCATATTGAAGCTAGTTATCAGAAAAAAAAGACAAATAACAATTAGAGCTATTAAAGGGGGGAGAATAGACTGCTTTAGGAGAAGTAATAATGGGTACCTTCTTATTAGAAGCCTTGAGCAAAAGCTGGATGAACATTCATCAGATGTGTGTCTGAAATGGTTAAACTAAATGGTCACTGCAAAGCCAACACTTAAATTATTTATTCAATTCCTTTTTTTTCTCATTTTATACATTGTTCTGAGAACTATTCAATTTTTTGATTGCCTTCATGTGGGGTTCCTCAAGGGATTTTTTTATTCTCTAATCTACATGGATGTTCTCTGCAGGCAGAGGCATTGTAGATGACAGACATGCTGACACCCTCCACAACTGTAAAGTGGCCTCATCCTTGTCCATTAAATCTTGGACACTAATGGATTCCCCATTGATCTCACCCCTGCTCAGCCATAAAACCCAGGGCTCCATGTGGTTACTTCTTAAAATATCCTTATAAATCTTGGTCATCGTCTTCATTAATTACAACCTAGCCAGAGCTCTGGCTGTTAGTTACGGATGGTAACTTCATTTATTCCCACATTAAATGCTTTATTTCTGTGGAGTTATCTCAGTCCCACTCCATTACTTAACTTACCTACCATTAACATTCTCACGTCAAGTTAGCCATGGAAAAAGGGAGAAAAAAAGGTAAAATCATCAAATCTTAAGAGTTGGAAACCACTCTCAAAGTCATCTAATCTCT
Source organism: Potorous gilbertii (assembly GCA_028658325.1). Lineage (NCBI taxonomy): Eukaryota > Metazoa > Chordata > Mammalia > Diprotodontia > Potoroidae > Potorous > Potorous gilbertii. The sequence continues at coordinate 631,946,036 of CM053770.1, forward strand.
TACCTAAAGCTATTTTCCATTATCTTAACTAAAAGACAAGATCAATTTTAATCCCCATCATAGAAGCTTATTTAATGAGCTGATGATGGTTGCTATTATTAATAGCTAGCATTTATATTGTACTTTGAGATTTGCAAAGCACTTTACAAATATTATCTCATTTTATCTTTATAACAACCTTAGAAGGAAGGGATTTTATTATCTTTCTTTTGTGCATGGGGATACTGAGGCACAGAGAGATTAAGTGATTTGCCTAACGTCCAGTGGCTAGTAAATGTCTGAGATTAGATTTTTAACTCAGTTCTTTCCAACTCCACATCCAGTGCTCTATCCAGTAAGCCAGACCTGCACAATTTATAAACTTCTTCAGGCCACAGATCGGTTAGACTAGAGACAGACTGATGATGCTTGGTTACTGTGGGTCATGTGACAAACAGGAAGGTGCACAGTGGCAACCCTACATTTTTTGTGGGCAGCATGTTTTGCAGGTCTGCACTAAAACCAAGTAGCTGATTCCAAAGAGCAATACAATATATTCAAAATACCACATTAACTCACAGTTGTCACATATCCTATTACATTGCATTATGAAGTGATATTTGAAATATCTCTGTTTATCTGCCTATCTATCAATCTATCACCTTTATAAAAAAGCTGTCTCTTTAAGGCTCAGGTCAAATGTCACCTCCATCCCCTCTTTTCTTTACTAAGCTAAGTTCTTCTTCAGAACTCTCACATTACTTTGGTTGCAGCACTCTTTTGCATTGATAAAATTCTATATTCGTGTTATAGTGTTCAGGTCATTTCTTAATGACTACCTTCTATTAGAGAGGAAGGAATGTACTGTCGTCTCTCTGTATCTCTACTAGCAAACAGCAGAGTGACTTGGGCATGAATGGTGCTCACTAAATGATTGTGGAGTAAACAAACGTAATCATTTCACTCATGAAAAATTTGAGTGCAGTGTTAATAATAGCTTATAGTGTTGTAAGATTGTGTGTATGCATACAAGGATATATATGTCTGTGTGTATGTATATAACACATATATGTCTATATATACATTCATGCACATATTTCTGTATATATAATTCATAATGTATGGATATTGCATTGTATATACTAATTATTTATATATTGAAAATACATATATACATAGATAGCATAGTCTGTATATGCTATCTATACATATACATTGCATATGTATGAGATGTATCACACACACGTATCTATATTGAATCGCAAGTGCTGCATATGTAGAACAGGTACATGCACACACATGTAGCTTCTATACATGCTACATGTGTGTATCAATCCATAACATGCTTGCTATGATATGTGCCTGTGTACATGTATATACACATATATATGAGTATATATATATATAACAATATTGACATACATTAAGTACTCCTGTCTAGAGGATAGAGATCAATTTTGCCATGGTGGGGTCCCTTCACTGAGGAGTGAACAGGAGAAAAGAGATTTGATTGGTAGAAAGAATGAATTTAATAATATAGGAGAAAAAATAACTTTGTCCAAGTGAAAAGCAACTAGAATTGTTCTCTTTGGTTCTAGTCTCTCCCCTATCTAATCTATTCTCCCCTTTGATGTGAAATTGATACTTCCAAAGCATTCTGATCACATCACATGACACTGCTACCAATAAAAAATTGTTACCTTTAAAATGGGCATAATAGCAGCTAATTCACAGGATTGTTTTAAAGCTCAAAAGAGATACTTTTTGTAAAGCACTTTGCAAGCCTGAAAGTGTTATATAAATGTTATATAATGTCATTATCATCAGCCTCACTATCATAAGTTGTAGAGAAAGTGCAAACTTGCATTTGTAGAAGAGTTTCTATTACCAGGGAGTCAAGATCCAGTCCTTAATGACAAAAGTTTTTGTTGTTCAGTCATTTTCAAGTAAGTCTGACTCTTCATGACATTTGGGTTTTTTTTTTTGGCAGAGATACTGGAATGGTTTGCCATTTCCTGTTCCAACTCACTTTACAGAGGAGGAAACTGAGGCAAAGAGAGTTAACTGACTTGTCCAGGGTCACACAGCTAGCGGGTGTCTGAGGCTGGATTTAAACTCAAGAAGTTGAGTCTTCCTGATTCCAAGCCCAGTGCTCTATCCAATGCACTATCTAGGTGCTGATCCTTGACGTACTATATACTTAAATCACCACTTTGAAAAATCATTGTGATTCCTCAATTGATAAATGGTCAAAGGATATGAACAGGCAATTTTCAGCGGAAGAAATTAAAGATACCTATATTCATATGAAAAAATGCTCTAAATCACTATTGATTAGAGAGATACAAATCAAAACAACTCTGAGGTACCACATTACACCTATCAGATTGGCAAACATGACAGAACAGGAAGATGATAAATGTTGGAGAGGATAGGGGAGAGTTGGAACACTAATTCATTGTTGGTGGAGCTGTGAACTCATCCAACCATTCTGGAGAATGGTTTGGAACTATGCCCAAAGGGCTACAAAAATGTGCATACCCTTTGACCCAGCAATATTGCTTCTAGGACTATATCCTCCATCCCACATGTATAGAAATATTTATAGCAGCTCTATTTGCGGTAACCAAAAACTGGAAATCAAGGGATGCCCATCAATTGGGGAATGGCTGAACAAGTTGTGGTATATGAATGCAATGGAATACTATTGCACCATAAGAAATGATGAACAAGAAGACTTCAGAGAGACCTGGAAGGACTTACATGAACTGATGCTGAGTGGAAGGAGCAGAACCAGGAGAATTTTGTGCACAGCAGTTACCACAGCATGTGAGAGTTTTTTTCTGGTAGACCTGGAACTTCGTAGCAATGCAAGGACTTAAAAAAAATTCCCAATGGTCTTCCACATCCAGAGAAAGAACTATGGAATTCAATCGCAGAATGTAGCAAATCATTTTTTTGTGTGTACTACATTTTGGTTTGATATATGATTTCTCCTATTCATTTTAATTTTTCTATATAGCATGACTATAGTGAAAATGTATTTAATAGGAATGTATATGTAGAACCTATGTAAAATTGTATTCATCTTGGGAAGGTAGTGGGGCGGGAAGGGGGACAGGGAAAATCTAAGTTATATGGTAGTGATTGTAGAACACTGAAAATAAATTAATTTAAAAAAACAAATCAGTGTGAGTACTCTTTCATTTCTTCAGAACACAACTACTTAACCACATGTACAAAACACATACACTACTTGTACAACGCATATACATAACAACATACATGTTGAAGCCCTGATGGAGCAATGATTACTTAATTTTTGTCCTTGTATCAACAAGAAACCAGCATCCTTCCTGATACATTGTAAGTTCTTAATAAATGATCAATTGATTGATCCATAATATAAAGTGCTCCAGGTAAAAGATTATTTTGTTTTTATCTGTGTACAACCAGATGTTTGCATAGTGCATTGCACATAGTAGTCGCTGAAAAACATTTATTAAGGTGAATCAAAATGGTCTAACAAGGTCCAAGAGATTTAAAATCAGATTTAGATTGGAGTCATTCTTCACCAGTTAATCTTTTTTCCCCTATTCCACATCTCAAGCCCCTATGTTGTCCCTTGCCCTATCCCTTCCTCCTTTGTTCCTTTTTGATAAAGAAGTGATGATTCTCTTTGACAAGGTCAACTCCTTGTGCCGATAATCGTTTGCTTTCTTGTATTAGGGAAGTCCATCACTTTTCTATTTTCACGCCTTATTTTCTTATCTGTTGCTGCTTATTTGAAAATATTTAGATTTCCCTTATCCTTATAACAAAATAAATCCCTTCCTTTAGTCACATAATTCACTCCAGTTATCATTTGATATCTCTTCTCCCTTTCGCAGTCAAACTGATTGAAAGAATTATTTGTTTCTCCTATTCCCTTACCTCCCCCTTCTCAAACCCTTGCTATCCTCCTTCTGACCCTATCACTGTACTCAAACTACTATCTCCAAGGTTACCAATAACCTAATCATGAAATTTAATGGTCTTTTCTTGGGTCTTATATTTTTGTTTTTAACTTCTTAGCAGCTTTTGACAATATCAGTCACCCTGTTCTCCTCCCTTGAGGAGATATCATCTCCTCCCTTGGCTTCCATGATACTCCTCTCTACTGGGTTTCTTATTTTTGATCATCCTTCCCATTTTTTTTGTTGGTTCATCATCCTTTTCCCATCCCCTATACCTGGATTCAGTATCCCTCCCCCCAAACACTATTCTGAATCATACTGCCCTTTCTCACTACAATCTCTCTTGGTGATCATTTTAATTTCCATGAGTTTAGTTATCTATATGCAGATGATTTCTAAATCTATACATTCAGCTCTGACCTCCCTCCTCTAACACTTCCAACTGCCTGCTATAATCTCCACTTGTATATCTCAAACCCTATATATTCAAAACAGAATTTATATTCTTCTGCCAAAATGCCATCTTTCAGTTTAAAGTAACTCCATCCTTTTAGCCACCCAGTAGTGTCATTTTTGTTTCTTTTCCTTCATAATGTCTAATATCCACCAAATCCTGTAGAAACTACCTCCTATCTGTCTCTATCATTGCAGTTCAGTCTCAACACTTCTCACTTAATCTTGTTTATATTTTCTCCTTCATCCAATCTATTCTCCACATAGATGTTAAGTCTGACATACTTCCCATACCTGAATCAAAAAATCTTCCATACCTTCCTACTGCCTCAAGGATCAGTTATAAATGCAGACAATAAAAAGCATTAAAAACTCTTTATTCCACTTTCCATATCTACAGTATTTCACATTATTCCTCCTCAAGTTGTCTGTATTACAACTAAACTGTAACTAGCTGTTCCCCTAACTTGAAAATCCATTTCCTGTCTCTATACTTAATCCCAGTTCATCCCGCATGCCTGGAATGTGCTCTGAAGTCAAGTTGGTGTCTTAGAATCCTTATGCTCCTACCAGGCTCAGATACATTACTATCTCCTGCTTGCAGTCTTTCCTGGTATCCTTAATTATTAGTGTTCTTTTTCTCTTTGAATTATTTTGTATTTACTTTTTGTTGGTTTGTTGGCAAGTTGTATCCCCCCAAAGAATGTAATCTGTTTGGAGGCATTATTTCATTTTTGTCTTTCTTGCTAATACTTGACTCAGTGCCATGCACATAGTAGGCATTCAATATATGCTGAAAGAATGAAAAAGCATTTATGAAGCACTCCCAGTGTCCTAATTGTACTACGTTTGGAGGGTGCAAATCCCTGGTGTCATGGTTCTTTTTGAGAACAAGGGACAAACAACAGTAATCTTTGTGAGAAGGCAAATAGAAACCTAGGATGGCCCCTGTGTTAAAGAGCTTACAACACATTCAGGAATGGTTAGAGCCAGGTTCAAAGCTAAGACCCAGGGGGTCTCAAGGTGAATGGCAAGGCTGAGAGTAAAGGCCCTTTTGTCTCTCCCTCTCTCTGTCCCTCCCCATCTACACACACACACACACACACACACACACACACACGTGCACACACACACGTATGTGTTATGCATATATGTATGCATATACACAGATCCATGTAAATGTACACATATATTTTTCATACTTAGATATATCTACATATCTTACCATATATATCAAGGGGTATATGTATGAGAGTTATGGTCTGGAGGAGATTGTACCCATAACCAGGGGGAAGAAAATCTACTGGGGGTGGAAATGGAGTTGGTGTTTTGGGCTCTTTATAGTGGGGGTTGGGGAACATCAGTGTCCAGCCAGGTGGCATAAGACTAATGGGGCATTGAGAGGAAGCCTGGGGAGGGGGAGGTAGATCTCATTTGGATCTAACCAGGGCTATGCTGGGATGCATCTCAGTCTGCCCTGCTCTCTGTATGCAATGGCATCATGTAATATTGTGATACTGTAGGCAAGTACTATGATCCCACTGTAATACTGGATTGAATTTCAGAATCTTACCTGAGGTTAACACTGGCATTGAGAGGAAGGCTTCTGAGGGAATTGGTAGTGAGTGAGTAACAGAGGAGTGAGAGAGGATCAGTTAAACTCAATGGGACTTATAAGGAGATCTACCTGTATTTAAAAACCTAATGAATTGGACCCAGACATGGGAATCAATGATAAAGGGAAAGACATAAGAACTATTCTATACAACTACTCAAAAATGTGTGTGCAGTGGAGGAGAACATCAGAGTTTGATGGTCAATAGATAATCAGTGAGATTTAGGGCTATATTCATGCAAACACAAAGAAAAATGTGAATTCAGTAGTCATTTCAAGTTTGGAGAATATTAGCCAATATATATTTATTTGTACTGGATGACAAATTGACATAGGTGATGATTGTGAAAAAAAACTTGACTTGATGATCAACTTAGTTCAGGTTCTACTGACCATATGATACAATATAAAGGAACCTTAAAAAAAACAAAACTTTGCATTGAAACCATTTCAGGCATGGATCTGTGTGATAGTAATAGAAGAAGTAGCCTTGGGGAGCTGAAAAAAGTTTTCCATTGGCTGTCACAGAAGACAAATAATAACTAAAATCAGATTTGCAATTTTCCCATAGGGCCAAGTACCTCTTATGTCAGTGGACCCATGAGATCCTCAGCAGTTGACATTTATTTATTTATCCATCTATTTATCTATAATCTATCATGTATCATCTATTTGCAGATCTATTCACTTTTGAAAAAACAGGCCCACTTTCATGTTGTATTAAAACTATCAGTAGGATAAAAAATGAAATATACCTCATCAATTTTTTTTACATTACTATCTAGGATAGGTCTTCAAAATCACTTTATTATGCAAGAAATACAAAGTATGATGTGATTTGAAGATAAAAGGATAAAAAAATCCTTCCTCTTCTGTTTATTCATGTTTTCTATTCCCAGAGAAGGCCTCTTCTACTCATCCACTGCTCAGGAACATTCAGCTGGAAATAAAATTGACATTGTTCAGAAGAGGTTGAAAGCTGGAAACGATAGGTCTCCATCCTAGTGTGAGGTCATGTGATTAAAGTTTTGGGAGACCGCAAACAAAACTTCTAAGTTTACTTTATCATAGTGATGTCATTTTGGTTCGTTCTAAGACGTATAGGGAACATATTCAAATACATAAGAGCCATTACTCAATTGATAAATATTCAAGGCATAGCAGTGTTTAGAGGAAGAAATCTAATCTATCAAAAATCATAGAACTGAAAACCTTTGCTGTTTTTCTAAATTAAGCTTTGTAGGATGTGCTTCAAATGTTGGTTTTTCTATGAGTTTCTGTTATAGTCATCAATGATCCCATCTTTCAGTATTCTATCTTGGTGTTCCACTCAGTCATTGAATGTTTGAGTCATTCTACTTCATATTCTCCTGAATTGACGTAACCATCAATGGTTTGGGGGGAGAAAAGTTGTGCCCTCAGCTAATGGAATAAGAACTCATTATTTGACAAAAATTGCTTGGAAAATCAAAGCAATCTGGCAGAAACTAGGCACAGACCAATATTCCACACTATATAGCAAGAAAAGCTTTAAATAAGTATAGGGCAGATACAAAGGGTGACATTATAAACAAATTAAAGGGACTAAAGAAATTAATTTTCAGTTCCATGGGTAGTAGAAGAGTTCATAACTAAACCACAGATAGTGATCACAGAATAGAAAATGGACAATTTTGATGATACAAAATTTAAAGGTTTTGTACAAACCAAACCAATAATAATAAAATTAAAAAGGAAGCAGGTAACTGGAGGGAAAATTCTTGATGGAAAGTTTATCTTATAAAAGTCTATTTTCTAAGACGTATAGGGAACATATTCAAATACATAAGAGCCATTACTCAATTGATAAATATTCAAGGGACATGAACAGGCAGTGTTTAGAGGAAGAAAGCTAATCTATCAAAAATCATATAAAAACACTCCAAATGACTAATAATTAGAGAAATACAAATGAAAGCAATCCAAGACTCTTGTTCACATCTATCAGGTTGGCAGAATTGACGGAACTTTGAAAATTGGAGGGACTGTTGGAAAACTGTTCCCTAGTTGTCTTAATCGAAAATAAGAGAACTGGACTTGATGGTCTCCAAGACCACTTCTAGTTCAAATTCTTTTATCCTATGGTCCTATCTTTGCAAACGTTAGACACTAAGGATGGGAAACACTGCATATAACGCTGGACTTAGTTGAAGGGTGGTTGTTTAGTTTTGATTTTGATTTTTTTACTCTTTTCAATCCTTTGTTAATAAGGAGAATTTAATGAAATATTAGGAAATGAAATGGATATTAAAAAATAGCAATTTTTTAAAAAGTACAATAGAGCCTTCCTTGATCTCCCATGAACCCTTCCCTTTTCCCTTTGTTTATTAACCTCCTCATTGCACCTTATTTGTACTTCCCTGAGGCACTTATCATATATTATTTTGTCTAACAGTAATTCATGTAGGTGTCGTATTCATTGATTAGTAGATGAACAACTTTATTAGTTAAAAACTACATCACCTCTAAACCTTTTTTTTGCTCTTAGGGTCTACCTCACTTCCTCCCCAGAAGTATATATTTGAGGCAGCTAAATGGCATGGGTCTAGAGTCAGAAAGATCTGAGTTCACATTCAGCCTCAGGCACTTAGTCGCTTGTGACTTTGGACAAGTCAACGAACCTGTTTGCCTCAGTTTCCTCAGCTGTAAAGCACAGATAATAATAGCTCCCATCTCCCGGCCTTGCTGGGAGAAGGTAACGAGGTAGTATTGGTAAAGTGCTTAACACACTACTTGGCTTATGGTTGGTTGGTTGGTTGTCGTCCTTCGTCTTCGCAGAGGACCAAAATGACATCACGATGATAAAGTAAAATTTCAGTGTTTCCCACCGTGGCTACTCAGACCAATACAAGCTTGGAATGCTCTACCACAGGTTAGGCACAGATAGTTTGTGTGAATATTTGGGGTGGATATCCCAAATTTGCTCATCCTGCATTTTCTTTGTGTTGTCTCAATTTTCCTTTGCTCAAAGAGCACAGCACCCTTTCTGATGTGGGCACACCATGCTGAGTGGTCCTGTGCCAGTGTCTCCCATGTGGAACAGTCAAATCCAAAGTTCTTGAGAGTGTCCTTGTATCACTTCTTCTGGCCACCGTCTGATCACCTGCCCCATGCAAGTTCTCCATAAAATAGTCTTTTTGAGAAGCGTAAATTTTGCATTTAAACCATGTGGCCAGTCCATCGGAGTTGAGCTCTCTGAAGCATAGTTTGAATACTTGGCAGGTCAGCTCGAGCAAGGACTTCAGTGTCTGGTACCTTATCCTGCCAGATGATCCTCAGAATTTTCCTAAGACAGTTCAAATGGAAGCAATTCAGTTTCCTGGCATGGTACTGGTAGACTGTCCATGTTTCACAAACATATAGCAAAAGGTCAGCACAACGGCTCTGCAGACCTTCAGTTTGGTAGTAAGTCTAATACCTCTTCTCTCCCAAACTTTTCTTCGGAGTTTCCCAAACACTGAGCTAGCTCTGGCAATGTATGCATCAACCTCATTGTCAATGTGTACATCCCTGGAAAGTACACTATTGAGGTAAGTTAACTTATCCACAACATTCAAAGCTTCTCCATTTGTTGCAACCAATGGTTCCATGTATGGATGATGTGATGGTGACTGATGGGGCACCTTTGTTTTCTTGGTGTTAATTATTAGGCCAAAATTAGTACAGGCAGCAGAGAATTGATCCATAGTTTGTTGCATCTCAGCTTCAGAGGCTACACTGAGTGCACAATCATCTGCAAACAGAAAATCATGCAACATTCCCTCCACTTTGGTCTTGGCTTGCAGCCTTTTCAAATTGAAAAACTTTCCATTAGTACAGTAGCTAACCTATATTCATTCTCATTGAAAACATTTGTCAACATGGCTGAAAACATCACACTAAAAAGCATGGGAGCAAGCACACAGCCCTGTTTCACTCCATTGGTGACTGGGAAGGCACAAGAGCTTTGTCCATTATCCAGAGCCCAGACAAATATGCCATCATGAAAATGATGTACAATATTGATGAACTTCTCCAGGTAACCAAATTTTGACATAATTTTCTATAAGCGCTCACAACCAACAGTGTCAGAGGCCTTGGTCAGATCCACAAATGTTGTGTACAGAACTCTATTCTGCTCCTGGCATTTCCCCTGAAGTTGTCGGGTAGCAAACACCATATTGACTGTTCTGAGGCCCTTTCTGAAGCCACTCTGGCTCTCAGGTATATGACCATCTTCCAGGTGAAGAAACATAGTACTTACTTGGTACTACATAGTAAGAACTACATAAATGCCAACTGTTATAATAATTAGTACTTAATATATATTTAATGAATCTATTAAATGCAAATCATCTGGATTATATATGAATATCCTTGTCATTCTGAACTATCAATTTGTTTAGCTTCTTTCCTTTCTTACCCCTTTTTTCTTTTGCTGTCATCATCTTGACCTTTCTTGAGAGATCGCCAGTTGTGTTTTAAAATTGAAAATTGCACATCCAAGCTTCTGGTCACCACTGGAAGTCAGAATGCACTGCTATGAATGGGGAGTCCAATACGGCATGGACAGGGCATCTCTTATGGTAGGACATGAATGGAAAAAAAAATAAGGCATGAATAATGCACATGATACGAAATTGATGAGGGAAGGATGAATGGGGTCTATACAGTTTTCCATCTGCTCTCCCACATATGTGCATATTGATATAGAACTGCACAAAGATAGGAAATCAGGAAGCACAAAGTAGGAGACAGTGAGATTTCAGTCTGCACAAGGAAGTTGGGATAGAGGATAGAATCCAAACCCACATTCAGTTCTCTCTAGATCCCTACCTGTGAGAATATCACAGATGGTTTGACAAGTGTAGCCATAAAAAAGACTTAGAAAACAATGTGGTGTAAAGCAGTGCATGTTTGTGGGGTTGGGATCTTGCCAAATCACATAGTTCCCCAATACTATCAATGCAGACAAGAACACATGTTTCAAAGATTAAGAACAGCAGGCAAAGGAATTTGTAGACTGAGGGCTAGAAGGAACATGGAAGGTCCTCTCGTTCAACTATTCTATCACATTTAAGGGAAACTGAGGTTCAGAGAAGCCGAGCCTCATCCAAGATCATATAGTTGATCAATGACAGAACAATCTTCATCCCAGTTCCTTCACTATCGTTTCTTAGATAACTCAATAGTACTACAGCTCAGTTTTTCATACACAAAATGGGAACAAGTATTACTTTTCCAGTTGTCAGCATGAAATGATTGATGTAAAAGTGTGTTGAGCACAAATATACTTAATACAGAATAATGTGTCAGTTCCCTTCAACTTACTGGAAGTGGGGAAAGGTAAACATTTGTCTTTCTTAAAAGTATATCATTTGTCAGTTTTGTTAGTTTTCTAAAAGTATATCTCCATAAGGAAACAGGATCACTTGGGAACAAAGACGTGAAAGTACATTTAAACATCACTTGGTCTAATCTCCTTGTTTTAGTGATTAGGAAATAGACGAGCCACGCAGGCAAAATGATAAACCTATCATCCCAGAGTGGTACAGCTGAGACAGAAACTGGAGTTCTCTTATTCCCCACTGATTCCTCTTTCCACCACACTCGATTGGTATTGACTTATTTAGACACAAGTTGCAATTTTTAGCAGCCTCCAAACAATGCACACTGAAGTCTCTGGTGGAGTTCTATTACATGTGATTTGTTCAAAGCCTACATTAGTTTAGATGGTACACAACAAACCCAGGTTCACATGCAGTTTGTTAGACACACTCAAGTAACTGTTGGCACAAGGAGCAAGAATCCTTGATGGCTAACATTCTGTTTTCACCATGCTTCTTCTTGTTGGCTAAATACACTAGCAGAAGCTATATATCTCAGAGTAGTCAGAGGGGCCTGCATAAGAGTAGCTTTGTTATTATATTAGCATAGGTTAATTAAGAAATTATATAGAGGCACAAAAATCTATGGATTTAGTGATGCCTTCAAATAAATTTTTTATTTTGTTAATCACAATAACATTTACATCTATTTGAAAAAATTTGTCAAGTTTACATATGTACATATCTATCTCTCTGTTTATCTCTTTATCATTTATAAATCATGTATCTATGTGGCATTGGGTCATGGGAGAATAGGCTATGGAGAGAGAGGGTGGGCTATAGAGTTAAGAAAACTTCAGTTCAAATGTTACCTTATTAGCTATGTGACCCTGAAAAGACCTTGCCAAGTCCCTTAATCTCCCAGTGTTCCAGAAAAAAAATGATTATAGATAGGTTGATGGTCTGCCATTGGTGAAGGTAGTTTCTCTACTGAGAGTTCACTACATCTGATAAAAAATAATAGCTAACATTTTTATATCACTTTAAGGTTTTCAAAGTGCTTTACACATCTCACTTGACCTTTACAATAAACCTGTGAATTAGGTGCCTTTATTGTTTTCATTTTGCAGATAAAGAAACTGAGGTTGAGAGCAAAAGTGACTTACAGAGGGTCACAGAGCTAGTAAGTATCTGAGACTGATCACAGACTGATGTCTCCCTGATTCCAAGTCCAACATGTTGGCCACCGTACCACCTGGCTACCTCACAGCTCATACAAGATACATTATTTAGTAAATCTGCCTTGTTTGTTTCCTTTTCTGAACTGCTATCTACTCCATTCTATGCATTTTAAATATTTCCTTGACATATTTTTCTTTCATTTCATAATTTCTTTCCTTTCCCTTCCCTTCCATTCCCTTCTCTTCCCTTCCATTCCCTTTCCTCCCATTCCCTATGATGAAATATTGGTTTCTTTTATTTCATCCCAGTCATCTTTCCTTATGATGCAATAATATTCCATAGCATTTATACATGGAAATTTGTCCCCTCATTTCCCACTTCACTGACTCCCGATTTATTTCTAGTTCTTTGCTACAATAAAAAAACACAACTATCAGTACTTAAATACATACACAAATCTTTTCTATCTTTCTTTGATTTCTTTGAGGTATAAGCCAAGCAGCTGCATTTCTGGGTCGCAGGATATGCAGAGTGGATCAGTTTTGGAACTTTGGTTCCATGGTGCTTTCTAGAATGCCTGAGCTCCACCAACGGTGTATCAGTATGCTTATCTTCCTACAACTTCACCAATAACTTTTTTTTCCTTTTATTTGCACCAATCTGAAGGGTGTAAAGGAGACTCTCAGAATTAATTTACATTTCTTTTATTATTAGAGATTTGGAACATTTTATTGGATTGTTGGTAGTTCACATTTCTTCTTTTAAAAAACTGTTATATTCTTTGACCATTTATCTACCTGGAACCTCCTGTTCTTATACATATATGTCTTATATATATGCATATATATGTATTATACATATATATATTTGTATTATAACATAATATATATTACATATATATAAAATGTACCACCTGTGTTTTTTCCCTCTCTTTCTCTCTCTCATCAGATATTTATCTGAAAATTTTTTTTCAAATTATTTTTTCCAGTCAAATATTTTCCTTTTATTTCTAACTGCACTATTTTGTTTGTGGAAAAAAAAAAGAAAATCTTCAGTTATATAATCAGAATTATTCAGTTTATATATCCAACTCTCTGTCTTTTGTTTAGTCAAGCACTCTCCTTCTATCTCTGTGAAAAGTATCTCCTCTTCTCTTCTATTATGACCTTTAATATTTAGGTCATATATCCATATGAAACTTGTTTTGTTACATGGTGTAAGATGCTCTAAATGAGAAGTGAGAAACGTGGCTTATAGCAGCTCTCAACACTTCTAAGTGCTCTGAACCAGATTAAAATATAATTGGGAAGTATTTAACAAAATAAATAAAAGTGAAATAAAATATATGTAACATTCCATTTTAAAACAAGGTCAATATGCTCCCTGCATAGATTTTTATGGATTAGGGGACTCCTTCTCCTTTCTGTTTGAGTTTAACACCAGTCTTCTAAATCTAAATTTGGTCAGATTGTTTTCCAGTTTTCTCAAAAGTTTTTGTTGAAAAGTTAGGTTTATCCTCAAAGTTAATGTCTTTAGGTTTATGGAATTCTATGCTAACATGTTAGATTGCTTCTGGATCCTGTGTACCTTATCTGTTCTACCGATAAACTTTTCTATCTTTTAAAGTAGTACCAAGGAGTATTGATGACTATTACTCTATAGTCTTATAAACCTGGTACAATAAGTCTCCCTTCTTTCTTATATTTTCATTGAACTTTCACTTGAGATTCCATGAAACTGTAGCATGAGCACCAGCCATACCCCATTAAAACTGTCTTAGCAGGTGGAGGGTAACTGATGGGCCTGTCCATAAGTTAGAGGAATGTCTATGCCAATGATGTGACAACTTCGTGGAATGAGTGGCTGAGAACAATTTGCTCCAATGGCCATGACAGCGGGTGAAGGTGGCACAGTGGAACACTCAGAGTCTGGTCAAACATCAAAGATGTCAATGTCACCCACTGCATGCTGGGCCTTCTCCAGCCATACTGACTTTTATCTTGACTCTAGACTTCGATGACTCTGGAGGAGAAAATGAGGTTGACGACTTTGTGCAAGTCTGTCTCACTTAAATCTAATTCATGCATAAGTCAAGACTTCAGCTTGTGTTTTCATTTATCTTCTTCCAGCAAAATGAACAGCAATCAACTTTCCCAGTTCGCTGAACCGCAACATTTCTAAACTGCAGGCTCTGAGCCTCATGGGTACCACTATCTTCCTAGTACTCCAGGCTGCAACCTAGGTGTTATCCTAGGATAACTTCTCATCATCTCTCCCTCTCACTCCCCACCCCACCCCCATATCCAATTTGTTGCCAAGGGTTGTTGATTTCATCTTCACAATGGCTCTTAAATATATCCCCATCACTCCTCTGATACTGCTATCAATCTGGTATAGGTTCTCATCTCCAGATCATCCTGGACCATTTCAATAGTCTACTGGTTGATCTGCCTGCTTCTCCACTCTAGTCCATCCACCCTCCAAAGTGAATTTTCTGAAAACCAGTTCTGACCATGTCACCTAACTCCCTGTTCCCTACTTCCATAACTCAGTCAATTCTACTGTCTCCTTGTTGCCTCCAGGATCAAATACAAAATCCTCTGGTATTCAAAGCCCTTAATTACCTAGCTACTTTTCCAGTCTTCTGAAAACTTCAATGTCCTTTCCTCTTCACTCTTTTGGTGAGTGACAGTGGCCTCATCATTCCTTGACTAATATACCCATATCCCAACTCAGCATTTTCACTTGCTGTTCTCTATTCCTGAAATGCTCTCCCTCTTCATATTTGCCTTCAAGTCTTCCTTAAAGTTCCAACTAAAATTCTACCTTCTAGTGATAGTATTTCTCAATCTCTCTTAAATCTAGGGACTTCTCTTTGTTGGTTATGTCCAATTTATCTTGCATATAGACTGTTTATACTGTTGTGAAAAAAATTCAAGAGACAAAATTTCTGGTTATCAAAAATCAAATTATTAATTAGGCTATCCAAGAAACAATAAATTGATGGCAGTGGTTTCTCTAGATAGTCAAAGTTGAAAAGGCAATCTTTGCAATGCCTTAATCAAATGTTTCTCTTCTGCCATGGAACTTCCCTGACAAGTAAAAAAACAATCTTGATTGATGGACATTTAATAAGGAAGTAGACTAAGAGTCCTCAGTCATCAAGAATAGCAGGTCAGTTGAGGAGTGAGGCTTGGTCTTAAGTCCTCTCTACTTATCTGGGTATTTTGAACAGGTTCTGTCTGTCTGGTTTTATTTCTCTTTCATGAGCTAGACCTCTTCAGACTCTAAGGAAGAGACCAAGGGCATACAAATCTCTGGGTAGCTCTTGCCCAGATCAATTTAATTTCTGTTTACAGAGTAAATAAAAGTCAGCTATTTGGGTGGGTTCCAGCCTAAACAAGTTAACCAAAAGATGTCTTGGGGACTAGGAGTGATCATATTATTTAATCATGTGATTCAGAGACTGAGTGGTCTTTTCCGGGGTGGGATCTTGACAAAAATAGGAAGAGGGACCCAAAATTTTAAATTATGAGGCTTCTCAAGGTAAGAACACAAAGTGTTTTATTTAATTCTCATGAGAAAGGAGTGTCCCTCCACCAGGATGGGGCTGATAGAAGGAGGCAGCTTACAGAGAACAAAACACCGTCGTATACCACCCGCAACCCCTTCCCACCTCTCCATTGGCTGGAAGGTGGGCTTACAGTCTAAGAGCAGAAAAACTAGACAAGACCCAGGAAATCACTAACCAGTATCCACCTATCCAAATACACTTACTTATCTATTACGTAACTGCTGCTGTGGCTATTCTACAACTAAAGTAAAAAGGAGGGGGGGTGAAGAAGAGGGAGCTTAGCTGATGTGGTGATAGTATCAAAGAGAGATTTGATTAACTTCCAAGGTTTGGCTACAGTTCATAGCACTATCACAGAGAGAAGGGATGGGCCGGGCCCTAACTGCCCACAAGCCCTGGATTCCTGGAAATCAGGTATCCAGGAAGAGAGGCCTTATGGAAAAGAAATTTTATTTATCCCGTGCTAAAGAAAATATAATATTCCCCATATTTTTATTATGAGAAGTCTTCACAATGTCCTCATTTCACTCAGATGGATCACTAATTATTAACTAGTTATTAATATAATAATATAATAATTTACCTCATTTTCTGTTTGTTTCACTAAGAGATGCAGTCTCCTCAATGAGTTACTTAGTGATATGATAATTATAAATCTCAGGATTGATTTAGCAGTATACAAAAAAAGACCTGAAATAACTAAGCACTTCATCAAGGTGTTTTAACTGTAATGCTTAAGTATTTTAACATGATAGGAATAATGTACAGGGAAGAGAGGAAGAGATTGACCGATCCATTGACAGGAGACATTGGAGGGCAGGCAATCTCCTACCTTATAAAGAACATGGGGAAAGAATTGAAACGAAGAGTAGACAGACTCTTTCTCAGTAACCCATTTCCATTGTCCATTTCATCAGTTCATCATATCATAGGACTCAGATGTCTCGTGCAGCTGTCTGGTTTCTGAGAACATTTCCTACTTGAGTTGTTTGGTGTGCTAGTAATCTCCCCTCCTAGGCATTCTGAATAGGAGTAGGTTCTTAGAGGGTCTGTTTTTCCAGTTCTGGTGACTTGTAGCGATCTTTTTGGTTAAAATCTCTTTCAAAAGAGATCCCAATATAATTTAATATAGTCATTTCAAGTTTGCTTTGCCAATAACTAGGTCATGTGGTAAGAACTAACTCATATCTTATACCTCTAATAAAGAACAAATTAAGAACTTCTAGACCACAGAATTTACATTTTCCCATACTTCCTGCTGTTTCACTACTTATCTAAACTAAATACTTGATTTAGACACTGCCAACAACAGGCTGAAGGGAGAATCTAAAAGAATCCATGAATATCTGATTTGTAGAATGAACCCTTCCAGTTATATCTATATCTTTATCAATATATTTACATAAGTTAAGTTTGAAGAGTGCTTTTAAAATAGGTATTAATTCCATCATCATTTAACTTCTGGTATTCATCTTTCTCATTCTTTATCTTGGATTCAAGTATAAGAAAGGGATGAAACTCTAGTTTATTACCTCTAACTGCCTTGTGATAGGCTAGCAAATTGTTATATATTGACATATTTAAACATATATACAATTGTGAACCCAGTTTTTATATGTGACATGTATAATTATCTGGTCTTGTTATTTTTTTCAAAAACAAAATTTTCATCCCTTCTCAATTTTTTTCTATTTACTTCAGTTATTTGCCCTAGTTACTCATACAGAAGCACATAAGTACCAGAAAATTTTGTAGTTAGGTCACTTCAGTGAATTTATCTAAGAGATACTTGTTTTATTCCAATTGTAATCAAAGGGCTATGATGGGGTGTCTATAAATAAATAAGTCCAGATTGTATTGAATGAGCTGTCTATGGTAAAACATGTTCACCCTTTGGGTCATATCCTACATACAAGTATGACTTCCACCTTAATAATAAGCCTAACTAAAATTGGAATTCACTTTGAGGTAATGCAGGCTATCCAATAAGTTATTCTCTTTTAAGGCTACTGATTACAGTGAAATCCTTTTCTTTAAAACAAAACTGAAGGTGTTTCTAATTTGATCTCACTAAATAATAGATTTGTACTTTTGTCTCATAAACTGCAGCATTGTTGTCTAATTATACCCATAACATTCTTAGTAGATGTCTCAGAGACTGGGAGTAGATTACATTCCTCACCTAGAATGGAAAAAGTCTCTTTTGAGCTAGATGTGAAGGGAGATTTAAACAGAAAAGTGATTATTACAGGTAAATAGTAAAAACCAATGATACAGTATTAAAATTAACTTTCCTCAGTACATAGTTGTTTGCATGTTGTCTCACTCATTAGACTGTAAGATCCTCAAGAACAGTTACTGTCTTTTGCCTTTCTTTGTATTTCCAGTGCTTAGCACAGTACCTGGCACCTAGTAAGGCAACATTAATAAATATTGATTGACTGAGCAAGCTTGATTCCCTGAATTCACAGATTTATCACCTTTGAACCCCCCTTTTTCTGCCATAGTATGCATTTATAGAATCTTTTCTTTTTACCGTCTGTTTTTTCTTAAACATTTCATACTACACGAATAAGCTTTTAGTTTTATGATTTTAGGCTATGGTTCTTTGAGGTTCACAAAACTCTTTGCATATAATATTTCATTTATGTTATAATTATGCCCATTTTACATATGAGGAAACTGGGTTTCTGAGAAGCTAAATGAATAACCAATGGTCATAAAGCTAAGCAAGTATTAGAGACAGTATTGTAACCCAGGTCTCTCTTTCTCTATTATAATAATTAATAGGTAGCACTTTAGTCTTTGCAAAGCCTTTTATCTCATTCAGTCTTCACAATAATCCTGTAACTACTCCCCATTTAACAAAAGAGGAAACTGAAGCTGGGGTAAGTTATGTGTCTCCCTCAGGGTCACACAGCTAAAAAGAGTTTGAGACTGGACTAAAGCTCAAATCTTCCAACTCCAAGTGCAATACTCTTTCCAATCCACCATCTACCTGCTTATACTATACCATTCTGATTTTCACTAGGTAACATGGCCTAATTGAGAAAAGGCTAATCTTGGAGTCAAGATCTTGGACACATACATTGGTAGGTGTATGCACATGAACAAATCTCTTAATCTCTCATCTCCTCAGGGAAGTCCTTACAATGAAAAGTTTTAGCTGAATTGCCAGGTTGCATGGGTGGAGGGAGTTTTTACACCAGGGGTTCCATGCCCCAATGAAATCATGTCCAGATCTCCCCCCTAAAAAAATACAAATAAATGACATAACTTAGAAATTCAGAAAAAACATAATTGGGTAAGATAGTAAGTTCTAAATAAAAGGGATCCCCCTGAAACAAATACTCATCTTTGACATAATGAAAATAATGAGCATCCCAAATGATATAGGTGACCCAAAGAACCATGGAAACATGGATGATGGTCCTAAGCAGGCTGCAATGTGAAAGCAAAGATGATACGTACAGGAAACAGCATGACATTTACCATCCAGGGGAATAGAATAGTTCATTTTGGGGCTGCAGTCTGGGACTAGGTAGAGTTCTTTTTATCTCTTTTTTCCCCCTAGTACTTCAAGGATTTCATCAGGACTTAATTACATTATAGGGCTTTAAAATATGCCTGACAAAGTACCCAGATTACTTAGCAATTATAAGGAATCAATTAAAATAAGAAGGTATAAGAAGAATAATGGAGGAAATTACATTGGTGATATCAAATTGTTTAAATTTGCTTAGCAAGAATTTAGAAATAACATGAAATATTTTAATCTTTACAGGGTATGCTACTAACCAATAGTTTTTAAAAGGCGATATTTAAAATAAGGTAATTTTCTCAAGACAGAGTGTTGGACTTGAAGTAAGAAAGACCGAGGTTAAAATTTTGCTTCAGATACCAGCTGTGTGACCCTAGGTAAGTCACTTAATCTCTTTTATCTGTAGTTTCCTTATCTCTAAAACAGGAATAATAATGGTATCTACCTTAAAGAATTACGTTGATCAAATGAGAAAATATATAGGAAGTTATATAAAAGCTAGTTGTTGTTGATGTTGGTGTTATTGGTGATGGTGGTGGAGGTCCTTGACTTGTTGATCTAGATTTGGAAGAGACTGCAGACGCTATCTAGTCTAACCCTCTCATTTTACAGATGAGAAAACTAAGGCCAAAGGAGATTAGATGGCTTTTCTAGGGTCATATAGGAAGGAACAAAGACAGGGACGGAATCAAGATTCTTTAACTCCAGTGTCAGTCCTCTTTGCATTACATCCTGCTTCCTTCTGCTCCAGGGAAGGGGAACCTGCGACTGTGAGGCCACGTGTGACTCTCTAGGTCCGTGGATACAGCCTTTCAGCCGAGTCTAAGTTTTATATAACCAATTCTTTTATTAAGGGGATTTGTTCTGTGAAGCTGGGATTCAGTCGAAGGTCTACACTTGAGGACCTAGAGGACCACATGCGGCCCCAAGGCTGTAGGTTCCCTACTCCTGTCCTACTCCAATAACTCATTACAGCATGGAGGTAAATGTGAGTTCTCAAAGGTTATACCCACAGAGCAAAAGCTCTAGTAGGCTCCACCAATAGTAAAAAGGGTTTCAACTGTTCACCCAGTGATTGGGTTTTTTTTCTTCTATTTTCTCAAGACCAACCCAGCTAAGTTGAGAGTCTCATGAGCAGATTGGTCTCCTAGTGACAGATTTATTGCCTCAGCAAGTTCAAAGATCATCTAAGACTTTAGGGAAGGTCATGAAGTATATTGGTGAAGAGAAAAACCATGCCAGTGAAAAGAAATCTACCTAGGCTCAGACTAGAAGGCCCAGAAGCAAGTAAATTATTTCTCTAGCTTAAGGTTTCCCAGACCTAGCTTGTTTGACCTATGATCCTCTTCAGGCCAGGAACTTAAGCTCTTTTGTGGCCCCAGGAGAGAATAGCTGTTGTCCATTCAAAACTAGTCCCTTCACTGATTTGTACTACCTAGGTCTCACATGGAATCTGCCCACCTAGGTCTGTGGTTCATGTTCATTATCTCATTTCACGATACCAGGCTGACCCACAGACAGGCAGAAAGCCTCCCAATGGAATAGTGGATTTTGGTGGTCTGATCATATTACTATGCTATCACTTAGTCAACTAAATATTTCCTGTTTCTCAATCAAAGGAAAATAAGAAAATCCAAGTAATATAACAATATTTCCATTATCTTAAAACTCTTCATTTCATCCTTCTTAATTTGATCCAACACAATCAAAGTTTGTAAAATATAATCTTTTATTATTTCTTTTCAATTTTGTGGAGGAGGAAATTGAGTTTCAGAGACGATGGGATCATAGCTTTAGAGATGAAAACATAGGCTATCCAGTACAATCTTCTCATTTTATAGATGATGACATTGATGCCCAGAGGAAAAAAATATGAGTATCACATTTAATTGGAGAATGAACCTAGAGTCTTTTTTCTCCTTTTTAAAGGTGAATATCATCAAATAAGCTGAAGAAACTAAAACTTAGGGATTTTTTTTTTAAATTAACGTCACATTAAAACAGAAATCTGACATTAAAAATACATTTTAAAAATGTAAAATTTAAAAAGTGAGCCACCAAATACTAGGATTCTGGGGAAACCATTAGCTTGTGCTGGGATATATTCCCAGAACAAAGACCAGTAGAGAATTTGTGTGATTTATCTTGGATCACAGAGGTTGTAAGTGCCATGAGCAAAATTGGAAACTTCTTTCTCTATCGTGCAAGACCAAGATTTTGCCAGTGTTTCAAGTTGAGGATTATTTTTAGGTCCTTCTCAAGGAAGTTGTGGCATT
The DNA here is from genome assembly GCA_028658325.1 of Potorous gilbertii. NCBI lineage: Eukaryota > Metazoa > Chordata > Mammalia > Diprotodontia > Potoroidae > Potorous > Potorous gilbertii. The sequence goes on from CM053770.1 coordinate 631,967,957, forward strand.
TTTAAAAATCCAAGAGATAATTTCTGAGTAATTTAATCACTTTATTAATAAGGTCAGCACATATATTAATAAAAGGATGGTCATTTGACCATCTCTCTTAGACCTAAGACCCCCTCATGGTGGTGGGCTCACAATGTATATGCTCTTGGAAGAGCAGGTGTTCCTGAGGGTGGCAATCAATTCTGATAGGTTAACAAATAGTGAGAAAATGTATATTATAATGAGAGGGTGGGCTATATTACAATGAGGGTCTTGGGACACACAAATTGGGTCACCCAAATATTGGTCAAAGAGACTTGTCAATTTTCACATCACCTGTCTGACAAAAGGGAAGACCAACACTTCCTAGAGCCATCTGAGCAAGCACAATGAGCAAGAATGTATTAGTCCAGGCCTACAACTTCTTTTACTTCCTTTGATTAGAGCTCTGCCATCCTAGCTGTATAAGTCTCTTAGAAAGATTTCCTACAGTCATTGGTTTCTTAAGGAGGAAGCAGAAAAAGGGGAAAACTTTGATTTTAAAATAATTAACTATTAAACAGAAGAGAGTAAACATTTGGGGTGACCGAGTCACTAACCTCTCCCTGCCTCCAATTCGAACTTTGTAGTCTGAGATAGTGCTAGAGGCTCTGGAGCTCAGAAAGGATAGCTCTTGACATCGGATAGCCTGTTGAGAGGCAGAGTAAGACACTAGCGTAAATGCCTTCAGAAGATGAAACCAGATTCCCAGAAGATTTTCAGGGGCTAAAGGGGGAGGGGAGGGTAATAATAGCCACAACAATAATGTACTAAGGTATGGGGTTGTCATTGTTAAAACAAATGAAAAAAAATTGGTGCAAATTCTTAAGAGTCAGGTAGTAATAGAAAAATGCTACCAGAGTCATGACTTGGAATAAAACCATAGAAAATAGCTATTATAAAAACCAGGAGGAGACTCCGACTTAGAGGAAGTTTTGAATTGCACCATATATTTTAAAAAAATATGATGGCCTCACACATCCTTCATAACTTTTACTTTTTTTTTTTTTTGCTAACTACCAGCAATATTTATGTTTGAGGCAATGTGAGTAGGTAGACCTTGGGCTTTAAATTTAATCCTTTACAGTTGCCTTTTTTTTTTCCTTTTGGAGGATAGAAAGGCTTGAGAAATCTTTGCCAAATACTCACATCCCTTAAATACATCCTTCTTTGTCATCCTCTCAACCCCCAAATTATAGTCAGAACGTAACACCCTCCCATCCTCTCTGCCCCTTCGGTTCCTCTCCGCCCCTTTCAGACCTGAATTTGAGTTCTAGTTTTGAGACTCATTAGGTATATAGCTCCAGGAAAACCCTTAACATTTCTCAACTTTCATTGGAGTACTGGAGTAGTAGTAGTAGTAGTGGTGGTGGTGGTGGTGGTGGTGGTGGTGGTGGTGGTGGTAGTGGTAGTGGTAGTAGCAGTGGTAGTATAGTGGTAGTGGTAGTGGTAGTGGTCGTAGTAGTAGCAGCAGCAGCAGCAGCAGAAGGAGGTAACATTTATTTAGTGCTTCAGGTTTACAAAATACTTTACCAACATTATCTCATTTATTCTCACAACTCTGGGAGATAAGTACCTTTGGTTTCCCCATTTTAAAAATGAGGAAACTTAGGCAAATTGAAATTAAATATAAAAGTCTCTGGTCTTTCCAATTTTTGTTATAATCTTAATTCATCTCTTTATTCAATAATCATTTATTTCCCTTAAAGAGATCTTTCAATTCCCTTAACATTTTTTTTTTATCTCTCTCATGGCTTTTGTCTGTTTGAATTTTGTCAGTCACTATCCTTGTCTTTGACTTCTTTTTAATTACAACCTTTACAAACATGAACATTTCAAAATACAAGTGTAAAAGACAAAGTATTGGATCCACTCCACCATCCATCACCCCCAGCTCAGTTGATGTAATCATCTATGATCTGAGCAGGTAGAGTGGGATGGGGTGGTGATTATAAGACCCTAATTGCCCTGTCCATCCCTTCCTCTGCCCCATGAAATTTTTTCTATATCAATGATTCTGGGAGTCCATGAAGCATATGACAACTCTGTGAGATTTTTATTACAAATACGTAATAGTTACTTTACAATTGAGAAAAATGATTCCAGAAGTAAAGTGGCTTCCTCAAAGTCATACAAGCTATAAAACGGCAGAGCTAGAATTCAAATTCAGGTCTTCTGACTTCAAGTTCAATGTTCCTTCTATTTATTCTTCTGTCATATTCCTACATGGAGAAGGCAGGTAACTACCATATAGCTCTGGAAGTAGGTACTCTCCTTATAAAATCTTTTTTTTTTTAATTTTTAACATTTTTCTTCTTAAATATTTGAGTTCCAAATTCTATCCCTCCTCCCTTCCCCTCTTCTTTAGATATAGGTTATACATGTCCAATTATGTAAAGCATTTCCATGTTGGTAATTTTATACAGGAAGACAAAAAAAAGTGAAAAGTAGCATGCTTGTATCTGTATTCAGGCAATATCAATTCTTTCTCTGGAGGCAGGTAGTATGCTTAATCATTAGTACTTCGGCATTGTCTTGGATCATTTTATTGCTGAGAATGGCTAAGTCATTCACAGCACTTCATCAAATAATGTTACTGTTACTGTGTACAATGTTCTGGTTCTGCTAACTTCATTTTGTATCAGTTCATATAAGTTTTTCTAAGTTTTTATGAAATCATCTTGCTTATCATTTCTTATAGCATGATAATTACATTACAATCATATACCATAGTCTATTAGCCATTCTCTAATTGATAGGCATCCCTCTGATTTCTAATTCTTAACTACTACAAAAAGAGCTCCTATACTTTTTTCTTTTTACAAATAGCTCCTTTTCCAATTTTTTTTTTGTTGATGTTTTTGGGATATAGACCTAGAAACCTCATGAATTATTTAATTACAGAATTTATCATTTGGAAGGGACTTCAGCACCTTCCTCTTCTAACTCTTATCTGGACAAAAATATTCTCTACAATATACTCAACATCTGGTCATATTGCCTTTACTTGAAGATCTCCAACAATGATTAGTACCCACTACATCCTTAGGTGCATTGAATAGAGTGTTGTGCCTGGATTTAGGAACATGAGTTAAAATCTGGCCTCAAAAATTTACTAACTGTGTGCCTGGGCAAGGCATTTAACCTCTGTTTGCCTCAGTTTCCTTATCTGTGAAAAAGAGTATAATACTAGCACCTACCTGTATCAGTCAGCTCCCCAACATGTACAGGGGGACCTGCTATCACAGGTTTTTAGATCTATGTTCATAAAAGGAAAACAACTTTCAAGGGGTTAACAATCACTTTAATCAAGTGCATGTAACATTCCTTTAACCAAGTACGTATATCATTCAGTTAGTTCAGGGAGTCAGCACCCTGAATTTCAAAGAAAATAACAGAGAAATCAAAAGATTAACAGACATGTCTTCCTCTGCCTGAATTCATCAGAAAATTAGACTCCAACTATCTGGACATATTTATTTACCAGAGAGGAAAGCATGACATCTGGATCCTCAAAGCCAGGGGCTCCTTAACGGTTTCCCAGAGTCCTCATCTGGCCAAACACTTCCAGTCAGTAAAGCCCAAAGTAATCAACAGACATGGCTTCCTCTGCCTGACCGTAATTCAATAGACAGGTACAGCTGTCTGATCATCCTTACTAAAGCTGGGGAGGGCTCCTTAGTGGCTTCCCAGAGTCCTCATCGGGCACTCAAACCTTACAAAAACTAAGCCCCAAAGTAAAACCTCAACTCAGAGTATTTACACCTTTTTTAGAGCCGGGCATTACATCCCTTTGACCCAGTGCCTCAATAGAAAGAACAAGAGGTATTTGGGACCCTCCTACAAAACAACTCCCCTAATCAAGTTTCCCACAATGGGCAGGCCTATTAATGGATGGTAAAGATGTTTAATCACATTAAAATAATTAACAATACAAATACACACACTGTTGCTAGTTAAAGAAACTCTAGTTTTTGTACTTTACTCTTTGTAAAGGTTCTTGATTGATAAAAGCAAGATTCAATCAGAGGCACTGGATTATGCCAAAACACAAACAGGAAAAGATCCTTTTTTGATTGCCATCACACTACCTCTGATGGTTATTTTGGGGATCAAATGAAATTATAATTACAAAGCACTTAGATCAGTACCTGGCACATACTAAGTGCTATATAAATGCTAGTTATAATTATTAGTTATTATCTTTAGGCAATCCAATCCCATTGAAGTTCTAATTGGCAGGACGTTTTCTCTTTCATCAAACCTAAATTTGACAATTTATGGCTTTCACCCACTGCTTTCAGGAGGATAAATATAGATTAAATTTAATCTCTCATCCCCAAGGTAGTCTTTCAAATGGTAAAAGATAGTTTTAATATCTCCCCTTGAGGCATCTTTTCCCCAAGCTTCACATTCCCATTTCCTTCAGTTGATTCTCATATGGCATGAGCTCAAGGCTCTTGACCATATCATTTTCCCTGATGCTCTCCAACTCATCATCTTTCCTAAACTTTGGACTGTACACAAAAATCCAGTTGTCTGACAAAGGCAGAATGGAATGGGGCTATCACCTCCATATTCCTGGAGGTTACACCTCTCTTAAAGGCAGCCCAAGACTGGTGTTAGCTTTCATGACTACCATATTCCAAGGTTAACTCTGATCTATATAATTTACCTAGAACATCCAGTTCAGATATCATGAGCTCATTTGCCAAAATAAATAATGTATTCTAATTAATCTTGGTGCGTTTGCCTAAATTGTTCAGAGAGCTGGGGAATTTCAATCATTCTGGGTCTTTCTCAGATTGACTGACAATTCTGGGATTAAGCAGGTATCTCAGCACTTGCAACTCTGCAGAGAACTATGCTTCCCCATCTCTCTTCAAATTACAGACTCCTCTATTCTAACCAACATATTTTCTTTTTTTTTAATATAAATTTATTTATTTAACTTTTTGCATTCATTTTCACAAAATTTTGGGTTCCAAATTTTCTCCCCATTTGTCCCCTCCCCCCACCCCAATACACTAAGCATTCTAATTTCCCCTATCACCAATCTGCCCTCTCTTCTTTCATCCCTCCCTTCTCTTGTCCCCATCTTCTCTTTTGTCCTGTAGGGCCAGACCCCAACAATTACAGAACCTCAACTTCCCCATTTGGTGCCGCCCCACTTTGGAAGACATGTTGCACAGGCCTCACCTTTATTTACACTATTCTTGTCAAGGTAATCCCTTTGCTATTTCCAAAGCTCAGCCTCCCAACTCTTCCTTCTGTGCCTCCACATAGGCTGCTTCCTATGTCTGAAATGCTCTTCCTCATCCTGCCTCTGTCTCTTAGAATCCTAGCTTCCTTAAAGGTTCAACTCATGTACCATTTCCTACAGGAAGACTTTCTTGATCCCCTTAGATTCTTTCCTTTTACCTCAATTTCGATGAACAAATGAATGAAAAAAGCACTTAGAAAACATTGGGATGTACATAGAGGTATGCGTTTATGTGTGTATGCACATATACTTATTTTGCACACACACACACACACACACACACACACACAGACACAAACACACACGCTGTCATGTCATTAGAGTTGGAAGGAACCCAAAGTCCATTTAATTCAACTTCTTCAATTTACAGGTTAGAAAAATGAAGACAAACGAGGTTAAATTACTTACCCAAGGGTATACAGGTGGCAAACATCAGAGGCAGGATTTAAACTCATATTCTCTGATTAGAGAGCCATGGCTCTTTCTATCCTACTACTATCTATTTACATTGTCTATCTATCAGTAAAATGTAAGCCCCTTCACTCATTCTTTCAGTCAATAAACATTTGTTAAGTGCCTACTATATGCCAAGCATTGTGCTAACTACTTGGGATACAAAGAAAGGGGGAGTAAAGGAATTCATAGTCTAATGGGTAAGACAATATATAAACAGATATGTGTGCATGTACATGCATGCATATGTGTTTATGTATACACATATGTATACATGTGTGTATATATCATGCACACACATTTATAACTATATTATATAAAGTTGGAGATAATCATAGAAAGAAGGCCCTATTATTAAAAGAGAATAGAAATGACTTCTCACAAAAGCTAAGATTTAAGCAGAGATTGAAAGGAGTCAGGAGGTGAAGATTAGGAGGGAGAGAATTCCAGACATGGAGGACAGTCAATGAAAATGTTTGGTCATGGAATGGAGTCTTGTGTGAGAAATAGTAAAGAGGCCAGTATTACTGATCAGAGAATAAGAGGGAGAAAGTTATGAGAAACCTTGAAAGGTGGGATGGCACCAAGTTATTAAAGGCTTTTAATGCCAAATAGAGGATTTTATACTTGATAGTGGAAGTGGTAGGGAACAAGTGGGATTTATTGAACTGGAAAGTGAAGTGGTCAGGCTTCCACTGTAGGAAAGAATAATCTGATGGCCGAGTAGAGGATAAATTGGAGTGAAAGAGACTTGAGGCAGGGAAACCAACCAGCAGGATACCACAATAGTCTAGATATGAAGTGATAAAAGCTTGTACCAAGATAGGGGCAGTATCAGAGAAAAAAAGGGGAGGTATATAAAAATGCAATAGAACTTGGCAACAATTTGGAGAGAGAGAGAGAAAGAGAGAGAGAGAGTGTTGAGGATGACACCTAGATTCTGAGTCTGAGTGACTGGGAAAATGTCAGTACCCTCAACAATAATAGAAAGATGGGCAAGCTAAGGGCAAGGCAAAAAATCTTTACTTCAGTGCTGAAAGAACTGAGTTTAAGATGTCCATGGGAACACAATTCAAGATGTATAATATAGAATTGGAGATATGAGACAGACTAGATCTGGACCGGTAGAACTGATAATTGTGAGCTTAGATATAATAATTGAATCCATAGGAGGTGATGAGATCACCAAGTAAAATCATATAGAAAGAGAAGAGGGCCTAAAAAGGAACCTTTGAGGACAACTATATTTGGTGGATGTGATCTGGATGCATATCCAGAAAAAGAAATGGAGAATATGAATGAAGGGACAAAAGAGGATTAAGCTATTGGTGGAGTTGTGAACAGGTCCAACCATTCTGGAGAGCAACTTGGAACTATGCCAAAAGGGCAAGCAAACTGTACATACCTTTAGATTCAGCACTATTACTATGAGGTCTGTATCGCAAAGAGATCATAAAAAGGGAAAAGAACCTACATGTGCAAAAATATTTATAGCAGCCCTTGACATGGTGGCAAAATATTGGAAATTGAGAGGATGCGCATTAGTTGGGGAATGAACAAAGTAACTGTGGTATATGAAGGTAATGGAATACTATTGTGCAATAAGAAATGATGAACAGGCAAATTTCAGAAAATCCTGGAAAGACTTGTATGAACTGATGCAAAGTGAAATGAGCAGAACCAGGGAAACATACACATTATCTGCAACCCTGTGTGATGATCAGCTATGAATGACTCAACTCTTCTCAGCAATACAGTGATCCAACATGTGTACAAAGGCTATGAGGGAAAATGCTATCCATATGGATGCAGATTGAAGCATTTTTTTCCACTTTGTTCTTTCTCCTGGTTTTTAAAAAAATCCATTTCTTCTTTCATAAGTGTAACTAATGTGAAATATTTTCTTGTGATAGTACATGTATAAACTATATGAAACATCCTACCATTTTCCAAAGAGAGGAGGGGAGGAAGGGAGCAAAATTTGAAACTCAAAATGCTGGTAAAATGAATGCTAAAAATTTTCTTGACATGTAATTGGGGAAAAATAAAATACTATAAAAAAGAAGAGCATGAGATTGACAGTGTCAAAGGTTGCAAAGAAATCCAAAAGGATGAGTGTTGAGAAAAGGTCATTTGATTTGGTGACTAAGAGATCATTGCTAACTCTGGAGAGCATAGTTTCAGTTGCTTAAAGAGGTCAGAAGTGATACTATAGGGAGTTAAGAGAGTGAAAGGAGAAAATGTGGTATTACTGATTATAGATAGCCTCAGGGATTTTGGACATTAAATGGAGATGAGATATAGGCTGATAAATAATAGGGATGTAAACATCAAGTGAGGGTTTTTTGAGGATGGAGGAGATATGACTATGTTAGGTGGTATGGAAATAAATGGACAGGGAAAGGTTAAAGATAAGTGAGAAAGAAGGGATGATAGCAGAGGAACTCTGGAGAAGATGGAATGTCATGGGATCATTTGTGCATATATAGAAAGCGCTTCCCCTTGGCAATGAGAAAGGATGCATTCCTTCAGGTGAGACAGGGGTGAAGGATGGGATTGTATCAGAAGGTATTAGCGATGTGAGAGGAGGAGGGAAGAAGAGGGAGCTTTTGACAAATGACCTCTATTTCTTTGGTGAAATATGGAGCAAGAATCTCAGCTAGGAAGGTGGGCAGAAAGAAAGTCATGGGAACTTTGAGGAGGGATGAAAAAAATTTGGAAAATGAACCATGATGAATGTGCTAGTCAATAAATGGGAATGTGTAAACAGATTGCCTTGCTGAAGTGAGGGCCTACTTGGCATTATGTAACATAATTTTGGAGTAGATCCTGTTACCATGGTTTTGTGAATTTCTTGAGTTTTGTTCAGGAACAGGTGAATAGTTAGAGCAGCACATAGTGGGAGTAGTCCAAGGCTGATGTTTAATAGGGCAAGACTTGAGCGAAGAAGACAGTATAGGATGGAACTGGTTCGCTAATCATCCATAATGAGAAAGGGAGAAGAACATGGGCAGTGAAGAAATAATGCCTCCTTGTGCTCTTTGAGGAGATGTCCTTTTTTGGCAAGGGGGAATTCTTTGTATCTCCAGTGTCTCAAAACATTGTATACATCATGGCAGATACTTACTTATTGGATTGGATTGGGTTATTGTATCACATGGAGAGAATTCCATCCCTTTTGTAATACATCCTTGGTTCACATTGATACCCATACTACAGGGTCATATGCTCCCATTCTAAACTTTCCTGCCATGATTCTCCTACTCCAAATTTCCATTCCAAACAGGTTAGCCTATGAAACTTTGGTCTTCTCTACCTAAACACATTTCCAGTTATCCATACTAGTTTGTCCTTTTTCATTCCTGACTATCTCATTCCTACCATCAATTAATCAATCAATCAATAAGCATTTATTACATACCTATTCTTTTTGAGACACTGTTGTAAGCACTAGAGATGTGAATAGAAAAAAAATTAATACTTTCAAAGTGGTTACATTTTAACAGGGGAGACAATGTATACATATAAATATATACGGAATAAGCATAAAGGTATTAACTGCAAATAAATAGGAAGTATTAAGGGAGAGGACATCAGAAATGCATTCATGCCGAAGATAGTCTTGAATTGAATCCTTTAGGGGATACTCAACTCAAGTTTTAAATTCTTCTTATGAAAGAAATAACAGAACTAATTCCAGCTCTGTCAATAATTCACCAAGTAACCCTAGGAAGATCCCCTCACCTCCTCCTCACCCTCCCCTCAGGCTGCATTTCTTGATCCCTAAAGTAAAGGTTTTAGACTTCCTGATAGAAAAGTCCCTTCCAGTACTAAGTGCTATGATTCTGTCTTTCAGGACACTTTCCTGACTCCTTCCCTACTAATACCACAGTCACCATCATCTCCATTCCTTCCCCAGTCCAAAAGCATCCTCTGTCCATATTAATTATGTGCTATTTGTAGAGTCAGACCTCTACAACTGGAAGGACCATTGGGGATTATTGAATTCAACATTTTTATTTTATGATGATGCAACTGAGGTGCAGAGAGGTTTAGTGACTTCCCTAGGGGTCACACTGCTAGTAAGTATCTGAAGCAAGATTTGAACCCAGGTTGTCCTGACCTCAATCACTCTATATCGATACACAATGGTTCATATCTAATTTGTATTAACTGTCTTTTTATGGCCTTATGTTCTATCTCCTCAATCACACAATAAGCTTCCTATGTACAGGGCTCATATATCGTTTGTTTGTTTTTTACCATTCCTCGAAGTGAAATCTTACCATGCGGTCTTGCACATTACCATGCTCAGGAAATATTTTTGATTAACTGATATTGAAAGAATGCTTCAATATTTCAAGAGATTGTGATTTTGTAGGTGAGTGTGCTCTCTCCATAAATAAAGAACTCAGTTTCTCTTTTCATACTACTTTTCTCTGAAACCTTGAGATTGTTCTGGGTGTGTGCATGCCAACTACTGCCAGGCATGAAGTCTCTGGAGGGGCTGAAGCAGAGAGGAAGGCAGGGTTTCTAAAATGTTAATAGATTGGAGCAGGAAAACAGAGCAGGAAGAAGAAGGCTATGAGGGACAGAACAGTTTACCTTTCCTATAGGAAATCTTGCCAAACCATCTATTGGAGAAGGGCATGGAGCTTCAGCAACTGGCTTTCAGGTATGCCAGGAAAGACTTCACGATCTGTCAGTAGCTCTACAGCTAAGGCTTCAGACACCTGGAGAAAATCATGAAAGTGAATGGCAGGTTCTAATAGAAAAAACATCAATTTCACTGCAATCCCACTTCAGAATGACCCAAACCACTACCCTGAGGGGGGTCCAGGACATAGTGCCACCTGGTGTCCCAGTGAATGCTATGCTATTTTAACCAAAATAACCCCCTCTCAACTTGCCATGGTGCAAGAATATATATGCATGAATTCAAGCACACAGTCACACTTAGGCACATAAAAACATCCACACATTCTACCTTGACTTGAAACATACTTTCTAAAAACAGCAGCAAGGACAGGCCCTAGGGCTCTGAGTTCAGCATTTGTCTTAAGCTAGATTCAAGAGATGGGTTTATCACTCTTTTGCCTAAAGCTTGGGAGTAAAGGCTCATCAAAAATAGCCTTCTCCCTCTCTCCCTGCTGTTTGCCCAGCCACTTGTGAGTCCTTATTAAGCACGTACTTCTAAGCAAGGAGCACTGACTTTCCCTTAATTGAGGCATCATAATTAGAGCATTAACACATTAGGAGGGTGAGACAGCATGTTTAGCTTTTGTGATTAATTATCTCAGGATTGTAATAAGTTGTTAAGACATTAATTACTTCGGCATGTTTATTGCTCTAGATGGCACAGCTAACACTTCATGATGTCAAGTTGTTACATGTCTAAAACATAACAATAGCAAAGTACACTTATGTGGGCCAAGTCATGTGTGCACATCTGATACACTACAACTCTCTCTACATATGAATGAGATTGAGTGAAAAAATAGCAGGCCAAGACCCAGTCTTCCTCTTCCTAACTTAATATGGATCTTGATGCAAAGAAACATACACACACACACACACACACACACACAAGTACATGCATATATGTGCAAATCTATATCCGTGTCCACACACGTATACTTGAGTATATATACAATGAACATATATATTTATATACATACATAAACGTATACAAATACTCTTAGATTGGATTTATATAAGAAAAGGATGTCAGAATTCCAAAGTCCTACATTTTTAATTTCTATAAGCAATGAAATATCAGCATTTCTTATGGGAGATATTTAGATATTTTTGCAGTTCATGGTGAAACATGAAATATTCTGCTACATCTTTCCCTCCTAACCATGAACGCCCCCTTGCATCACCATCTTAAGAACACTGATTAGCCTAGTAGCCCAGGGCCAGCGTGGAGGGGAACATTAGGAACTTTGAATAAGGATATGAGAAAGGTCATATGGTAGTTTGCCAGAGGCCTGAAGGAGGGAATGGCGGCCACATTCCTAACTGTTCCCTGTATCAGTGGGCAAAGACTATAGATGCCAGTGCTATGAAGGCAGCACCATATGAACTATGTCTTCACCCAGAAAGTGAAATGTTGAAGTGTCAGATTACCTGGACAGTTCCATAGGGGTCATGGAGGAAGGAAGATTCAGGAAGGCAAGTAGGGAAGAATTATCAGGAAAGAAACAACACAAACCTTCTTTTTTTAATGGATGCTACCTTCATTATTTAATTTAATAGAATTCATTTAATATTTATTTGCTTCTATTCCTTTTGCTTGTATAGAGGCAGAGTAAATATGGACTTCACTATTAATGGACTTTATGGTTCTGATATTACTTCCCAGGGACACATGCCAATATGGGAGCCATAGAATGCCAAGTCTGGAGTCAAGTTCTGTGTACAGCCATTGCTAATTTCCATTAGAGTCCTGTTGCAATGTTTCATCATGGCACAGAAATGACCTTGGATTTTTACTGGTTATGCCATGGGAGCTCAGGCTCTTACAGTTTCTATTAAGATGCAAAGGTTTGGTGACCCAGACCTTGTGACAAATGGTTTTTCTGTCATCAGAGGATAACTTTAGCTTCATTTGGAGAGGCTTAGTACCAGTTTAGTTTGAAGATGATTAATTTGGAGATAAAGCAACTCTCCAAGACTATTTGCTTAGTTTCTAGAGAGCGTTCCTCTGTTAATGAAACCATGGATCCTTGACAAATTAACATCAGTCATGTATGTTAGGTGAAATAAATGGTAACATACCCGGTGTAGTTTAAGGTATGCCAAAAAAGTCATTTATTTTGCTCTAAAATATCTCCCCATACCACTCCATTTGTCTGTCAAAATCCCTGAAATTTCCATTATTGGAGTCATAATTCTGGATTATGGTACTATTCCCTAGAAGGTCTGTGTTAAAATATAAATGCATTTGTAGAGAACTAATATAATAATTTTATAATAAATTAATCAACATGCATTCATTTATAAGAACTGTAAGCAGTTGGCAGTGGGATACTATCAGAATGATCCATGACAGAGGCATTTCTTCCTTGATGGAATCAGAGGATCTGAGTTCAACTATCACCTGCAGTGCTTACAATCTGCTTAGGTTACTTAACCTTTCGGTGTTTCAGTTTCTTATCTGTAAAATGTGGTTGGAGAGGGACGTACTAGAAGTTCTCTGAAGTCCTTTCAAGATCTAGACCTAGGTCCTATGAGGTAAAGATTAGGGAAGAAGTTCAAACATGGAGTGCTTTCAAGGAAAGACCTACAGATGTTTCTGGATAGTCAAGAGTCATTGAACATGTGAGAATAGATATTTAGAAACTAAGACAGTCCTCGAAAGAGTTGGATGATCTTGCCTAAGATAATTTGGCCCAACTAACCATATTGTTTCTTTGACCGCCAGAGAACTAGTTTTTAGAAAAGAGAAGTTTTAAAGACTTTGGACTAAAGCAAAACTGAGAGAAAATTCTTACCAATATTTCATGTATGCTTGAGTATATTGTTGAGGACTGACATGTTTGAAACTTTGATGATGCCATGATTTCATTAGTATACATTCTGTATCTGCTTATAACTCTTATCTATCATTCCTTTCCATCCTGTGCCCAGCTTACCCATTTCTTTCCATTAATATTTCCTAGAGGATCCACCCATCCAGGACTCTATGCAGATAGAGACAGGGAGACAGACAGAAAGACAGATAGATGGGTGGACAGATGGGTAGATTTTAACCAAAACAAAAGAAAAAAAGTCAGTCCTTGCCTTCAAGGAACTTATGTTCCAATAGGGGAAGATAACACACAAAAGAGGTCTGGAAAGAGGGGGACAGGGTAGAAAAGGTCAGAGAGCCAGAGAGAAGTGAACATGGATGTCTTGGGATGTTCGTGAAATAATGATTCCAGGCCAGAACTCAGAAATCAAAGTGGCCACGGGCGGAGACATCGGCTGAGAGAGAAGGTTATTGGCACAAGAATGGAAGCGGGGAGAGACTAAAGAGCAGAACTGGGAGACGAGTAAAAGGCTTTCTTGTTCTTTTAAGATTGCATGAAAGCTCTCATTCTTGTTGGACGACCAACCCATGTCCTTTTCCTGTTTTATCTCTTTGGTAATATTGTTTATGCAATTTTTTTTTTACCTTCTAAATAAATTTATTTAACTTTTTACATTCATTTTTCACAAGATTTTGGGTTCCAAAATTTTCTCCCCATTTGTCCCCTCCCCCCTCCCCAATACACTGGACATTCTAATTACCCATATCACCAATCTGCCCTCTCTTCTATCATC
>CM053770.1:631982497-632017494 GCA_028658325.1 Potorous gilbertii
GGGATTCAAATGTTGCTCCCCAGCCTTAGGGCTTTTGGCGGCAGGCCTGACTGCTCTTCAATGGGGGCTTATCTGCTGGTTCTCAGGTGGGGGCAGGGCCGCCTCTCAGACTCAGTTACCTCAGGGGGTTTATGCAGAGATCTTTTGTAATGGAGCTGGGGTGGAGCTCCTGCCTGCTCTGCGGGCCTCTGGCCAAGAGGCCGCCACCTCCCGAGGGGTTCCGATTCCCGGAGATCCCCCGCTCCCCTCTCAGCCTGTCTCTCTCACTGACCTGTGCGTCTGTGGGTGGAGGGACCTTCGCGGCCGCCTGGAGATTCAGGTCTCTGAAGCCTGCTTGGGTCTGCTGGCTCCTCTCAGTGCCGCGTGGTCAGGCAGAGCTCCGCGGCCGGGGCCGGGGGAGGGGAGCGCTCTGCAGGACAGGACTCCGCTACCATCCCGGGTACCTTTGCGGTCAGTTTTTCAGGGCTGTCTGCAGCAGAAATCTCCTTCACTGTGTTGCTGCGCGGCTTCCACTGTTCCAGAATTTGTCAGGAGTTCTTTTTACAGGAAATCTATGGGCTGTGGATTCGGACCTAGCAAATGTGAGTCTTTGTACTCCACCATCTTGGCTCCGCTCCCTGCATGATACCTTCTATCTATGCAATTTCTTGAACAAAAATTATTGTTGGTAACATGCTATAGCCTCTTACACCAAATACCAAAAAATATTAGTCCTTCAACTGAATGTTAATGTTTACAGTATTAAAAAAAAAATCAAGGAGAACCGGACCAGGTCCCTGTCATAGTAATGACTAGAGTGAATTCTTAACCAAACAAGGGATCGAGGTGAACATAAAAAAGACTAGACACCAGGTGTATGATTTCATTGGTATATAATGAATTTCTAATCTCGCCAAAGAAATAATTTTTATTACACAAAATTGAAAGAAATTTGAAGAAATAAAACTAGCAGAGCTAGTATAAGAATGGTCGTGGCTGTATTGGGAAATTATATGCACACAGATACATACACACACACACACACACACACACACATCTTTATGACCAAAAACACTCCTCGACAGATATGGCCAAAGGCCATGAACAACAAGCAGTTCTCCCTAGAACTGTAAGCCATTAAGAGCCATGTGAGGACCCAAGATGGCAGAGTAGCAAGAAGTGCAGTGAGCTCTTCCCCATCCCGAAAAGAAACCTCACTCTTCTAAAGAGATCTAAAAACACCCCAGATTAAATCCTGATGGGGAAATTAAGAAAAAGGCACCATGAGTCATTTTTCCAATCTAGGTCAGCAGAAGAAGACTGACAAGTCTGCTCATACTAGAGATGGAATCAGGCCAGGAGTCTGCTTCTCTCCAGTACCCAGGGAGAGCTTGTGCACCAGGGCAAGAGCAGGTGTCACTTTCTCTCACTACCCAGCACTGGGTCACAGATCTAGGGTGGACTGAGGAGAGCAGCAAGACTAGTAGTCACAATTCAGGGTATAGTGTGATACCAGATCATGGACTGTGTATGTAGGGAGGAGTAAATTCAGAAACAGATAGCAACTTGGACCCCAGGAGCAGAGGGAGCTCTCAGTTTCTGGAAGTTTCAACTTCAAACCCAGGCAGGAGCCTAAAGAGGAAGCTTTCAGTTGTCACTCTGTACTCTGCACCACAAGTGCTTTCTGGCTGACTGTGAGGGGCTGAGTTTGTCTTTAAATTTTATCTCCAAGTGTTCTCAGGATGGTCTAACACTAAGGTCTCTGCAGGTTCACCTTTTTCTCAATTAATAAACATACATCAAATTTAAAAATAACTCTACAGGTATTTCTATAATGGTTTCTTTTTATCAGCAATTATAGAACTGCACTTGAACCCTTCCACTTTGGTATATATCACATTTACACAAAGAAATGATACTCTTCCTTCTCTTCCATAATATTTTCCAAATGAGCTTGCAATATAAATGGACGTTTACCTTAATTTCTATATCTTTTCCTTCAGTAAAGAGATTCATTTCGTCATGACTGAGACGGTTTCTGGCCTCCTTGGGTCTCTGTGTTGTGCTGAGTATTTTGTATCCACTGGAGTTTTCTAAGAAATAGGGGTAGCGAGAATTCTAGTAGGATGGCTGAATGAGAGGTCATGCCTATGCCCAAATTCCCTCTTTCATTTCAAAACAGTAAAGAGTACAAGAAATAAAGTCAAAGAACAACACACAAAGATAGAGGAAAGACAAGAATTCATTGTAAAGAAAACTCCAGGGCAAAGTACAGCAGCAAGAAAGAAAGAAAAAATGAATTAACAAAATAAAGTCACTTAAAAATGAATAATATACAGCTATTACAAAGCCCAGGAAAATCCATAAAATTGAAAAATTATACCGGAAAAAATAAATATGATAATTAGAAACTAAGAATCCTCAGAGTGGTTTAGAAGTTCAATAAAATAATTAAAAGAAATGCTTGAAGGGTTTGTGGAGGACACTACCACCCTTTCAGTTAGTTGTTTTTCAGTCATTTCAGTCACTTATGATTCTTCATAACCCCTTTTGGGGTTTTCTTGGCAAAGATACTGTCATGGTTTGCATTTCCTTCTCTGGCTCATTTTACAGATGATAAAACTGAGGCAAACAGGGGTAAGTGACTTGTCCAGGGTCACACAGCCAATAAATGTCTGAGGCTAGCTTTGAACTCGTGAAACCGAGTCTTCCTGACTTCAGGCCCAATATTCCATCCATGGTGTCCCCTAGCTACTCTACCTACATTCTTGACATAGTTAATATAGACATAGTTAGTCTTGATATAGTTCTTTGACTCTTCATTTTCACTTACATATAAAACCAGTTACCAAATCTTGCTGTTTCTATTTTTATACATTATCTCTTATCCATTGCCTTCTCTCTCTTCACACAGACACCATCCAAGTTCAGATCCTTATCTCCTTTCACTTGGACAGTGGCAAAAACCTTCTAATTAGTTTCCCTGTGTCAAATCTCAGTCTACTCCAACCCCTCCTCTGGAGAGCTGCCAAAATGATTTTCCTAAGGAGCAGGTCTAGCCATGTTATTCCCATTCTCAGTAAGTTCTATTGACTTCCAATTACTTCTAGGATCAAATATACGCTTCTCATCTTGCTGTTTAAAGTCGTTCATAAACTGGCTTCAACCTACTTTTCCTGCCTTATAACATACTACTCCCCTCCAAATGCTGCATAGTCCAGTCAAATTTGCCTTAATGTTCTTCACACATGGCACCATTCTTCCCATTTTGGTGCTTTTGCCCTGCCTATGCTTCTTTCTCCTTTTCTTTTCTTAGAATCCCTATTTCATTCAAGATCAACCCAAGGGCCACCTTCTAAATGAGGCCATTCCTAATGTCCTTAGCTGCTGATACCCTCTCTGCTAAAGGCAACTCGATTTGTTGAATCTCTTTTGTATAATCAAACATAAGTATATATGCAAATATACAAACTGGATAGACATGTTTATATGTGCACAAATTTGTCAGTTGTGTCTGACTCTGTGACCCTTTCTGTTTTGTTGTTGAGGGTGTTTTTTTGGTTTGTTTTTGGCAAAGATATCAGAGTGGTTTGCCACTTCCATATCCTGCTCATTTTACAGATGAGGAAACTAAGGCAAACAAAGCTAAGTCACTTGTTCAGGGTCACAAAGACAGTAGGTGTCTGAGGCTGGATTTAAACTCCAGGACTGATAGTCTATCCACTGCACCACCTAGGTGCCTTTATATGCATAAATGTACAATATAAGATACATATCTATATAGGTATGCATGTGCATGTTGTATACAAATATGATTAATGTATGCATGTATGTATATATTACATTTATATATTCTATACTTATGTGTTGTATACATATATATTATGTTGTCAAAAGAATATGTAACCTCCTTGAGGGTAGGAATCATTTTTCTTTTTTTCTTTGTACCTTCGGATCTAAAACATTGTCTGACTCATAGTGGGAACTTGATAAATTCTTGTTTATAATTGATTAATTAATATCTGATTTCCTCACATTTAATTTAGTAAAAAAAAAAAAGATCTTACAGGGTATCCTGAGGCACAGAAAAGTTAAATAACTTTACACATGGTCAAAAGCTCGTGACTTAGTAATAACTAAGCCATCCTTCAAGCCTTCTATTATTTAGATCTAATATGCTATCAACTATACCACACTATAGTATTTATATTCTGAAGGGAGATCACTTTTAGAAATCTCCTCTTGTCTCAGATCTTGTATGGGTAAAGGTATAGAAAGTAGTCAAATCAAAGTCCCTTTAGTAGAAGCAAAGGGAACAGCTAAGTGTATGTTTCTTAGAATCTGGCATCAGAGATGACACAAATAAAGAACTGAGGTAATGGAAGATGGTTGTAATTAAGTACCATAATATGGTTAGGCAAAGGATGTGTGAGTGAGTGTGTGTGTGTGTGTGTGTGTGTATGAGTGTGAGAGAGAGAGACAGAGAAATAAGACAGAGACAGACACAGAGAAACAGAGTCAGAGAAGGAGGGACACAGAATCAAAAAGGAAGGAGAGAGAGAGGGAGAGAGAGAGAGAGAGAGGGAGAGAGAGAGAAAGAGGGAGAGAGAGAGAGAGAGAGAGAGAGAGAGAGAGAGAGAGAGAGAACACCATTGGTTATGATCTCAGTGGAAGGATACTGGGATTGGATTGTTGCAAACAAAACAAAAAAGACAGTGATATTTTTAGTAGGAAAATATGCATAATCTGATATAAGAAAAACATACTTAACAATTATAACTTTTATTTTTAATGAAATCAATGCATAAAATGGAAAAAGAGTATAAAGATGAATGAGAAAACAGAATATAGTGGATTCCTCCGTTACAATACATCATCCGCTATGTCCAAATTGGATTCATGTTAGGAATTCAAGATCAGTTTAACATTATTAAAACAATTAACATAAGTAATCATAAGTACAATAAACAACAAAACTGTAGGATTATGTCAATATGTGAAGAAAGCTTATTTGGCAAATTAAAGTACTTGTATATGCTAAAGATGCAAAAAGGCATAGGAATTAAAGAGACTTTCCTCTATGTGATTAAAAATAGGAATCTAAAACCAAGAGATAGATGATTTTGTAATAGACTAATATGGGAACCTTATGCAACAAGGCTAAGTGTGAAACAAGGATATCCACTTCTACTGACCCCTTTCTGTTATTTAAAATAATAGTAAACGTACTATCTGGTACAACAGGACAAAGAGAAAAAAAGAAATGGCAGAATTACGCATTATTTTTAAGGAGAAAAAATCATTTGTAATTGCAAATAATGTGACAGTTTTCTTGGAAAACTCTAGGGAAAAGTCCAAGGGGACAATGTGTCTAGAAGAATAGAGTGGTTAACAGTGGTAAATGAGTTAGAGTGGATAAGAAGGAGGAGTGCTGAGAAAAGACTATAAAATCTGGAAATTAAGAATTCATCATTAACTTTGCAGAGAGAAGTTTTGGGTCAGTGAGGAGATCGGAAGGCCTCCATTTCCTTCCTTCCTTCCTTTTTCCTTCCTTTCTCTTTCTTTCTTTTTTATTTCTTCCTTCCTTCCTTTTTCCTTCCTTTCTCTTTTTCTTTCTTTCTTTCCTTCTTTCTTTCTTTCTTCCTTTTTCTCTTTCTTTCCTCCCTCCCTTCCTCCATTTTTCCATTTCTTTTCTTCCTTTCTCCTTCCCTCCCTCCCTTTCTTCCATCCTTCCTACTTCCTACCAATGCCTATATTTCAAAGATATTTTTAACTAAGCAGCCCTTATTCCTTGATGTCAAATGTTTAACTGATAGCAAAATTACCTTTTTTCTTTTTCAAAATCAGTCTCCAGAGCTTGACCCTACAAGAGAATTGAAATCTGACAGTTTTGACACAGTAAGCCAGTGGAATGCTCATTACACATTCTGAATTGGTCTTCCATTTATTCCACTTGGATAGCACCTATTATGCTAATTAAGTGACTTAGCAAGTCCACTAGAATCTTACTTAAATGCCCCTTCCTTCTGTGGAGGTGACTCATATCCAGGGCTATGCCAGCAGAATGTGGGCTGTGGTAAGTTTTGCCAAAAATGGAAAAGCTGCCGTTTTGTTTGATGTACTTTTTTGATAAGCAGCCATGCGAAACCATGGCTGATTAGATCTTATCTGGTAGATTTATTTGGCCAGAGCAAACCAGAAGACATTGATTCCAAACTAAGACATTTAATTACATAGAAAAGGTAAATGAAAAGAAGCAACCATATACCGTCCCATACATTCCTATGGCATCACTGAGAAAAGAAAACACATTTTGGACATTATTTTACTCTCCTGATACCTGTCAGATCAGTCTCTTTTGTTGTCTCATTATCTGTAAACCTTCTCCCTCTCTTTTGTTCACTCACTAATATAATGGTCATTTAAGGTTAGAGGTGGGGGGGAAGAGTTAAAGACCTCCCCTGCCCATTAATAGGCATTTTGTAAAATAATCTTTTGTTAATTTCCGTTGAGGCGCTGAGCCAGAATGTCCTGTCCTCCAGCTCTGAAAAGTGTGTAAATACTCTGAGGTGAGGTTTTACTCATTGGAAATGCTTGTTTGGCCAGATGAGATGCTGGGTAGCCACAAAACCCCCACTTTGAAAACCTACATGTTAGTATTTCTTTCTCTGGTAACTATATATGTATGGTCAGATAGTTGAATCTGTTTGTTGATCTGTGATGGATATATTGCTTATGGTCAGGCAGCTAGAAGCCCTGTCTGTTGATTTTTATTTCTCTGTATTTTCTCTGAAGTTCAGGGTACTGACTTTTCCACCAGAACTAAGTGAATGGTGTATGTGCTTGATTGAAATAGATTTTTAACCTCTCAAATGTTGCTTTCCTTTTAGAAAAGCAGAACTAAGAACCTGTATGGCAGTCCCTCCTGTGTACTCCTGGGTCCTTGCTGCTACAATTATACATATCCCCCCTACCCCCCTACCCCAGAATATGAGTGTTCCTCAAGTTTCTGTCCTTTGCCTTCTTCCTTCTCTACACTTTTTCTCTTAGTCATCACACCAGTTTCCATGTGTTGAATTATGATCTCCATGTATCCTATCCAGTACCTGGCTCTCCCGAACTTCATTTTTGTACACCATTTCCAAAAACATGTATTAGGCATGTCAAACTGGGTATCTTGGAGCTATATTCAATTTAACATGGTGATGATGTAAATCATGACAATAATTAGAATTATGTAGTAATTAAGTTTTGCAAAGCATTTTACAAATGTTATTCAATACTTACAACAACCCTCTGAGGTTTGACCTACTATTGTCCTTGTTTTACAGGTGAGGAAACTGAGTTTGAGAAGTTAAGTGACTTGCCTAAGGTCACATAACTAATAAGTATTTGAATCAGGATTTGAACTAATGTCATCCTGACGCAAATCCATCACTCTCTCTGCTGTGCCATATAACTTATAATGTAAGAGAGAACTCATTTTTTCCCTTTCAAAGGCTACCCCTCTTTCAAACTGTCCTATTTTTGTCAAAGACTTCTCCATTTTCCAGTTGCCCATGTTAGTAGCCCTGGGGTTTCACTGTATTCCTCACTCTTATTCAGTCCACAATATATCTGGAATCTGACCCTTTCTCCTCCTGTTGCTGAGTAGTTTCAGTCATGTTCAGCTGCACAATCTCATTTGGGGTTTTCTTGGCAAAAATGCTGGGTTTGCCCTTTCCTTCTCTAGCTCATTTTACAGATTAAGAAATGAGGCAAACAGGGTTAAATGTTTTGTCCAGAATCACATATCTAGGAAGCATCTGAATCTGAATTTGAACACAGGCCCACCTGACTCAGGACCTGTGTTCTATCTACTACACCCCCTAGTTGCCCCTTGACCCTTTCTATCTATTCACAAAGTTGTTACCATAATTTAAGCTTGCATTACTTCTGGCTTGGATTATTTCTATGGCCTTCTAATTGGCTTTCCTGCCTCAGTTTTCTCTCCACTCTAATCTGTCTTCATGCCAAAACCATTTTCCTTAATCACAGATCCGACCATGTCACCCCCACTCAACAAACTCCAATGCCTCTTCATTACCTCTAGGATTAAACATCAAATTTTTTCTTGTTTGCATTTAAAGTGTTTTATAACAACCCCAACCTACCTCACCTTCCCACATGGTATGATACAGGATAACCTTTTCTCTGCTCATCACACATAGGAGTCTTTTACTATGTCCATTCCCCATGCTTAGAGTGACTCACCACTCTCTGGAAAACCAGGTACTTTGTCCTTCCACTTTTCTCGTATGCTCCCTCTCCTCTTTATTCCCATTATATATTATGATTATGTTATACCTGGACTGTGTTCATATCAGCAGCTTAGATAGTCTCTTCTTAATTCTACCTCATGGAATCTCTGTTTTCTTTTATTGCATACCTTAGGCATCATCTCCAACCTGGTTACTCCAAATGGTAGTGCGCTTTACTATCTACCTTGTATTTCACTACCTTATATTTATTTATATTTATCCTCTTTATGACTCTTACATATAGATATATGTTATATTTAAATACATACATACATATATGTATATGTATGCATGTGTGTGTGTATATATATATATATATATATATATATATATATATATGTATATACATTTTCTCTCACAATATAATTTAAGCTCCTAGAGAGTAGGGATTATTTCATTCTTTGTATTTAAATTCTCAGCTCCTACCACAAACTAATAACAACTTATTGATTGTTTTATTGATAGGTAGGGGAAAAGCAAATAGTGTCCTGAGAGCCTAGATAAAAGAGTATAATAGTGAGGAGAATGTGGTTAAAAGTAGCAAATGCTACAGAGATATTGAAAAGAATAAGAACTAAGGACACACAATCACATATGGTAATTATAACATTACCATTAACTTTAGAGAGGTCAGGTTCAGTTGAGTGATGAAGTCAGAAGCCAGATTACATGAGATTGGGGGGGAAAGTGAAAGGAGGGCAAAAAGGAAGTGGTAAATGTAGATTTGGTGGAATCTATATCCATAGAGAAATTTTTAGAAGAATATCTTTGAAGTGCCAATTATTAAGAAAAGGAATCCATAAAACATTTCACTTGACAGATCAGTCATTACAGGGAGTGTGGTTCATTGGAAAGAGCTCCAGAACCACAGTGAGAAGACCTTCGTTTGCCTCCTGGCTCAGTTACTTAATGCTGTTGTGACTTTGGGGAAGTTTCTTAACCTCTGTGAAGCACTACCTCTAAATCTTTCAAATGAAGGGGCTGATGACATGTGAGGTCCCTTTCAGTGCTAAATCCTCTAGTTTAATCACCATTTTTTAAATGTCACCTTTTCTGTCCATGTTATTCTGACCACAGCTGGAGATGTATGGGGGGCCCTTTTATATCCCAGTAAAACATCACAATAGCTTAGGAAGTGGGAGATATCACCATTAAACACATTTCAAGTCTTCCACACATCTCTGATGGAGGCGATCATTAAAAATTAATGCTTCTAATAATAAAACCAGGATAATGATGCTATTATGACTAATTATAATTTATTGCATACTGGCAGTATGGTAAGTGCACTACAGAGCCTATAGTTAAAAAAAAAAGACATGGTTTGATTAGGGGAACAGAAGGAGTTATTCTCCCCCTCCAAAAATAATACTTTACATTCCTTCTGATAGGCTTAATGTTTCCCTTTTCTCTCCTATTAAATGGCCACCTCCTCTATCTATTCGCAGTTCCAGAGATTCATAGAAAGAAATAAAGGTAGAGTATACATATAGGGGAAGGTTTAAAAGCCTGTTTTAAAGGGGGAGCACAAAGAGAAGAAGTACCATTTGGAATACAGGTAATAATCTAGCTGAACTCTCCCCATATACCCCTCAAAAACAATGTTTAAAATAACTCTTTAAGTGAAATTTTAGCATGGCAGAGCCAACCAATGGTCACAATGAAGATTTTTCTGGCCTAAGACAACTTAAAGAGTTTGGCAGGAGAAGTCGTTGACACTGGGATGGGAGCCTACCTAGAGCACAGCAGAAGCACCAGCTGTGGACCTTGGAGGATGGTGTGAAAGCAGCAACAGCTTCAGGAGCTCTCAGTTCAGAGATGGTAAGGGGGTCAGACAACTGGTCAGAAAGGGATTCCAAGGGGGCCTTTGTTGGCAATGAGTGCAGCTGGTACTTATTGGCAACTTTATTGCCCAAAAGTAGTTCTGGATCATAGTTCTAGGGCAGAAAGGGGTGCTTATGAGTAGTCACAAGGGAACAAGGACCCTCGTCAAAATTCCAAGCCAGGAGGGGCACTGGTACTTTCAGCTTCTAGAGATCAGTGACCTAGTCATAGTTCCAAGGCCAAGAAGAGTGCTAGCACTTGTATCTATAGGGGAACAGAGACCTTTCCTAGGTAAAAACCCGAGTTCAGACCTGGAGCGAATTGACTACACCTTTTCCTAGATCACACTTAGGAGCATCAAAAAACTTGTAGACCCTCAGAACTGGCTCTGAAAATAAAAGAGTAGCTCAAAAAAGCCTGAAGCTTGTAACAGTAGCTCCCCAACTCCAACTGAGCAGAGCCCACCTTTAACATAATATTCAAAGTCAATAAATAAGCTGGAAAGATGAGCAAATAACAAAAAAAGAACCTGACTAAAACAAGCTACTATGGTGGCAGCGAAGACCAAGACAAAAAGAAGCTAGTAATGTGAGAACAGTTACAAACAAAGCCTCAGAGAAAAAATGCTTATTGGACCCAAAGCCAAAAAGAATTCTCAAAAGATAATGATAGCAAAATAAAAGCAGGGACTTGCTATAGCTCTTCCCCAAATCCAGTCAAATATTGTAAAAATGACTCTAAACAAACTTTGGAGCTGCAGAACCCATAGAATTACAGAGTAAAGCAAATCTCCAGCCCAAGACAGCCTAGAATGTCAATGGGAAGCATCTATTGCTCCAGGCTGGGAGCATGTGCCACTGAGCAGGCCTTGGGGGGACTGACTCTTTGGAACCTGTAGTGGTTTTCAGATTTCACAACCCAAAATTTTGAGGACAAATTGAAAAGTCAGTGGAAAAAATCTTGTTGGACCTAGGTAAGACAATAGAGTGATCCTGGAATCCTGGACTAGCCACAGGGTGGAGGAGGGGGCAAAGGAGGCTGAGGCAGGTGCAGCAGCTGCAGGAGCAGTGTGTGTGGCTATTTCTGGATCTCTAGGCCCACAGATTGTTGGGGGAATCTAGTGGCTGACAGTATACCACCCCACCCCTACTGGAAGCAGAGAACTATCTTGACAAAGAGCTTAAAAGTCAAGTCAGTGGCTAGGGAAATGAGCAAAAACTGGAAAAAGAATCAGACTATAGAATCTTACTTTGGTGACAAGGCAAACCAAAATATAAAAACAGAAGAAGACAACAACAAAGTCAAAGCTCCTGCATCCAAAGCCTCCAAGCAAATATGATTTGATCTCAGGCTATGGAAGAACTAAAAGACAATTTTGAAAATCAAGAGGAATAAAGGAAAAATTGGGAAGAGAAATGAGAGTAAAGCAAGAAAATCATGAAAAATGAGTCACCTGTTTGCTTAAAGGAGATCCCAAAATACTGAAGAAAATAACACCTTAAAAATACACTAACCCAAATGGTAAAAAAAGCTCCAAAAAGCCAATGAGGAGAAGATTGCCTTAAAAAGCAGAACTGGGCTTATGGAAAAGGAGGTCCAAAAGCTCAGCAAAGAAAATATATTTCCTTAAAGATTAGAATGGAGTAGATTGAAGGTAATCACTTTATGAAAAATCAAGAAATTATAAAACACAACCAAAGGGATGAATATAGCAGACAATGTGAAATATCTCATTGGACAAACAACTGACTTGGAAAATAGATCCAGAAGAGGCAATTTAAAAATTATGGGACTACTTGAAAGCCATGATCAAAAAAGAGCTTAGACATCATATTTCATGAAATTTTCAAAGAAAACTGCCATGATATTCTAGAACCAGAGGGTAAAATGGATATTGAAAGAATCTACCAATTGCCTCCTGAAAGAGATCCCAAAAGAAAACTCCTAGAAATATTATAGCCAAATTCCAGAGCACCCAGGTCAAGGAGAAAATATTGCAAGCATCCAGAAAGAAATAATTTGAGAACTGTAGAAACACAATTGGAATAACACAAGACCTTGCAGCTTGTACATTAAGTGATCAAAGGGCTTGGAATATGATATTCCAGTGGTTAAAGGAGCTAGAGTTAAAAAAAGAATCACCTACCCAGCAAAACTGAGTATGATCCTTCAGGGGAAAAATGGTCATTCAATGACATAGAGGACTTTCAAGCATTCTTGATGAAAAATGCAGAGCTGAATCGAGAATTTGACTTTCAAACACAAGAATGAAGAGAAACATGAAAAGATAAACTAGATAAGAGTGATAGAGGAAAAATCTGGGGAAAATGAGGGTGACACAAGAAAATCATGAATAAAACATTAATAGCTTGTTAAAGAAGCACACAAAATGCTCAACAAAATAGCACTTAAAAAAAAGAATTGACCTAATGGTAGAAGAGGCACAAAATTTCACTGAAAAAAATAAACTCCTTAAAAAGCAGAATTGTTCAAACAGAAAAAAAAGAGGTAAAAAAGTCTACTGAAGAAAGAAGTTCTTTAAAAATTAGAATTGTGCAAGTGGAAACTAATGACTCTATGAGACAGTAAGAAAAAAATAAAACAGTCAAAATAATGAAAAAATAGAAGAACATGTGAGATACCTCATTGGAAAACAGCTCACCTGAAAACTGCAGTGAGGAGAGATAACTTAGGAATTATTAAAGTACTTAACAGCACAATAAAAAAAAATCTTGATATCACCTATCATGAAATTATAAAGGAAAATTGCCCTGTTATTTTAGATACAGAGGGTAAAGTAGAAATTAAATTTATGTTGAAAAAAAATCCATTGATCACATCCTGAAAGAGATTCCCAAATGAAAATTTCCAGCAATTTCATAGCTGAATCTCAGAGCTCCCAGGTCGAGGAGGAAATACAGCAAGTCACTAAAAAGAAATAATTCAAATATCATAGAGCCACAGTCAGAAATGCCCAAAATTTAGCAACATTAAAGGGGGGGTGGTGTTGGAATATGATATTCTGGAAAGTAAAGGATATATGATTACAACCAAGAATAAATTAACCAGGAAAAAAAAGAGTAAAATTCTTCAGGGAAAAATGGATATTTAATGAAATAGAGAACTTTAAAGCATTTTTGATGAAAAAACAAGAATTGAACTTGTCATTCAAACACAAAACTCAAGAGAAACATAAAAAGGTAAAAATGAAAGAGTAATCATAAAATTAAACTGCTTAAATTGCTATATGGGAAGATGACTTGTAACTCTTAAGAACTTTACTATTATTAGGGCAGTAAGAAGGAATGTACGTAGATAGAATGCATGATTGTGAATTGATTATGTTCAGAAGATTTCCCCCACAAAAAAATTAAGGAGTGAGAAATATGGATGCAATGGGAGAAGTGGAATGGGGTAAATTTATTCATGTAAAAATCTTGCAATGAAAAGCTTGTATAGTAGAGAGTAAAATAGAGGGATGGGTGATGCTTGAGCCTCACTTTAATCGGGATTGGTTCAAAGAGGGAAAAACACATCCATATATATATATATACATATATATATATATATGTATATATATATGTGTGTGTGTGTGTGTGTGTGTGTGTGTGTGTGTGTGTGTGTTTGGTGATAAAAGGGGTAGGATTAGGGGAAATTTTGGTCAGAAGCAAAACAGAGTTTTAAGGAGGGATAGGATACAAGGAGAGATAAAAGTATAAAAAGAAGAAAATAGAATGGAGGGAAATACACAGTCATCATAACTGGCAATGTGAAAGGGATGAGGTCACCCATAAAACAGAAGCAGATAGTAGAATGGATCAGAAACTAAAATCCAATGATATGATGTTTACAAAAGACATACTTGAAACAGAAACACATAAATACAGTTTTTGAAAAAAAGGGCTGGAGCAGACTCTATTTTACTTTAGCAGTCATGATCCCAGACAAAGCAAAAACAAAAATAGAGCTAAATAAAATAGATAATCAGGGAAACTACATTTTGCCAAAAGATACCATAGACAATGGAATGATATAAACATTTTTCACAGTAAGTTTTTCTGATGAAGGCCTCATTTATAAAATCTATAATGAACCAGGGAAAATTTATAAAAAAATAAGTTATTCCTCAATTGAGAAATGATCAAAAGATCTGAAAAGGCAGTTTCAGAAAAAGAAGAAATCAAAGCTATTTATAGTCATATAAAAATGCTCCTAATCACTATTGATCAGAGAAATGCAAATTAAAATAACTGAGACCCCACCTACACCTATCAAAAATGACAAATGGTGGAAGAGATGAGGAAAAATAGGTACATGTTGGGACTGTGAACTGGTCCAATCATTCTGGAGAACAATCTGGAACTATGCCCAAGGGTATATAAAACTGAATATCCTTTGACCCAGCAGCACCACTACTAGGTCTGTATTTCATGAAGATCAAACAAAGAGGAAAAGGATCTATATGCACATAAATATTTATAGCAACTCTTTTTGCTGTGGCAAAGAATTGGAAATTGAGATAATACCCATCAATTAGGGAATGACAGAACAAGTTGCCACAAATAATTGTGATGGTGTGCTATTGAAATGATGAATAAAATGTTTTCAGAAAAATCATGGTAAGACTAATATGAACTGATACAAAGTGAAGTGAGAACTGAGAGATCAGTGTGTATAGTAATGGCAACATTGCAACGACAAATTACTACGAAAGACTTAGCTACACTGAACAATAGAATGACCTGAGACAATTTCAGATGACCTATGATGAAAAATTTCTATCTACCTTCAGAGAGAGACTGATGAACTCTGAGTGCAAATTAAAGTATAATTTTCTCAATTTTTTCTTGCTTTTTTGTGATATTGCTAATGTGGAAATATGTATTGCATGATTTCACATATGTAATTAATTGATATAATTTTGCTTGCCTTCACAATAGATGGAAGAGGGGGTTGCAGTGAGGGTGAGAATTTGGAACTCTAAGAAGAAAAGAATGTTAAAAATAAATTGATAGATTTCTGGTTCTGGGAGCCAAGATGGCAGAGTGGTCAGTAACTGTGATCTCCTTCCCCTTGTTGACCTTGATGAACCCAGAGAATATCTCCCAGAGAAAATCCTGGAACCATGGGAGCAGCAGAATGGGTAAATAGACTCTTAACCTGTGAGCCTAGAAAGATCTCTAAGGAGGGTTCCTCTTGCTGTGGTTGAAGGGGACCAAAGTAGGATCAGAGCTGTGTCCCAGACAGCCTCACCTCAACAAACCAGGAGAAGATCCTGAGCCCCAGGGGGGTGAAGTCAGCAACTGCCAACACCAGGACCTCAGGCATGCCTCAGCACCCTAGGGGAATCAGAAAGCCACTAGTGTAGGGAATATCACCAACTGCTGAACTTGCCTATGCTCTAGCTCATGGTGGAGACCTCCTGTGGCCAGACCATCCCTCCCCCACACTTAATGAGCTAGGCCCAGGGTAACTACAGGGAAACCCAAAAAGAACCTCCCCTAGCCTCTACTTTCCAACACCAGCCAGCTCAGCACCAGGTAAGCTGAAACATTTTAGCTTCCAACTGAAACAACCAGAGGCCACAACACACAAAGCCTCAAGTTTTAGGCACAAGAACTTTGGAACAGAGATCTCTGTGCCCCAGATGGAGAGATCTACTTTGAAAGCCAAGAAAAGGGTTATTATCATGAGTAAGAAGCAAAGCAGAAGAGAAAAGATCATAGAATCTTTCTACAGGAACAAATACCAAAGAGATCAACATTGAGATTGTACTCACATCTGAAACTTCAGAAGGGAATATGAACTGGTCTCAAGCACAAAAGGCCTTCTTGGAAAAGATCAGGAATGATTTTAAAACCCAAATTAGAGAAATAGAAGAAAAACTGACCAATGACTTTAAAAATATGAAAAAAGAAATCACAGAAGAATTTAAAAGGACAATTGGACAAATGGAAAAGGAAGTACAAAGCCTAACTGGAGAAAATAACTCCTTAAAAGGAACAGTTGGACAGATGGAAAAGGAGATGCAAAAGTTAACTGAAGAAAGCAATTTGATAAAAAATAGAATCTTGCAAGGAGAAGCTAATGAATCTATGAGACATCAAGAATCAAACAGAATCTTAAGAATGAAAAGATAGAAGAAAATGTAAAATATCTAATTGGAAAAACAACTGACATGGAAAATAGATCCAGGAGAGAAAATTAGTATTATTGACCTACCAGAAAGTCATGATGAATAAAAGAGCCTGGATAATATCAACCAAGAAATCATCAAGGAAAATTTCTCAGAAGTTCTAGACCCAGAGGGCAAAATAGTCATTGAAAGAATATGCTGTTCACCACCTGAAAGGGACCCCAAACTAAAAACACCAAGGAATATCATTACCAAATTCCAGAATTACAAAGTGAAGGGGAAAATACCAGGCAACCAGAAAGAAATAATTCAAATATCGAGGAGCTACAGTCAGGATCACACAGGGTCTTGCAGTTTCTACAATTAAAAGATCAAAGGAATTGGAATATGATATTCTGGAAGGTAAAGGAGCTGGTGCTACAACCAAGGACTAACTACCTAGCAAAGCTGAGAATAATATTTCAGGCAAGGAGATGGACACATAAGGGATTTCCAGACCTTTCTGATGAAAAGGCCAGAACTCCATAGAAAATTCAATCTTCAAATGCAGGTCTTAGAAGAGGCATAACAAAGTAAACAGCGGTAAAAACTTGTCACATAATATGGACAAACTCTTTACATCCCAATAAGGGAAGATGATACTTGTTAATCTTGAGAATTATATATTTATTATGAAATGTAAAAGGGATATACATAGATAGAGGGAGTGGGTATAAATTAAATGATGTGATGATAACAAACGTGATTTAAGGGTGCTAAGGGATTGTAATGGAAGATGTGAAAAGGAAGAGACAGAAAAAAATGAATTCCCTCACAGAAGAGGAACAAACATATATTACAGTAGAGGGAAAGAAGGGAGAGAAACGAGAATTGTTTAAGAGGTACTCTCATCTGATTTGATTCAAGGAGGGTACAACAAACTCAGTTAAGTATAGAAATACAATTAGCTCTATAGGTAGTATGAGGGGAAGGGGGAAAGAAAAGGGAGGGGAATCTAAAAGGGAGGGAAGAAGTAATAAGGGAAAAAGGGATTAAAAGGTGGGGGGTTAAAGAAAGGAGAGAAGAGTGAGGGATGCTGTGGTCAACAATTAAAATTCTATTGTAGAAGGGAAGGGATAAGTGAAAGCATAAACAAGGAAAAAGGGGATGGAGGGAAAGATACAGATAGTAATCATAACTGTGAATGTGAATGGGATGAACTCTTCCACAAAATGGAGACAGCAGAATGGATTAAAAATCACATTCCAACAATGTTGTTCACAAGAAACATATGTGAAACTTGGGCACACAAAGGGTAAAGGTAAAAGGTTGGAACAGAATATATTGTACTTCAACTGGTGTAAGAAAAGCAGGGGTAGCAATCCTAATCTCAGACAAAACAAAAGCAGAAATAGATCTAATCAAAAGAGATAAGGAAGGAAAGTATATCCTGCTAAAAGGCACCATAGACAATGAAGCAATTTCATTAGTAAACATATACTCCAAGTGGTATAGCATCCAAATTCTTAGAGGAGAAGTTAAGGGAGTTACAGGAAGACATAGACAGCAAAACTATACTAGTACCGGACCTCAACCTCCCACTCTCTGAACTTGATAAATCTAACCTCAAAAATAAATAAGAAATTAAGGAGGTGAGTAGAGCTCTGGATAAGGTAGATATGATAGATCTCTGGAGAAAAGTGAATGGGGATAGAAAGGAATATACCTTTTTCTCAGCACTATATGACGCATATACAAAAATTGACCATGTTCTAGCCCATACAAACCTCACAATCCACTGCATAAAGCTAGAGATAGTGAATGCATTCTTCTCAGATCATGATGCAATAAAACTTATATGTAATCAGAAGCCATGGAAATATAAACCAAAAACTAATTGGAAACTAAACAATCTAATCTTAAAGAATGAGTAGGTTAAACAACAAATTATAGAAACAATCATCAACTTCATTCCAGAGAATGACAATAATGAGACAAGCTATCAACTCTTATGAGATACTGCAAAAGCAGTTCTTAGGGGAAGTTTTATATCTTTGAATGCCTATATGAATAAAATAGAGAAAGAAGAGATCCAACTGGACAGCAACTGAAAAAACTGGAAAAAGAAGTAATTGAAAATCCCCAAGTAAATACCAAATTAGAAATACTGGAAACCAAAGGAGAGAGTAGTAAAATTGAAATTAAGAAAACTATTGAACTAACAAATAAAACTAAGAGTTGGTTTTGTGAAAAAAACCAATAAATTTGATCAACCTTTGTCAATTTGATTACACAAAAAAAATGAAAGAAGAAAACCAAATTACAAATATCCTAAATGAAAAGGGTGAACTCACCTCCAGTGAGGAGAAAAATTATTAGAATTTTTTACAATTATTAGAAATTACTTTGCCCAGCATTATGCCAATAAATTTGACAATTCAAATGAGATGGATCATTATTTTACAAAATATAAATTGCCCAGATTAACAGAAGAGGAAGTTGAGTACTTAAATAACCCCCTCTCAGAAAAGGAAATTGAACAAGCCATCAATGAACTCCCTAGAAAAAAGCTCCAGGGCCAGATGGATTTACAAGTGAATTCTATCCAACATTTAAAGAACAGTTAATTCCAATACTATATAGACTATTTGGGAAACTGATGAAGAAGGAGTACTACTAAATCGTTTTTATGATACAAACATGGTTCTGATATCTAAAACAGGAAGAGCCAAAGCAGAGAAACAAAATTAGAGACCAATTTCTCTAAAGAATATAGATGCAAAAATTTTAAATAAGATATTAGAAAAAAAATACAGCAACTTATGAGAATAATACATTATGATCAGGTAGGATTTATATCAGGCAGCAGAGCTGGTTCAACATTAGAAAAGCTATTAGCATTACTGATCATATCAACAACAAAACTAACAGAAACCCCATGATTATCTCAATAGATGCAGAAAAAAACTTTTGACAAAATACAGCACCCATTCCTATTGAAAACACTGGAAAGCATAGGAATAAATGGAACTTTTCATAAAATAATAAGCATTATCTACCTAAAATCATCAGCAAGCATTATATGCAATGGGGACAAGTTAGATGCATTTCCAATAAGATCAGGAGGAAAACAAGGATGTCCACTATCACCATTGTTAATCAATATGGTGTTAGAAATGCTAGCTGTAGCCATAAGAGAAGAAAAATAAATTGAAGGAATTAGAATAGGCAAAGAAGAAACTGAGTTATCACTCTTTGCAGATGATATGATGATATACTTAGAGAATCCCAGAGAATCAAGTAAGAAACTACTTGAAATAATAAACAACTTTGGCAAAGTTGCAGGTTACAAAATATTCCCATATAAATTATCTGTATTCCTGTACCTTACTAACAAAGCCCACCAGAAATACATAGAAAAAGAAATCCCATTCAAAGCTATGATAGACATTATATAATACCTGAGAATCTACCTTCCAAAACAAACCCAGGGACTATATAAATACAATAAGAAAACATTATACACGCACAGTCTGATCTAAGTAAGTTTAAAAAACATCAGTTGTTCATGGGTAGGCTAATACAATAAAAATGACAATTCTACCTAAATTAATTTACTTATTCAGCCATACCAATCAAAGTACCAGAAAATTATTTTCTAGAGCTAGAAAAATAATATCAGCTTTCATCTGGAAGAACAAAAGATCCAAAATATCAAGGGAACTAATGAAAAGAAATGCTAGGGAAGGTGGCCTGGCCCTACCAGATCTCAAATTGTATTATAAAGCAGAAATCATCCAAACCACTTGGTACTGGCTAAAAGACAGAAGGGTAGACCAGTGGAATATGTTAGGTACTCAAGACAGAGTAGTTAATGGATATAAAATCTACCATCTGATAAACCCAAGGACCCCAGCTTCTGGGATAAAAATTGACTGTTTGACAAAAATTACTGGGAAAACTAAACAACAGTGTGGGTGGAAACTAGGCATAGGCCAGTGCCTGACACTGTACACAAGAATAAAGTCCAAATGGATACATGATCTCAGTATAAAAATTGATACTGTAAACAAATTAGGGGTGCAAGGAATAGTGCATTTGTCAGATCTATGGAGAATGGAAAAATTTATGACCCAACAAGAGATAGAGAACATTATAAAGTGCAAAAATTGATAATTTTGATTACATTAAATTGAAAAGTTTTTGCACAAATAAACCCAATCCAACCAAGATTAGTAGGGAAGCAGAAAACTGGGAAAGAATTTTTGTAACTAATGTCTGTGATAAAGGCTTAATTTCTAAAATATATAGAGAACTGAGTCAAATGCACAAGAATACAAGTCATTCCCCAACTGATAAATGGTCAAAGGATATGATTAGGGAATTTTCAAAGGAAGAAATTAAATCTATCTATAATCATATGAAAAAAATTATCTAAATCACTATTGAGTAGAGAGATGCAAATCAAAACAACTCTGAGGTATCACATCACACCCATCAGATTGATTAGCATGACGAAACAGGAATATGATAAATGTTTGAAAAGATGTGGGAGAGTCAGAACACTAATGTGAGCTGATCTAACCATTCTGGAGAGCAATTTGGAACTATGCCCAAAGGGCATTGACCCAGCAATATTGCTTCTGGGACTCTATTCCAAAGAGATCATAGAAATGGGAAAGGGTCCTATATGTACAAAAATATTTATAGCGGCTCTCTTTGTGGTGGCCAAAAACTGGAAATCAAGGGGATATCTACCATCTGGGGAATGGTTGAACAAGTTGTGGTATATGAATGTAATGGAATACTATTGTACTATAAGAAACAATGAACAGGAAGACATCAGAGAAGCCTGGAAAGACTTATATGTATTTATGGTGGGTGAAAGGAGCAGATCCAGGAAAACTTTGTACATAACAACAACCACAGTGTGTGAGGAATTTTTCTGGTAGACTTAATACTTCATTGAAATGTATAGATTTAAAAAATTTCCAATGAACTCTTGAGGCAAAATGCCTTCCACATCCAGAGAAATAACTGTGGAACTGGATTGTAGACGGAAACAGACCATTTTCTTTTGTCTTATGCTTTATGGTTTCCCCCATTCATTTTATTTCTTCTTTACAACATGCATTTAATAGGAATGTACATGTAGAACCGGTAGAAGATTGTATACCATCCCAGGGAGGGAATGGGGAAGGAGTGGGGAAGAAGAAGGGGAGAGCAGAAAATAATCTAAGATCTATGGAAGTAATTGTTGAACACTGAAAACAAATAAAATAATTCAATAAATAAATAAATTGATAATATTTTTAAAGAGGAAAGGACAAGCAATAAGGGTTGGAGAGCCTACATTTCGTGGTTCTGTTTAAGATCGCTGGTCTTCCTATTTCTATGTGCTCTTTAGGAAATTTACTTTCCACTCAAAATTACTCTACCTTCTATCCTGATTTATTCTCATTAAGGGACCAAGAGTTTCACCCAGTATTTGATATCTGGATCCCTGGTTTCCTCTTTCACTTTTCCTTCTACCTTACCACCTTCTGGAAGATCAGATATCTAGTCTTTCCCGTTCTCTTCTCCTCTCCGTTCCCTTCTCCTCTCCGTTCCCATGTGCTTATATCAGCAGCACAGAGCCCCTTCTCTCACGTCTCATTATCATCACTCTAGTTCAGGTCTTTACTATCACCTGTCTGGGTTGCAGAATAATCCATAATTACTTCTATATTGCCTAGACCTTATAGTTTCATCTTAACAGTTTTGTTCTGCTTCCACTTCCTCTCCTACCAGCCATCATTCATATTCCTGCCAGACTATGATTTCTTATGCATGGATTCATTCATTCAATTCAACAAGCTTTAAAAGCACCTACTATTTGTAGAGCAACTATGCTGGATACTGAAGGAAAAATAAAGTTTAGAAAAGACCTCAAAATTGGCCCTTATGTATCTTATATTTTAGGAGGGAATTAAGACACACACACTTTATTTCTCTGTTCAAAAATCTCTAGTGGCTCCCCATTATCTATTAAATAACTTAATCAGCAGCATCTGTTAAACACCTACTTTGTGTCAAGTATTGTGTTAGTGCTGAGGATACAGACAAATGACCACCTTTACAGTCCCTCCAGCTTCTAGTGACTTCCCCTCTAAAGTTAACATATTTCCTGTGAAAGTAACTAAAATACAATATTTGTATGTCCCCCCTCCTCCCCATTTGGGCGAGAGTAGGTACAGTTTTCACTTATTCTTCATGAATTTCAGGACAGTGCTACATTTCAATTCAATAAACATTTATTAAACTCCTACAACATGCCAGGCACTGCTCTAAGCACTGAGGATACATATGACAGTTCTTGTCCTCAAGAATCTAATGGGGGGAAAACAACACACAAAAGGAGTTTGGAAAACAGTATGGGGGTGGGGGATGGACACCATGTGCTACACAGCTCAGGGTTGTTCCATGGAGTTAAAATCAGATACAGGTACAGAAGCAAGTGGAGTATATCCCCAGCGCTCTGACTGGTCTCTTTGTTTTACATCTCTCCTCCATGCAAATACATCTAGGTCAGATAATGACCTTCACCTATTCAGTACAATCTGGTGGCTTCTAGAATCAAATATAATGCCCTCCATTTAGTATTCAAAGCCTTTTACAACCTCATCCTTTCTTACATTTCTAGTCCTAGACCAGGGGTGAGGAACCTCAGGCCTCACAATCACGTGTCCCTTTAGGTCCTCAAATGTGACCCATTGATTTGGATTTAGTCAAAGGGCTGCACTTGAAGACCTAGAGGGTCACATATGGCCTCGAGGCTGCAGGTTCCCCACCCTTGTCGTAGGTATTATTCCCTTTAATCCCCCATGATGCAGCTATGTCAGTCTGTTTGCTATTCCCTACATAGAATAACTTAATAAACTAGTATTAGTCTCCTTATCATGAAATCTCATAGCATTTTGTGCTTCTATGAATTTATTATATCTAATTTATCAGTCCAAACACATATTCTTGCTGAGTATCAACTATTACCTTAAATAAGGCATATTTGAAATGAACATTTAAAAATAGTTTCAGTTATTACATACATGTCAATGTAACTATATTTTCTGTGACAGTTTCTCTATATTTATTTCAATCCCATTAAGTATATTTCATCCTATATTTTTTGTTAATCAGTGTTTTCTTCATCTCTATCACATTTAAAATCAGAATGTGATAAAAAGCATGAGTCATTTCCTTTCTCTTGTCAGAGAAGTGACAGACCAGAAGTGTAAAAGAAGAGGGGGACATTTTCAAATATTATTAAAATAGGGATCTGTTTTTTGTCACTCTGCCAATTTGTTAAAAGGAGGGTTTTGCATTATTTTGTTTTTAATTTATGGAATAAAACAAACATTTCCATAATAATATAATAAAATATGATAACATATGAAACTGTACATTTATTTAGTACAACTTTCTATTCCTTTTAAATATATAATAAAATTGTGTGTTTCTTTTTTTCCTTTTTCCCCCACTTCCTTCAAGATGACTAACATTAGGCACAAATAGGTGTATTTAAAATTATTCTATAGGCCTCTATTTATCAGTTCTTTCTATATACTTTTTCAAATGTTGTATGTGGTGAGATTGTGTTTTATATGTAATACTATTTCTATGTGTATGAAGTGTTCATTTATATTGGTCACTGTCAAGTTTAGAATAACAAGATTTTTAAATATTTAAAAGAAACCATATTAACATAATCAAAACTAATGGTTCTTTCATTGATTAAGCTATGTTTCACTGAAAAAGAAAAACAATGAACCTGAATATAAGTCGATTAAGTCTTGTGCAAATCTTCTTTGGAAAGAAGGAAATGGCCCACATGCGAACAATCCAAAATGTGTTTACATCCACCTGCATAACGATGTCAACAGGTAAAGACAGATATGGAATAGAACCGGCATTTCAAGCATAGGAGACAGTATATGCAAAAATATAGAGACGAGAGTGTATGATTTACTCACAGGTTACCTATACAAGTAGTTGTGGTGCATTTCATGGAAGAGCGATATAAAATAGTGAAATGGAGTCAAGGAATCTTGCTTTGAATCCTAGCTCAAACATAATTGTGTAACCTTGAACAAGTAAGTTTGCCAAGTGTTTTTCTTTCTTCCTTTATGTTATGTTGTGTTATGTTGTCTTCAAGAGAGGTAAAGAATAATAGTTTACTATCCCCTAGATAGAAATGAATAAATTATCTCTCAGGCTTTTTTGGCTGAATAATCAAAGATGGATCAGAGTTAAAGAATCAGAATTAGGATATTAGGGTTAAACATTTGTCTCTACACTATAATTGAATAAGTCTAAGGATCCAACATTTCTTCACCACTAAATGAACATCATACTGACTTTCTATGAAGACTGAGAGATTTGGGAAAGTCTTTAAGTAAATGGAAGCCTTGATGATGGTGACATTGCCCATTAGGTTGATGTTAAGATGAAGTGGAAAGCGAGCTAGCTTTGGATTCTGTGGACATTATTTCAAATCGGAATTCTTCCACTTATTACCTGTGTGATCTAGGTAAAATTGCTTAACCTTTCTAGATATCAGAAGCATCAGCTATTTAAAGATTAGGTGGTAACAGATCACTTGAGAGGTCTCTTCTGGCTCTGAATCTATAATCCTATCTTCTGACACTCATTTAACACAGTCTATTCTCTTCTATATTAGTTATCATTTTATTTACATGTTATCTTAGTCTGACTAGACTAGAAGTTCCTTGAGGGAAAATATATCATATTTATCTTTGTGTTCCCATCACCTGGCATAGCGCCTTGCATATAGTAGTTATATTATTTTATCTAAATTTGCTGCATAACCTTTTCTCAGATGTTTTACTTTCTAAAATATTAGTCATTAGAATGATTCTCCCCTCAGAGATGAGAGGAATCCTGAGTGTACTTACTGGTTATCATCCAATGGAAGCAAGCTTCCACAAGAGGAAGTAACTATCCAATTTAATTCACTTCATTCCAACAAAAATCTGTTAAATACTTATTAAGTCCTAGGCACTGTGCTTTGTATTGAGGATATAAACACAATATTTAAGATAGCATCAGCTTCACTTTTAGGGAAACAACTTGTATGCATAAAACATGTAAATCCAAAATGTACACAACGTATGACGAACCTGGCATGAATGAGTCACAGTACTTCTTCAAATATACAGCCCTAGAGTGCATCTTGTTCTCTAGGCCTTAATATTCCTAGGGACTCATATAGATTCTGGCCTGTGAATTAGGCTTTATAGTAAATATCTTGAAGGAAGTTATACCATAAAGCCATGGTCATTGAGTTTTTGGGTCATAACTATGTAAGATCGTTCCATTATTAAACCATCATCCAAATGATTATGGAAGTTCCAAGAGTCTTCTTTACTCTGAAGTAAAATAAACATTGTCCCATGCTGTTAAATGCTACATGTGATGAATGTATCCAGTTCTCAGATCCTTAATTAAAATTAATGAAATATAACAGTAAAATATAATCAGAAATTACTATTTTCTTTTTGAATAAAATCATTCCTACACACTTCATGGCAAATGATTAAATTAGAAATGTTCATTCAGATAATGTACTTGACTCATGTCTAAGCTGCTTCAGGCATATCATTTAAAAATGGCAAGGAAGTTCTGGTAGGGAGGTGCAATAATCGTACAGGACTTCCAGTGAGCAGAGGAGATGGCTGAGTGACTAAAAACACATGTCAATGATCATCTATATGAGAAAGTTCATTTGAGTTCCTTTCCACCTAAGTAGCACTGTTCCATTCCATCTTGACACCAATGACACATTTCATGAGAGAATAAAGAAAAAGTCATAAGGTAAGAGTCACCTCATGCCTGGTTCCTAAAGTAGAGAGTTCAGTCTAACTTCTCAGTTGTCAGCTGCCCAGTAGTTCAATTCTTCACTTGAATTTACTCTCTTCAGAATTAATTGTTAAAGGCTCTCAGGAAGCAGCTGGAGTATATTAAGAATCAGTCTGATTTATTTCATATGGTGCCTTGTGACTCTTTGTCTGTAAGGGTAGGCAGCATTGCTTCTTGTATAATCTTCATTCCTCTTCTCTTTCCCTCCTTCCACATAGTGTCTTGCACATAATAAATGTCTGTTGTTTGATTTGAGGTCAAAGAAAAAAGGCTCATTTAGCGAGTGCTGGCTGGTCAGTACTGACCTCTGAATAGCGGCAGGATTCTCTATTCCTGGTCCTGAAAGGTACTTTCACCTAAGATGTAAATATTGGTGTATTGAAAAGAAATGTGGGGTTTTCCATCCTCTGAGTGATTATAAATCTCCTTCATGTCAAGCAGATAAATGTTTCATTGTCACCAGGGGACAGTGCTGGTGAATGGCTGGTATAACCTTACTGGTCCTATGCTGCTAAGGTGAAATCCCTCCCCTAGTAATGTCGTGACTACATCTGGAATATCATGCTCAGTAGGTGGGCATTAATTAGAGCTAACTGCCTATAATTGGAACTGCCTTTATTCCTTCCATTCGAGGAGGCTGGTACTGTCAGAAGTCTCATTTTCACTGAAGCATCATAATTAACACAAAGCCTAATGTGAAAGGCAGATGAGGCTAAATACCAAAATAGTTCTGAGCTCCCCAAGGGTGTATGTGTGCAGAGGTGGGTGGATGTAGGAGAAAGCTGTGGGAAGGAGGAGAAACATTAAACTGACCAATTAATTTCAATCCAGATATTTGGGGACCATCTCTGCAAACTCTCAATGTTGGGCTAGATTCCTTGATCATTCCTTAAACGAAGACCTCAGAATATGTTGAAAAGTAGCAAAACTTCATTAAACATCAGCAGTCTGGGCTTCTGGTTATAGAACCTATGTTGGAGACACCACTTAACTCCTTTGCCCCTCTTTTTCCTATTTGTAAACTAAGATTCCTTTCTTTACAAAATGATATTGTTTTAGTTGAGGAAATAGAAAAAATAAAGACTCATAGAATTAGAAGTAGAAGGGATCTCAGAGGGTATCTGGGCCAATGTTCTCACTTTATAGATGAAGAAACAGATTTACAGATGAACAATATTAAGTGATTTGTCTAAGGTAAGAGAGGTAGTGTCCAAGGCGGGATTTGAACTGAAGTCCTCTAAGTCTAGTCAGTGGTCTCTCTACTGTATTTTATCACTTCCCCTGACTTGTGAGGTCCTGAAAAGTTAATAATGTCTGTGGAGCCCTTGGAGTGCCTTGAAAGAAAATTCGAGGCATTTTTTTTCTCGTTATTACTGCTGGCCTTCCGATTCCCCAGAAATCCGAGAACACATTTAAGTGATTACTTTAGGAAGAGTCTAGTAGAAAAGTAAGACTAATACATTTCTACACTTGGCAGCTCCCACGTAGCAGAGGACCCTAGGTGCACTCACAATCACTATCATATCCTCGTTCATTTCCCCTCGATTCTGCTCAGAACATAATGAACTCAGAACACCTGCAATCCATCTCCTAAGAAGACCAGGTTTTGTGTGCATTCCAGCAGGTGGCCTGCAGTCCTCTGCACATATGCACAGTTATTTTCTAAACTCTAATGAGCTGCAGAACTGGCATGAGAGCAAGGTGTAGTAGATGGATAAGTTGCTTCCTAAAATCCCACTGCTCCAATTAAGGTAGAATGGTGTCAAAGAATGAAAAGGGTGGAGGGTAATTGTAGCATTTGGGCTCTAGAAGCCAGGTAGAGTTGAGGACTCTTAGATAAAGTCTTGGGTCATAAAGTCATTGCTTTTCATCTTAAGTCATTTATTTCAAATGAATCCCTAGATTTCTGCAAATTTTGAACACAAAGAAACCATCACATAGGCACAATGTGATGCTTCTCATATAAAACAGGAGTTCTTAACCTAGAGATCTATGGATAGATAGGAGGTCCGTGAACTTGGTTGGAAAAAGTAATTTCTCTAACCTCTTTCTGAATTTAGCATATCCTCTAATTATTTAGAATCATTCTGAGAAGCGTTCTCACCAGACTTCCAAAGTAGTCCATAACACACACACACACACACACACACACACACACACACACACACACACACACACACACTTCCCCACACACAAATTTAAAAATTCTTGATATAAAGGAACAGGAATCATGAATAATAAAACCCAATTGTGCCATGTTGTTGCTAGTTGGGGGAGTATGTGTGATATTGTCACAAGGTAGTGAAACTTGTGACACACAAGGAGCTACTGATGTTCCCCACTCTTGTGACTTATGAAACAATTGTAAGATGATGCATTAAGAATATGTTGACACCTGCAAACTCTCATGTGCCTTCTGTCTCCAAATCCAGCAAATGACTGAGAAAAAGCAGCATTTGGGTAGCTCAGTGGGGATGAATGGACTGCTGTTTTAAGCTTTTCGCTGAATAGCTAAAGGATGAGCAAAAGTTGAGGAAATAAAGAAATTCTAAGAAGAATAGGATAATGACTTCTAAATTAAATCAATATATTTTTTCATACTTGGGGATTTCAAAGGTGGAGAGGGGGAGGAAAGTGAAAAACATATTGGAAAATGGTTCAGGACTGAGAAACAAAAGAGGCCATCGGCTTATAGGATACACACAATCCTCACAACTCATACAACATGAAAATATACTTCCAAGAAGAATCAGGAAACCGTGAACCTGGTGAATAATTAATAAAATTCATCACTTGATCTGTCCATCCCTGCCAGCTATCATCCTATATCTGTCCTTCCTTTTGTGGGTAAACTCTCTGAGAAGGTCATCTGCATTTGGTGCCTCCACTCTCTTTTCTTTCATTTTCTTCTGAACTCTCTACAGTCTGGCTTCTGGCTTCATCATTTAACTGGAATTGCTCCCTCCAAAGCTCCCAATGATGGTCTCAATTTATCATTCTGAAGGTATTTTTTCTCAATCCTCATTTTTTGACCTTGCTGCAATCTTACACATTGTCTAGCACCCTGTCCTCCATACTTTTATTTCTGTAAGTTTTCATGACAATGCTCTCTCCAGGTTCTGCTGTTTATTTGATCACTCCTCAGTCTCCTTTGCTGGATCTTTATCCAGGTCATGCACTTTGGGTTTCTCCCAAAGCTCTCTCCTGGGCATTCCTCTTCTTCCCCTAAATTATTTTCCTTAAAGAACTCCTCAGTTTCCATGAATTCAATTATAATCCCCATGCAGGTCATCCATTTTTAAAACCCTAACCTCTCTCTTGATCTCCAGTTGCTCATCC
Source organism: Potorous gilbertii (assembly GCA_028658325.1). Lineage (NCBI taxonomy): Eukaryota > Metazoa > Chordata > Mammalia > Diprotodontia > Potoroidae > Potorous > Potorous gilbertii. The sequence goes on from CM053770.1 coordinate 632,011,970, forward strand.
CCAACTGCTATCACAAACTGGTTATCTTGTAGACATTTTAAACTCAACATAGTCCAACCTGAGCTTATTATCTTTTTTTTTTACATTTTCCCAGGATTCTACTTCCCACCTTTCCACTCCAAAGCTTCCCCTAGTGAAAATGTAGGGAGGCAGTGCAATACAGGAGAATTACTACTGGTTCTGTGTTCAAATTCTAACTCTGCTATTTAGTAGCTTATGTAATCTTGAACAAGAAAATTCACTTTTTTCTAAGTTTCTTTCATCTATAAAATAAGGGGATTGAACTAGAATTCAGCACTTCTTAAACTATGGATTGTGACCCCCTATGTGGTCATGAAAAATTTGGCAACAGTAAAAAGTTTCTGAAGGTGCAACAAGCAAAAATGAATGAAAAATCAAATGTATAATGAATCTCAGGGGTTTCTGGCAGAGAGTGCCTTTGTTGCAACTTCCCTGTAGCCTTAGTTGTGAAAATAAAGCACACTTTGCATTGTTCATGTTCTTGGGTCACAGAACACCAGGGAATACTGTTGAAATGTGAAAAGCTGTCCAAAGTGGAAAAAGTTTAAGAAGTCCTGGAACAGATGACCAAGAAGAAACTTAAGTTTCTTCCAGTATATATGATACTAACAAAGGGGGTAAGTAAAGCATATTGACCCTATAGCCATATCTCTATGTATATAACACTACCTATCAATTGAAAGGAGAGAAATTTGTTTCAGCTGTTATTTTCTGGGTTCCATCATAAAATTTTCGGTGAAATCAGCTGCTTTTTAATATTATTTTCATTTATATTATTGGAATCATATATATATTTCCCCCTAATTCTTCTTACTCCACTCTGCATTAATTCATGCCTTATGTTTTTCTGAGTTCCTTCTATCTGTCATTTCTTATGGCATAATGATAATTCATTACATTAGTGTGCTACATTTTGTTAATTTATTTTCCAGTTGATGGGATAAGGTTAATCACTCATATTATTTCCAATTATTTATTTGACCACAAAAGTACTACTACAAATTTTAAGTGTGGGTATGTATGTATGTACATACATACAAGTATTTCTGTATGTATGTGATCCTTTCTGTCTTTAAAATCCTTAGAATATTACCAAGTAAAGAAGTCTCTCTGTCAAAGAGTACGAATATTTCTTAAATTTAGTGACATTTCTTAGGCAATTCCAACTTATTTTCCAGAAGATATGGTCCAGTGTAAAGTAGCAACAACAGTATCTTTATGTGTCTACATTCTCACAGTCCAATGTTGGTAATTTCTGTTTTTTTTATTCTTTGCATTTAAGTGGACATAAAGCGAAACTTCTCAGTTGTGTTCCTTGATATTTTCTTATTAGTAGAATTTTTTGTATGAATATAGTTTCTATTCTTTTGAAAATAGTTAATATACTTTGACCTCTTGTCTAATAAGATGTGATGTACTTTTATATATTTGTTTCAATTCCTTCTGTACTGTAAATGTGTTGCTAGTGAATTATTTTAAGAATGTATCATAATGTTGTGAATAATCAAGGAAGCTTAAGTAGAAGAATCTGTGCTTGGTCCTGTCTTAATAACATGATGATAGATAGATAGATAGATAGATAGATAGATAGATAGATAGATAGATGAGAGAGAGAGAGAGAGAGAGAGAGAGAGAGAGAGAGAGAGAGAGAGAGAGAGAGAGAGAAAGATGACCTTCTGATCAAATTTTCAGATGACAAAAAATAGGAAAGCTAACGGACTAGATGGAAAAGATAGTATCTCAAAAATTCTCAAAATAATAGAATACTAAACTGAATCTGTAAAGTCTTGTACTTAGAATTTAAAAAATCAGCTTCATAGGTATAAAATTGCTAGACAACAATTTATGTGAAAAAGATTTGAGAGTATCAGTTTCCTGTAATTTCAGTATAGGTTAGTAGTATGATATTATAGAATAATACACACTCTCTCTCTTTCTCTCTCTTGCACACACACACACACACACACACACACACACACACAAACACACAGAAATGAAATCTTGGGCAGCATTAAGAGAGACATTGTCCAGGAATAAGGAGGTAATAGTTCCACTGTATTTTGCCTTGGTCAGACCACTTTTGAAGTATTATGATCATATATGGAACCACATTTTAGAGTCAACATTGATAATCTAGAGAACTTCCAAATTGGAGAAACCAGATATGGGAAAGTTGCTCTAGTCAGTTCCATATGGAGCTTGGTTGAAGGTACATGAGAAGAGAAGGTATTAGGGAAGATATGGTGGCTCTCTTCAAATATTTGAAGGACTATTGTGTAGAAAAAAAAGATCAAACAAGTTATTTGGCTCCAGAGTGTAGAAGATGAAGGTATGGGTGAAAATTGCAGGGTCAAGTTTGTTTGATATGAGGGAAATTGTTCTAACATTTAGAACCATTCAAAGATGAAATGAGTTAACTTGAGAGGTAGTGAGTTATTTCTCATTATAAATATTTAAATAAAACCTGAATGATCATTTGTTGTATGTGGCTTATTGGAAATTCTTTAGGGGTTAGGAATTATACAAAATAGCTACTGAGGTCTTTCCAACTCAGATTCTATGATTCCTGTTTGTATTTCTAAAAGTGTTGGTTGGGCATTGCAGACTCCTAGATATTTTCTTAATTATCTTGAATGACAAAAGGAAGAACAATTATGAAATCTCCCATGTTGACACATGCTTGGTGGCTAGTACATCTTCATTCAGGGTGTGGTACTATGATGGAAAGAAATGCTCAGAATAAATAGATCATAAATCCAAAGAACACTTTCTCAGTGAGTCTTTAGCCTAAGAGTATGATTTTACTGTCAGGAGGCTTTGTCCTTCAGATGTAATTATGAGTCTGATGGATCCCTGAATCCCAGACTATGGAGATTTTATTCATTCCATTCACTTTCCAGATATGTCCAAGAAAAAGTCAAATATTGGGAAAGATCATTGACTCAGTATGAGCCTAAGAACAATAAAAACAAAAATTCCTACTGATCAGACTCAAGTCCCTCCATCCTAGTATTTGGTTTCTAATAGTTACCACAAGGAATTTTTTCCCTAGGATGCTAGGTCAGTTGTTGTCTATTACATATGTAACTCTAGGGATTCATATGTTAAGTTCATTGTCTGACGAGTCAGATTTAAAAGACCCCAAGTTCTTAGTAATTCTGCCAATGGAATTATAGTTATGAAACACATGAGTGAGTCATAATAATGGCCTCCATTAGAGAGTTAAATCTAAAAAAGAACTGCAGGGTTTAGATCATAACTCTATTCTGGGAAAGACTACTCCCATGGCTCCAAGAGTCATCTTACTCCCTCATACTGTGAACAAAATGACCCAAAGGAGTGCACAGACAGGGTCAGTCAAAGGTATCTATGAGAAATAAGATTAAATAAGTCAGATAGAATCTCTAAAAGAAGAAAAATATTTAATTAGAAATGGTATCAGTCACAAAGATCTGAAGAAATACAAGGGTTAACAGGGCTAGGATCACCAGTTCCTCTTGTCTTTTTTTTATGTCTTGGTGCAATGATATCCCAAAATGAACAAAAGCAGACAGACGTTTACATACTTCTCTCTGTTTGTCTACGTAGCATTTCTGTCTCATGATCTCCCTTGGGGGTTCAGGTTTAAAAAAAGGACCTGCAAATATAGCTGCCACTGGCTTCAGTGTTTATGCTGCTTCTCTGGGTGATGGAGGATAGCACTGTCACCTCTCTCTCCTTGCCCTCCTCTCCCTCTCAAAAGATCCTCAAAAACTCCTGCTGTAGGGGTTTTCTGCCATATTTCACATTAGCTTCCTCTTTTCTCACTAGGAAGAACTACAGTTCCCCAAGTCTTTAGCAATTTTAGGACCCTTGAATGTTTTAATGTTTAAAAGCCTTTAATGTTTAGGGCTACACCTGTATCAGATTTCATGTTGAATAAGGAGAGGGGGGGGAAATTTAGAACTCAAAATCTAATAAAAATGAATGCTAAAAACTAAAAATTAATTCATTAATTAAAAATAATTAAAAAAGGAGGTAGCGAAATGTTTAGGATTATATTCTCCAAATCCCTACCTCCTCCATGAAGGGTCTCTCATTTATTAATTTATATTTATTTTCTTTTTATATCTACATTGTGAGGGAAAATGCTATATGTTTACTTTTCATTGGGTAAATGTTTTTCTTTTATTTTCAAATGACCAACTTTAAGCTCATAGGCAACGTCCTTTAATTCTTGAGGTGGGGAGCCTTTCAGAAGTTTAGTGATCTTATAGACAGACTTCTGTCATTATCTCCCATAGTGGTGTATGAAAGAAAAAGTAAACCTCTCTCTGTAAAAAGATGGCCTTTATGCAAATGGTCATCACTTTAGCACTTAAAAGCCCACTTTTGTCTTTGCCAATGTACCCAGCACATTATGGTATGGTCCTAATGAGGTCTTGGTTAATTGTTAGCAGTTATATAATGCTTTGAGGTTTCCAAAACCACCTTATTTTATCCCCATGATAACTCTGGATGATAGATGTCATTATTTTCCCCATTTTTACAGATGAGAAAACTGAGGCAGATGGGACTTACCCAGGATTACACAGCTAATAACTGTGTGACCCAAACTTAGATCTTCCTGACTTACAACAGCAGTTAGCAACACCAACAACACAAGTAGCAGCAGCTGCAGCAGCAGCATTTATATTTACAGCAAAATGACAGTAACAACAGTTTTGAGCTAATCGTTGCCCAAAGAAGAGTTGTTCCATGACCACAGTCTATGCCAGAATTCTTGCCTACCATCTTGTTTCACTACACGTTTTGTGGTTTTTTTGCCCAAACTCAATTCTGTGAAGTAGAAAAATCGCAGCATACATGTCCTGTTGGGAATGGCAAACAGGGTAATCAAGGGGGTGGCTTGGTACAGTGCTCTGAGCACTAATCTGGGAGTCTGTAGACTGCATTGAAATGTCACCTCTGATGCTCAGTAGCTTATGACCACTGGTAAGTAGCCTGAGTCTTAGGTTCCTCATCTGCAAAATGAGCATACTAACATCCATTGTATGTCCCAGGGTTATTGAGAAGATGAAATAAGTCAACCAGTGTAAGGCATTTGGTAATCCTTGAGGGCCTATGTAAATGTCAGCTATATATTTTTTTAACCTTAAAATGCTTTATTAATATGAGCTCTTATTATGTCAATGCCAAGAGAAAGCAGGAGGAAGAGAAGAGATCAAAGCTTTGGGGACCCCAATACAGTTAATAGTGAGAGAAATAAAGCAATACAGAGAATCTTGCCATTTGTTTAGAGATACATTCAAGAAGTCTTTGAAAGTAAAAATATCAATAAACTCCAATTTACTGTACCAACTATAGAACTATATATTTTTTTATAAATTTATTTATTAAACTTTTTACATTCATTTTCACAAGATTTTGGGTTCCAAAATTTTCTCCCCATTTGTCCCCTCCCCTCTTCCCAATACACTGAGCATTCTAATTACCCATATCACCAATCTGCCCTCTCTTCTATC
>CM053770.1:632017994-632037994 GCA_028658325.1 Potorous gilbertii
CAGGTTTCTTCCTCATCAGAGAGGAATGGCGCAATCATCTGTTCCCCAAGAAAATAACCTTCTATGGTCTTATTTTTTCCCTTTTCTGGGCATTTTCCCAGCCAGTTACTTGACTTCTGAGAGTCCTCTCCACCCCTGGCCTAGATCCACCCAGCTAGTGCTTGGGGTCTGAGATTCAAATGCTGCCCCCCAGCCTCAGGGCTTTTGGTGGCAGGCCTGGCTGCTATTCAATGGAAGCTTAATTCCTGGTGCTCAGGTAGGGGCAGGGCCACCTCCCAGGCTCAGTTCCCTCAGGGGGTTTATGCAGAGACCTTCTAGTAATGGAGCTCCTGCTGAGCTCCTGCTTGCTCTGGGAGCCTCTGGCCACCTGCTGCCTCTGCCACTGCTGCTGCTGCTGCCTCCTGAGGGGGTCTGAGTCCCAGAGACACCCCACTCCCCTCTCAGTTCGTCTCTGTCACTGACCTGTGTGTCTGTGGGTGGAGGGACCTTTGCGGCCGCTGGAGATTCCGTTCCTGAAGCCTGCTCCGATTTGGTCGCTCCTCTCAGTGCCGTGTGGCCAGGGCAGGGGAGAGCTCTGCTCCCATCCGGGGCATGATGGACCTTTGGGATCGGTTTTTCGGTGCTCTCTGGAACAGAAATCTCCTTCACTGTGTTGATGCGCGGCTTTTACTGTTCCAGAATTTGTTGGGAGTTCTTTTTAGAGGAAATCCATGGGCTGTGGGTTTGGAGGTAGCATGGGTGAGTTTTTCTACTCCGCCATCTTGGCTCCGCCCCCCTATAAAACTATATTAATGGGATTGCACTAATTTTTGAAAACTCGTTTCCTTAACTCTTATTAGCACATCTTTGAACTATCCTTTGCTTTCTTTCACATTCTATGATTAAGACTTTTTATGTGTAGAGAAATGTAAGCCTATTGCCAGAGTGGAGAAGCAAGTCCTCCTGATATGTAGACAGAGGGCATGGCTTTGTTGCAATTCTTTGAAATCTAGAAATGAGAATTTATGAAAAGCAGGGTTATCCTGTGCTTTATACTAAAACGTTTTCCCCCCTCGATCAATTAGTTGGCCTGAGTTTAAAGTTTCAGGAGAAGATCCCTTTGTCCATAAGGGCCACTGAGTTTACTCTGTGGTTTTATATTTGTGAATTCATTGTGTAGAGTTTATTCATCTCCAAATTATCTCCATTATGGAAGGATAACTTTCCCTCAGGGCTTTCCTTCCCTAGAGATAGGTATCTTCCAGTGGCATATAGTGTGCTCATATCCCATTCAGCAAAGATGAAGTTTATCGTCTCTGGAGGGAGAAGTAACATTTAATTTGTCTTCCACTTCCCTTTGTTTGGAGTTGGTGTCTTTGGGATCCCTATTTCCCTCCTCCCCTATGTCAGTTCCTTTGAAAAGTCCATCATCACCTTTGATTTTCCTTGGGAGAGCTGCAACAGCTGGTCAGACATACCATGTTAGAATCAGCATATTTGTGTTTCTTTTTCTGGACCTGAGAGAGGGGATTCCCAGCTTGAAAGAGACAGGGTTTCTCTTCATTTGCTTTCTGATTTCCCTGTTTCATGCTGGTTTTCATCTTACCTCCTACTAGATTCATAATTTCATAGAATCATATATTTAAAGCTAGAAGATACCCTAGAGGGCATCTGGTCCAATTTCCTCATTTTTTTGTATGAGGAAGCTAAGGCTCAGAGAGTCTGTAACTTAACCAATGTAACACAGGCTGATGGTCAGTTGCAAGACAGAATTAAAATCTAGGTAATTAATTGAATGAATGAATACTGCTTCACTATTCCCTTATCCTCTGATCCTAGCATTAGACTTATAGAATAAGTGTAAGCCCAAACTGAACTACCTAACTCTTATCTTGAGCATCACTACCAGTACCACCAGCACCAACCCTCCCAGCACCACCACCATCATCCATAGCAACATCTCCAGCACCAGCTCCAAGACCAGTAACAGCACCACCATCACCACTACCACCACCACTACCACCATCATCATCACCGTCATTGCCACCATTGCACCATTCTTATGTATATAGTATTTTAAGATTCACTATGACGCATGACTTGTGTATGAGAACTGAGGTAAGAGACCTCTTAGGAAATATGGAGAAGAGGTAGGACAATAGTTAAGTGGTTAAAGGATACGAAGTTTTCTAAAGAAGAAAGGCAAATTATTAACAATCATGTGAAAAACTGTTCCAAATCTCTAAAAAAAAATAAGAAAAATGTAAATTGAAATCACTCAGGTTTCATCTTACACTTAGCAAATCAATAAAGATGACAAAAATAGAAATAATTCATGTCCTAAGGTCTACAGGAAGACAGTCACATAGATATCCTAATGGTGGAACTGGGAATTGGTCATCCTATTTTGGAAAGCAATTTGGAATTATTTGAGAAAAGTCACTAAACTGTTTCTAACTTTTGATCTATAGATCTCTCTACTGATATTGTGCCCCAAGGAAGCCATAAAATAATCTGGCTGCCAAATAGTAGGCATTTAATAAATGCTAGTTGATTGACCTTAAAAATACATAAAAACATTCATGTCAGTACTTTTTGCTTTAACCAAAAACTGTAAACAAAGTTAGTGCTTATACACTGGAGAATCATTGAACAAGTTATATTTTATGAATGTAGTGAAGAACAGTATGCTACAGTGCATAGAGAGCTGGCCGTGAAGCCAAGATAACCTGGATTTAGATCCTACCTCTGGCATACTGTCTGTGTACAGGGTTCATTATCTAATTTCTCAGTGATCAAAGACCTCGAAGATTTTTAGTTGCCGGGACTTTTATTGTTAGATGACGTTTCCTTACTTGGGAATTTCCTATGTCTACAAAATCATGAGTCTAGTCCCTATTCCTTTGAAAGTAACACACTGTTATCATTCTATTAACAAGTGATGAATATAAATAATTCAGAAAAACATGGGAAGACATACAAACCAATAAAGATCAAATTAAGCTGAAATATATACACAATAACAAAAATAATGTAAATGAAAAGAACCCTAAAATGTTGTTGAATACTGAGTCACTATAATGATGAATTGTTAGAGGAGAATTATAATCACCTCCATCTACCTTTTGATAAAAATGCTTTAGACCAGCCAACTTTTTGGTCTCAGGACTCTTTATTAATAATAAATGTTATTAATTTCTTTGTTCACATGAATTCTGTCTGATTATATTATATATATAATATATATACATACTATTGAGAATTAAAATGTCAATATAAAAGTAATTTTAATCTGAAGTCATTTTAACTTTCCTTAAAGAATCTTGGGGAAAAATCACTACTTTTGACTATAGGTGCCCAATATTCATATGGTACCAAAAACGGTAGCTAAATTGTTTGTTTTTCTTAATATTTTTTAATTGTTAAGAAGAAAAATTCTTAATTGAGGGCTGTGAGATGAGATTAGAGAGGAATCCTCTAAGGTAGGTAATGTGTGTCTTATGTGTGTATATCAAGGTCATATCTAGAAATTTCTGTTATATATAGGTATAGATATGTAAATGTATATATGTATATATGTACATGAACATATATACATATATAAACATCAGTACAAAAATTTAAAGAGAAAAGAGTGTGATTCAGTACATAATGAGAAAGAACAGGATACCAAGTCATCTGCTGATATCTATGTCACGTTAAAAAATTTGGAGGAAGGCTTGGGTAGATTCTCTATAAAGGAATAGTGAAGGGCATAGAATAGGAACCACAGAAGACAGGGGTAGAGCAAAAGGGGATGGTTGGTGAGGGGCAAGGAGAATGTACTCTTAAGAATAGCAACTAATAAATAAGAAACTGATAGATGGAGTTTCCTCACCAAGACTGTACTCATCCCCCCTCACCTCTCTAATCGAATAATTAATACAATCATAAATTCCATAAGGTAAGGGATTACTTTCCATTCTATCTTTTTATATCCAGCACTTAGCACAGCTGTACACATAAATATTTGGTGGATTTGATTGGAGAGGATGAGATTGGATTGCATTGGATTGAATTGGGTTGGGTAGGATTGGATTAACTATATAGATGCTCAAATTACATTTTTCTTTTTCTTAGCCCAATATTCATTCCATTATATCACACGACATCTCCTGTCCTGTGTAGGCTGTTCATGTAAAAATATTAAGAAATTCTCTATTTGTGTTTTGAGGGTAGCAATAAAGAAAAAAATCTCTTTAGAAACTCTTAGGAAAATAAAGGATAACTTTCTTTATGTTTAGGAATACCTAATAGATATAAAGAAAATGTTAGTATATCAATTTCCTTTCAATATGATTTTGGAGATGTGTTCCTACAGGAACAATAAAAATAAAAACTCAATGTCTAGAATCCATGATCTAATAAAAACAACACTTAAGATTCCTACAATTTGCTTCAAGCAGCAGTCTTCTGTCAATATGCCACTTATGTGCATTTAATTCTCTCAAATAGCCTCTACAAGAAGTCAATTAAATGGAAAATCAATTCACATGACCCTGTAGGCTCAGATAAAAGAATAACTACAGACGGTATGGCTACTGGACCCTCAGACCTAGTTGTTTAGGAGTCCAGCTCACCTGTTACAGTTCTTACAAAGGAACTAGTTGACCCACTGGACACCCCCCCCTACATACACTCACATTTTCTCATTCAGGGGCCCTAAATATTGTGGAAAAACCAGGAAGAAAGTTTATTTTTGTCTCTTTCCAATTGGGCACTGGTGTGTATTATAGGAGAAAAGCACTAGCTCTTGGGTCAGAGGACAAATTCAAATCCCACTTGTCCTAATTTCTACTTATGTGATCTTTGGTAAATCATTTAAACTTCATGGGTTTCTGTTTCTTGATCTCTAAAATAGAGATAGTATGTGTGTTGTATGAACATGATGGCCTCTGTCATACCTTCCAGCTATATTGTATTGTAGAAAAAACACTGACTTTGGGTTCTGAGTACTTGATGCCCTATCCCAGCTGTACTATTGTGAGGTCCTGGGTACCTCTTTGGGGCTCATTTTCCTCATTTCTTCAATGAAATGGCTTCTGTGGTCCCTTCCAGCTCTGAATTTGTGATTACATCATCTTCTGTCCTTATTCATTCATGCTGACTTTCCTACCTTCTGTTGTTCTATTTCTGGTCTCTGGTCTGTGGACATTTCTTTTTCTTTTTCTGTCCCTCTTCATGCCTTCTGTTTCTTTTCGTCTGCTATCTCCTCTCCTTTTCTTATACTCTTTTCTTTTATTGTAATCTCTGTCTTTCCACATCATGAATGTTATCTGCATCTTGAGCTCAAGATACAAAGAGATCAACACAATGAACAGCTGTGAGGAGTCGTTGTTATAATGAAACACACAATCCACCTCTGACAGAAAGGTTGTGAACTCAGGGTGCAGAATGAGTCTTTTTTTTAATGACCAACATAAGAATTAGTTTTGCTTAACAATACAATTTGTGATAAGAGCTTTCTTTTTTGCCTTTTTTTATCAAAGGGTACTGGGGAGGTAAGAAGATTTTATTGATGAAAAAATTCAATAAAAATTTTATCGATACAAAAAGACCTAACTCCCATTTTTTTAGGGGAGGAGAGAAATGCACAAAGATAGTACCTTATGTTTAAATAGGGCATCATGGTAGAAAGTGCATTGGTTTTGGGTTCTTAGGACTTGATCTCACATCAACCTTGGCCACCCTTATGGACTTCATTTTCCTTCTTAGTGAAATGAAGGGGTCAATGTCGATGACCTCTAAGTCCCTGTTAGGTTTCATCCAGGTGATCCTACTCAAGGCAAACTGCTCAGACCTTTCATTCAGATATTTAGATAGTAGGCTTTCAGGAACTGAAAGAACACCAGTGGAAGAAGTACCTCATCCTCAAGATGTGAAGTTACCCAAGATTTGTCAGAGTGGAGACTCCCACACCCTTAAACCAGCTTCCCAGATATCAGCCCCCTAATGATTGATTAATTGATACTGAAGAGGTTCTAAAAGAACTTTTATCTGATGAGAATTGTTATGACTTCCACAGAACCAGCAGAGACATTTTACATCTCCTTGGGGGTGTCATTAAAGATGTAGACAGCTGGAGATCTTGGATTTTGAGCTAGATCTCTGGCAGATGATGAAATGTGTAAACACAAATTTGCGAGAAATGAGGAAACAGAATTTGAAGTTTACCCATAGTAATAAACGAGTTTAAGAACCACTAGACATTAAAAAAAAGAATGCTTATTCCCTAATATGACTATGGAAGCCCTTTTTCTTCTTGCTCAAACTTCCTTTCCCTCACCATAAACAGACAGATCTACCTTCCACCTTACTGAAAAGGTGGAAGCCATCCACTGGCAGGTCGCTATCTCACCTCATCTTCACATAAACATAGGTCTATTTCTACACTTATTCTTTCATTTTTCACAATCCTCAGAGGAAATATATTCCTCTCCTTTCCAAAATTGACCTCTACCTTTTCTATTTTTGTAAATTTATAACTTCATATTGATAACTATTGATATCAATTGATATTGATAGCTTTTGTTTTCACATCACCTATCATTCTCACCTGTCTACACGACATCTATCCCCTCCCAGAGAGCCATGCCTTATAATAAAGAATTCCTACAAATGTTAAATAAAATTGACCAATATAAGTGTGACACCATATGAAGTATTTCATACCTACAGTCCTCCATCTCTGCAAACAGAGATATCTAATATTTAAACTCTTGCATTTTCACATTTGTTTGCATTCCTTTAGCTTGCAAGAATAAATAAAAAACTTTGCTCCTGAATTTATCCCTGTTTTTCTACCTTTCTTCATCTCTCTGTCTTACTTGATTCACTCACAGAGGGCTTTGGATATGCTTAGATTACTACTCCAAGTCTCTAACTTACGAGCTCTGTGACTTCAACAAGTCACTTAAATTCTGAGCAGACCTCAGTCTCCTCACCTGTATCCTAGAATATAAGAATTGAATGGCTATTAAGTCTGATCCCTATTTGATAAAGAATCTTTTCTTCTACATTTCTAGCTAGTGGTCAGGCAGGATCCATTTGGAAAAGTAGAAGTCATGTATCTAGAGGCTGATCACCTCACTGCAACCCGGCTGACCTGGTGATATTAACAACATTAGAGAAAGGTTTCCAAAATATGTCTGGTAAATCTCCATTGGAAGGCTTATGGAAAAGCATGGGAAAAAATCCTCCAGAATGAGGAGATTAATTATTATATGAAATCATTAGAAGAATATCATACTGATTAGATCATGGATCTACTGAAGTGCCAAAGGAAGATGATTTCAGGGGCAGAGGAAGAGTCACCATAGAGTTGAGCTAACACTACCTAGGCACTCCTCTAGGACCAGTTCTTAAAAATCATTCCTTTTTTTTTTTATAGCTTCCCCTTCCTCCCCTTCTGGTCCCATATTTTTGTTTCAGAAGTATTTACAATGACTTCTGTGGACACTCCAACATTGTGGATTTGCCTAAAGTAGGCCTTTATGTACATAAATCATAGGTATAGTTTATTTGTAAGTCAGGGACTCTCTCTCCTCTCTCTCTCTCTCTCTCTCTCTCTCTCTTTATATATATATATATATATATATATATATGATGCTGTTTTTTAAAAATACATACTTCCTCACTAACTGATTTATGCATACATATATATGTATATATATATAATATGAAACATTTGACATGCACATATATATGAACCCTGTTTATTTTATCCACACACATATTCTGTATATATATATGCATATAAGTAAAATCTTATGTGCATGCATGAGTATATATATTTACATGTGTGTATCTGTATATGTGTATATACATTTATATGAAGATGGAAGAATGAATGGATAGATAGATGTATGGAGAGAAAGATTCGATAGACAGACAGACAGACAGATAGATCCATAGAAATATAGATAGATCCAAAGTCAGTGCTGTTTTAAGCTTAATTGCCCTGAATTCTGAGACACTGTATGTACATACATGGATTCATAGATAGATACATACATACCTCTTCTTCCTACAACTTGAGGGACAACTTGCCACAATAGATGAAGTGCTGAGTTTGGAGTCAGCAAGACCTGGTTTTGAGTCCTGCTTTAGTCCCTGCTAATTGTTTATCCCTGAGCAAATCCCATAATCTCTCTAAATTCTGGTTTTTTCTTCATTTCCAAAATGGGAGTAATAGCAGTAAATGTTTCTCTGGGGTGTGGTAAGCATCAAATGAGATAATGTATGAAAAGTTCTTTGCAAACCTACAAATGCTATACAAAGTGTTGTTAGATATAAGTTCTCTGTGGGCAAGAACCATGTCTCTCTCTTCTGTACTCCTGTAGTGTTGGGAGTATCCTATAGTATCTGATGGGATATTTTGTCAGTTGATTAATTCTCTAAACGTGCCTTCATTAGCTCTGTGTCTCCTCAACTCTCTTCCTATTGTCTGTAATGTTGCTTTTGGGTGTAATATGCCAGCAAATTCCTTAAGGAAGTCACCAAAACCACCAAGCTGATCTCTCCATCAACCTGACTTTGCTTTGTTCTTTTCCTGTCTCAGCTCTGCTTCAGATTTTCCAGACTGTACTTTATGGTCTCAGCTGACTTTTTCAAGTTGGAAGTTCCCTTAGTGCCTCTGAATTTTTCATTTTGGAATGTCTCTCCACCCTATACCCTTCCCCATCATTGGTGAGTTCTTCCTAGAATCTGCACTTTTGGTGGAGGAACCAAGAGCAGCCATCCTTCCTGTCTCTTGATTCTGCTTCTGACTCACCAGCCTTTGCTGTTGTGCCACTACATGAGCAGTTTCCTTCCTTCTCCATTGTAGTTCTTATGTATTACCTTCTCCTGTTAGGATGTAATATATTTGAGGGGATTGATTGTATTTCTTTTGATGCTATCTGTGTCCTCCATGCTTAGCACAGTGCCGGTTGTTATTGTGTCATTTCAGTCATGTCCAACTCTTTGTGACCCTATTTGGGGTTTTCTTGCCAATGATAGTAGAATGGTTTCCTATTTCCTTCCCCAGCTCATTTTATAGACAAATAATTGTAGCAAAAAGGGTTTAAGTGACTAGCCCAGGGTCACATAGCTAGTATGTGTCTGAGGTTGGATTTGAACTCAAGTCTTCCTAATTCCAGGGCCATGTGTTCTATCCACTGAGCCATTTGGCTGCCATCATTGTGTTATCTTCCCCTATTAGAATGTAAGCTATTTGGGGGTATGCACTCTATTTTTAGTCTTATTTGTATCCCCATACTTATCACAGTGCTAGAATTTAGTAAATGCTTATTAAATTCATATCGCTTTGAATGTTTCTACTATGAACAGGGTGTAAATGAAGGAACCTAAAGCCTCTTCTAAAATATCATTCAGGATATCAAATATCAATAGGACTGCTGTTGTAGCAGTCATTCTCTGAGGATTGCTTTCTTTGGGTCACTCAGCAGACTCCGTAAACTTCTAACAGGTTCTTTACAAAGTTTTGCCATATTTATTTTTAGAAGTATATTTTTGTATCTCTTCTTCCTTGTCTCTGGGTATGGATCTCTCCTGGGGCTGGAATTAAGCAAATAGCATTTCTATCAGATCTAGAGGCATCTTTGCCCCTTGTTTGTATCATCAGGTCACTTTGTGAGATATCAGATCAACCACTGTGATGGCAGAAAACATTAGTCAATAGATTTTTTTCTATTTTCACACATAACTTTAGCCAACCATCAAACTGTCTTTCCAGGACTATCTTAAGCAGGGGTTGGTGATAGACCACAAAATGAGAGGCTTGGAAAATCAATAGTTTTCTTAGGTGGCATATTTCAAATAATTTGATAATCAGGGCTAAAGATACCTCGGCTAAATGCCCAGTCAAACTAGACTCTAATCTTACTCTAATTTGTAGAATTTGGTCTCTCACCTTCTTGCCTTTGATCATGCTATGACCTCAGCGTGAAATACTTTACTTCCTCCTAGCTGTTACCTGCTGAATTTCTATCCATTTTTAAAAATTCAAGTATACTACTATTACTTCTACTATGAAGTATTCCAGTCCCTCTTTGCCAATTGTCTTATTCGCATTTGGATGTAACTGAGTGCTTTATTTTGCATCTTTCTGCTATACTTCTCATATAACAGTATGTATTTACTTTATCTATACTAACCATGAGGATGTCACTTCCTCTTACCAGATGATGAGTTCCATAAGGCTTAGTGTCTTATATTATCAAAACTTTGTATTGTGTCCAGTGCCTAGCATGAGGGAACAACCATGTTTTGACCACTATTGTCACTTAATAAATATTTGTTGGTTGAATGAAATACGTTTCTCTGCCAAAGGTAAATAGTGTGACGTTATTCTAAATTATGGGAACATTGGCAGAGGGCTGGAAATGAGGTTGAGTTATCAGGGGGAAAAGAAACTTTTCAGTTGCTTTAACATCTTTGGTTTTCTTCCAGATTGATTTCTTTCATTAGGGAAAGACTCGACTATCTCCATACAATTCTAGCCTCAGGAGGTAAGAGACTGATTTAGCGACCTTAATTTAGGAGTGTCCTGAATTTTCAGGAATTTATTGTTTAATATTTGAGTGCCTATATATGATAGTTAGATGAATTCACAGGGATTTCATGAAAACTTTTCATAAATCATGCCTCAGGTTGAGTCTATAGCACAGTTGGCAATTAAAGATGCCACCATCTTGGATTTCAAGAGGAGAATTACCTGAATTTAATGATTTAATTATAATTCTTCTGCCCAAGAAATTACAGTGACATCCTATTATCTTTCACTGAAAAAAAACCCTTTGTTCCCTAGGATTATTTGAATTTTTTTTCAATCATCTTTCTCCTCTTCCTCCTCAATCTATATTTGTAACCTTTAAGATTTGACTTAAAAGAAATATTTCCAGGATATAACTGTTGGACCTACATGACGTATTTTACTCCTTTCTGTCAGTCTATCTAAATGACTGCCACAGAGTCCTGTTCAAGTCCTCTATGGATTTAGTCCCTTCAACCTCTTTCATGAAACTTTCCTTAATATATCAGCCCCAAGAAGACCTGATCCTGGTCTCAGAGTCAAACAGAGAACTCAGATTTAAATCCTGGCTCTGGCCTGCCACAAGAATCACAAGTTTTAATAGCTGCAAGGGGCTCTTGAGGCATATAGTTTAATGTATAAAAGTCTTAGAATTCCTTTGAAAACATCACTAAGAAGGGACCATCCAAAATCTAATTGAAGGGTAATTCTACTATGTTCCCAGGGATTCCATTCTGCCCTTAGACAATTTTAATTGTTACTGAGTCTTTCTTCCCTCCTTGCAAATGTAAATTTACCTCTTTGCAATGTGTATCCCTTGTGCCTAGTTCCCTTATTCAGGGTTAAGCAGAAAAAAGGCTAATTCCTCTTTCACATGAAAACTCTAAAATCTTGGAGACAACTGTAATGTGTTCTTTAAACCTTTTCTTCACCAGCCTAAGCCTTTCCAGTTCCATGAACTGATCAATTATGGCAGATGCTCCTCTATTCTCCCCCTCCTCCATAAAAGCTCCAGCTTGTCAATTTCTTGTTCAAAAAGTGATGCTTAGGACTGGTCAAAGTCTTGCAGATGTGGCTTGACTAGAAAAGAGCATAATGGTACTGCTACCTCCCTCCTTCTGGACATTAAGTGATAACAATAAGCTTTTATCCATTGATGGCCTGTTGACTCATGCTGAACTTGTCACCCACTAAAAACTTCTCCTAATTTTAAAGAATTGTTGTCTCATGATATCTTCTCTTTCTTGCATTTAAGATGTTTATTTTTGGAACCAAAATGCACACATTTACATCTATTACTATTAAATTTCATTCTATTTAATTCAACCCATTGATCCAGTCTGTCAAGATATTTCTGTATCCTAGATCTGCATTCCAATGTGTTAGCTCTTCTTGCTCTGACTTAGTTATAAATTTAGCAAACATGCTTTCTGGCCTTCATCAAAGTCACTGATAATATGTTGAAAAACACAGGATGAAAAAGAGATTCAAGGTACTACTCTAAAGATGTTTCTTCAAGTCGATGTCAACTCTTTAATGTTTGCTCTTTGAGTTTAGTCTTTCAATCCAATACACATCCACCTAACTATATTCACATCTAACCAAGTTCTCTCCAGCTTATTCACAATGATTGCAAGAGGTGTTTTGTCAAATGCTTTGTTGAAATGTATCCTCTCGTGATCTCTTGACCTTCCAGTCTAGTTACTTTCATGTTTCAATGAATTTATAATCTCATCAATTTGAATACTGCTTCAAGGCCTGCAGATGTTTTGCTCATGCCATCCTAGAAACTCTTCATAGAGCCTCTACCCAATGTTCTGGGCTATGCTTCAGAACTTCCAGCATTTGGTGGATACCAACAGAGCACATAGACTTCCACATATTCTCCTGTACCCTTACTACATGAATGACCAACCCCCTTGTTGTAGTCACATATCTCTCTAATGATATTTATGCCACTTCTAATACGCCGTTGTTTGTTGGTGGCATACTGCCTATTTATCCAACATGTGCCTGTCCTTTCTTTTTAGGCTATTCTGACCTGCTCTTGTTGAAAGTAGTGCTGTCTTTTATTGAGTCTTCATTTCCTTTCCTAGTATTCACAAAGCAACCTCTAATTATGTATTATATAGTATTGCCAGAAATAGAAATCAACTGGCTGATGATCTGTGGGCTCAATCTCTTCCATTTTTGTGTGACTATGAATAAGTAATTCAATCTTGCATATTCTCAGCTTCTTTATCTGTAAAATGGGGATACTATTACTTGCACTACTTTTCTCAAAGTATTACTAAGGGAAATATTTTTAAAGGGATACAAATAGTAGACATAGAATTTCATAGATGTAGGGAACTTCTAAAGGGGAAACTGTCTTTGTAAATTCAGGTCAGCACTTTCTCTGCAATTCATAGTCTTAGAGTTACCTAGATAGCACTTAGAGACTTGAGATATATATGTGTATATATATATATATATATATATATATATATATATATATATATATACACATATATATCTCCTCCCCTTCTAATCTAGTTGCGTTTATGTTTGCCGCAGTTGATATGGTGCTAGATTTGGAATCATGAAGATTTGAATTCAAATCCAGCCTTTACTACTTAGTAGCTGTATGATCCTAGTTTAAGTCATTTAACCTGTTTCTTCATCTCTAAAATGGAAATAATAGTAGCCTCTACTTTCCAGGGCTGTTGTGAATGTCAGATGAGATAATGGGCCTTGAACTCCAGGGTCTCTTTCGGAAGGGGGGACCCAGCGTATTTTTTTCTCTCCATCTCCTACAAGCTACATTGCTTTTGGACTTCTCTGGAGCTCTCCAACATGGCCCTGAGCCAGGGACCTTCCTTTAGCCTTTCTCCCATTCCCGCCTCCATTGAAGGCAGGGGCCATTTTTATGCTTAGTAGGAACTCTGGAACATAGTAGGCACTTAATAAATATTTGTGGATTGAATAACTAAAGGGCTTATCACAGTACCTGGTATGCAGTAGACATTTAAAAAAATTATTTTTAATTCATGGAATAAAAAAAATTTATGCAGTATAATATGATAAAAAGATGATTGTACACAAAACTATAAATCTATCATCTGCCACTTGCAACATACAGCAAAGTTATCGTGTACGTCATTTTTCTTACCTTTTCATCCACAGGTTAAACCTAATTTTTTCTGGAGAATAATTAGTGTTACAGTGGAGTTGTGAATGAGGTTAGTTATTATTGCTGTTGATATTTAGTCTGCCTGTGATCTGTGACTAGCTGACAATCTGTCCTGCTGGTTTCATCTTAAGAGTTAAAGTGACTTCATGGATATACAACTTTTTTTTGTATTTAGGATTATTGCATGGAGGGCTTTGTTTGAAAAATATGTGCTTGAGTGAAGATTTGGCAAAAATATGCACCCAGAGATCAAAGCTATTGACTTTTTCCTCATTTCTCTCCCACTTGAGCCTCTAGACACCATTCAGAAGCCAATAAAGCCTTGATGATGACTGTGCTCTATGAAAAGTGTCAAGAGATCTGATGGTTGTTCTCCCCAGTGACTGGTCTATACTATGGCCATGGACAAGTCCCTTACTGCAGAAGAAAATACTTCTGTGGACTGGCTGTCAGAAGACATCTAAGAAGTCATATTGTGATAGTGGAAGTCATTTTTATACTACAACCCCGTAGTCTTAAAACTTTAGAGATATGAGACCAGAGGTATGTATGAGCAAGTTTGGCTCCATCCCTAGCTATGATGGTGACAACACTTCTTTCATTGTCTTTCTCCCTTGCAAGCCAGGGGCCCAACAGAAGTTGGACATCATCTCTGGGGGCTTACTTACCTAGTCTACTCTCTCAAGTTAGAATGAATACTTCAGCGGATATACTGTATTTTGTGAGCATTCTATTTACTCCTAACCAGGGAACTGAGGGCCTTCTCCTGAGCTGTAGTGGCCCAGGAATTCCCTTCCTTCCAGACTAAGGAAAATATATTTGTGCATCCCAGGCAAAGTTTGAAACAAAATCTACCCCCCCCCCAAGTTACAACCATCCAGCAGAGGCTTTGAGCCTCACACTGTAGTACATGTGACTTGAAAGTGCAAAATAAATATAACCCAGTGAGAAAAGAATTCTATGGTGCTAAAATATGCATATTCATAAAAAGCATGTTAAAAAGCACTCCTCATTGCTTCCTCTTTCCCCAAATGTTGTTTCTGAGACATCTGTCTATATTCTTTACCTCTGGTTCTGTTTCTATTTCCTGTTGCTCCACTTGTGTGTTCTATTTGATCTCCCTTAGTTTTGTGCCATAGAGGCTGGTCCCAGGATAGAGTATCCAGAATGTAGGAGTCCCTGGGAGAATAGAAGTCTGTTGCCCTTTCCCTTGTGGGGAAAGTAGAGGAAGTCAGGGACCACCGTCAGCTTGACAAGCTTCCTTTAGAAATGAGGAGGTAATAAAAATTGGGCAACAATCTGACAATAATAGCCTATTGTTTCTGAGACCTCCTGCACATGAGTGTGTAATGAAAGATCCACATGAGGAAATGAGCAATTCCTTCAGACTAATCAATTGCCTGAGAATTTTTTTTCTTGTCCTCTTGATTTTACTTCTAGCTTCTCGCCTCCTTACTAGATTCAATGTGTGTTCCTTCTATTAATCTATAGTAGCCTCCAGCCTGACCTTGCCTTTAAGTCCTGACAGTTGTTTGGTTCTCTCTTAAGGAGTCACAGAGCCTAAGGATCTAGCAAGCTCAATACTAATTATCACTTTCTGAGTCAGCCCACTTCACCATTGAAGAAATCTAATTACTAGAAAGTTTTGATTTTGAATGAAAGGCTGAGATCTGAAGCATCCAGCCATTCCTCCTAGTTCTGCCCTCTAGGGCTGAGAAGAATTAGTCTAATTCTCCTTCCTCGTGGTCCACCTTCAAATATTTAAAAACAGCTATCATCTCCTACCCCAAACTACCTGCCAC
Organism: Potorous gilbertii; assembly: GCA_028658325.1. Lineage (NCBI taxonomy): Eukaryota > Metazoa > Chordata > Mammalia > Diprotodontia > Potoroidae > Potorous > Potorous gilbertii. The sequence goes on from CM053770.1 coordinate 632,033,521, forward strand.
CTAGTCATCTCATTTCCAAGTTAATTGAAGTTCCTTCAACTACTAAGCTCATCAAGTTATTTTTTTAATACAAGAAACATTCTCTTCCCAAATCTCCCTCATTTAGTACATGGACATCTAGATGACAGAGTGGAAAGACAGTTGGACTGGAGTGAGACCAGGATTCAAATCAAGCCTTAGACACTTAGTAGCATGTAATCCTGGGTAAGTCACTTAACCTTTAAGGAAATCTCAGTTTTCTCAATTATAAAATGGAGACATTAATAGCATCTACTTCTCAGGGTTTTTGTGAGGGTCAAATGGGTTTATATTTGTAAAGTACTTATCACAGTGTCTGGAATATAGCAGGTACTTCATAAATGCTTATTCCATTTCCTGCATAAAGATTATTTTAAATAAGGTATTTAAAGTATTAAACTTTTTATTTATTCCTATTACATTTATTCTTGTTAGGTTTAGTTCATAATTTTATTCTATGTACATTTTTTTGGATTTAAGTTATATCATTTAATGTATTAACTATCCCTCCTTGATTTCTGTCATCTTCATATTTTATAAGCATGCCACATCTTGCTTCATCTGGCCCATTAATTCAAAAAGACAAAATAAGGCAATTATAGAGCACTGGGGCACTCTGCTAGATACCTCCCTGCAGGATTAGTTAGATTAATTAGGCAAAAATGAATTCCATCTTTCAACTGATTCTAAATCTACTTACCTGTCCTTTTATTTAGCCCACATCCCACCATCTTATACACAAATATGTCAAAGGAGACTTTGTCAAAAGGTTTGCTGAAATCTAGGTATGATATATTCGGAGAAGTCCCCTAATATACAAATAAAGTAACTCTTAAAATGGAAATGAAGTTAGTCTGCCATGACTTGGTCTTGATAAATTTGTACTGGCTTGTTGTGGTTGTCATGTCCCTTTCTAAGTGCACACAAACAGACTCTTTAATAATAGGCTCCAGAATTTTTCCAGAAGCCAAAGTCAACCTTACTAGGTTAGAATTTGTGGAATTCAAATACTTCGTACATGTACTTGGAAAAATTTGGGTGATGGTTTTTTCATTCTTGTAGCACTTTTTACAAGCTTCATGACTCCTTAATTATTGGCTTCTTTGGACAGTCCTCCTCGCCTTCATCAGAGCAATTTGTGTGCATGTCATCAGAACTCCACTCTTAAGAAGATCTCACCCCACTTGACCAAAATTCCCTAGTCCAATCTTATGCTGTGGGAGTATTTTGAGTCTCTGAATTTCTTTGGAATTATCCCCAAATTTATGCATTGAGCTATTTCTACCATTCTTCTCTTTATTTATCAATACCCTAACATGGTATGGATAATCCTTTCCAAAGTTCCTATCATTTCCACCTACTCACTCCACCTTCTTGTTCAGGATCAGATATAGAACAACGGTTCCTCCAGCTAAGGAGGGATGAAATTATCAGCAAATCTAATCAAGATTTCACCAGTTGCTCTTCATTTAACAGAGGGATGCTTCAAATGGATGTTTTACTAACCAAAGCCCTTTATCACTACTATATAGATGTTGCCTAAATTCTAGCCTTAGATTTTTGCTTCTGGAATTCATCATTTGACTTTTCCTTCTGACTTGCTGGTCTGTAATCTACTTTTCCACCATAAAACATGCTTGATTCTCTACAGAAGGTTGATTTTCATTTAAATGTTCTGCATCTGCTTATCTCTTCTAGCATTTGGATAATGCATAAAAGAATAATTATTTGATAGACAATACTATTCTAGGGGCCCCTTTACCTGGTTTATCGCTTTTGAATTAAGCATATCCTCCATAGGTGCATTATAGTTATGGGTCATGCTCCAAAATGGAAAAAATGAGAAAGGGATGTAGGCCCTATCATCCTCTCTGTAAGACCTAAGACTAGTCCCTACCATCCAATGTGAACATGGAAAGATTGTGGTTATATATCAGAATTATCAGGCATAACCTTTTAAATACAGAAGAGTCCTATATGGAGTGAATGGGGGTAGGGGAGTGAAGGCAATGACAGTTAAACAACCCTGTGCTAGTACAGCAGAAAAAATTTGCAAGAGAAATCTTATAATGGCTGTTCATTGAGCTGACCAGTGTCCTAGCACCAACCTGCCTTAAGTCATAGTACAATAGCATTCAGAGATGGGCTTTCATTTAGATTTTTATAAGATTGTCTTATCTAAGTGATATAGAATCATAAGATTACATATAAGGAAATTGAAGGCTTAAGAGATTAAGTTACTTTCCAGTCTACTCTGACCACAGTCACATTATCAGTATTTCTACCTCTATATCCCTATTGCCTTGAATCTTGCCTTGTCAAATCTTATTGCCTGTGGTTGTAGCTGCTTTGAACTCTGGTCACCCCATATAGTTTGCCGTCAACTATATTGATAATTTAATGGATCTGCTTTCTCATCCCAGGGAAAACATTTACAAAAGCACCCAAAAGGAAAAGAATATAAAAGACAATGCTTCAAAGCATCTTCATTCCAACTGAGTTGTTTACTCAAACTTACGTTGTTTCCCACAATCATTTATGGAACACCTGTTGTGTACGCAGCAATATGCTAGGTGCTGCATGTACCAATATACAGTTTCATCTCTGACATCAGGACTTCTAACAGCTAGGTAGCAGCTACTATTTTAAGGTTTTATTAGCTAAAATACCATGCTTAATGGGAATGCTGCTACTGGTCTTCTGTAGTATACTCCTATGAAAATGTGAAATCATAGTTCTAAGGTATCTGGAAAAGTTCAAAAGAGCATTGGATATAAAGTCAGGAGACCTGTGTTCTAGTTCTTTCTTCTTCACTTACTAAATGTAAGACCTCTGAAAAGAGGTAGCATGGTAAAGGGGAAAGGCTTTGGAATCAAAAGATCTGAGTTCAGATCCTGTCTATGATGTTAACTCCTTGTGTGACATTGAGTATGTCACTTACCATTACTTGATGTCAATTTTTTCCCTCATAAATGTATTTGTTTTACTGGATGGTTTCCAGGTTGACTTCTCTCCCCATATCTAAGACAATAACAACTTCTCTTACTCCCAGTTTCTTCACTTGTACTAGGGTTGTTATTGAGATTGTTATAAGGTAAAATAATACATACAATTCATTAAATAAATGTGAGTTATTTTAATTATTTGCATCAGCATTTTTTTGTCTAATAATCATGATACAAGAGCTTTCCACTGGCTGTAAGGTAGAAATAATATGAATTGCTCCTAATTTGATGAGTTTGTCTGCTTTCCTGAGTTAATCATTGTTAGTTAACTGCATGGGGAGCCCTGAGAAAAAGCCCTTCACTGAGATACTGACTATATCACCAGTTGGTATCAGGATGTACGAGGTGACCCTCCAGAGGTACCTGAGAGTTGTAATGTAAAGTGAAATTTTTCTTTTCCTGGAAGCCTTGGCATAAGGCAAAAATAGTACCTTTGAGGCACAGAGTGTACCATAAGTGACAAGAATCACACCAATTGTACATGATACATCATCATCATCATCATCATCGTTGTCCAGTGGCAGGACAGAGTCAAGATGGCTGGCGATGGCTCAGGATGCAGTGGATGACCTTGGTGTCCTCAGGATCTAACCAGACTCTAAACACTCTATATCACCTGCTTCATCTGTCTTCATGGCCTTGGAACAAGTTGTTCTCATCCACTCATTCCACTAGAGGAAGTCTTCAAATGCTTGGGGAAGATACCCCCCTAACTCACCAATTAGTTTGAGACCCCTTGGTTACGCTCAGCCTGGTTTGGCCAGCCTGTCAAAATGGTTTACTGTGGTGTGGCCACTGTGCATGCTGCAGTTTCTTGGGACCACAGGTGAGAGTTTGGTGGAACAGGTGGACAAAGGTGGAAAGAGCCCTGAAAAGAGTTCAGCAGTCATCACACCAAAGGTACATATCTTCCCTGAACGCCCCTACACTATATGATACAAAAAGTAGATGGCAGACAGAACACAGGACTTAAACTAGGAAGGAATATTAGAGATCATAAGATTATTGATTTAGAGCAAATTGGGAATTTAGAGTTCTCTAGTCCAGTCCTCTGTTTTACACTTATGATAAAATAGCCAGTACATACAAATAACTTTAAGATTTGCAAAAATCTCTTCACATATGTAATCTCACATAGCCTTCAGAGTAATCCTGTGAGGTTGGTGGTAATATTAGCCCCCCCTTTTCAGACAAATAAACTAAGACAGGTTATGGGACTTGCTAAGGGTCACACAGCTAAGTAAGTATCTGAGAATACATTAGAATTTGGGTCTTACTGACTTCAGGGCAGCTAAGTGGTTAAGTAGATAGAGCACTGTCCCCAGAGTCAGGAAAATTCAGCTTCCTGAGTTCAAATCTGGCCTATTAAACTTATTAGCTGTGTAACCCTCGGCAAGTCAACTCTCTTAGTTTCTTCATCTGTAAAATGAGCTGGAGAGCAAAAGAAAGAA
>CM053770.1:632042994-632057756 GCA_028658325.1 Potorous gilbertii
TCCACCTCAACAGATATACGGATTCAACCTTAAGTTTTCTAATAGATTTTGACTTCACCCTCCTCTAGAACACTCTGAGTTTCAGATTCCCATTTTTTTTACTTGTAGTTATAATACCCACTTATTTTTCTTTCTGCCATAGTCCATCTAGAAAACCAGTTACTATTTTTTAGACTATTGATACATTGTGCTCCCAGAATGGGTCTGGGAAAACATGTAAAAATAGTCCTCATCATTTCTCATTAAAAAAACTTGTACTGATAACTTTAGTTCTGACATCACTTCCATTTCTGAATATATCCCTTTGTCCCCAGTGTGCCTCCCTTTTCAAAAAAAAGAAGAAAAAGAAAGGGAGAAATAGCAATTAGGTAAAACCACCAGGTTAGGAATGCCTGTACATGCAGTGTCCCAATACCCATAAACCCCTGCTCCTGAAAAGAAATGGTACATAGAAATGCATTTTCTCATTTCTTCTTTGGACTCAATCACAGTTATGATACTCTATTGAGTTTCATTGTTGCTAGTATTTCTTTCATTGACATGCCATCCACATGAGGTCCACATGAGTTTTCCTCAGCAAACCAAGTTCATTATCACATTTATTGTCCTTGAATGAAGCTTGGTTCTTGCCCAGAGACACTTACTTCTTCAGTTTAACTCCTTGGCTACTAGGCCTGGTGCTTGAACTCATTAAGAGTTGATAGGTACTTACGTCTTCATTTATTTTTAGTTTTAAATCTGTGTTAACTTTTTTTTTTGTTCTATCCCTTCCAAGACAAAGGTCATTTCCTTTGGAAGAGAACATAAGAATGCAAGGGTTTAGCAGTTTTGCCTTCTCAATATCACCTGTTGTATTTATCCCATCTTCTGAGTAACAAGGGTGGCTCTTTTTTGATTCTCCTGTCTTCTCCCCAATAAATCTAAAGAACCCCTTTTTGTTGTTGGCATCCCTCAGCAATCTCAGCTCGTTTGGACTTTTCCCATTTCTGACATTCTTCTTTCAGGATCTTGGTATTGCTTTGCGCCCATCCTCAGTTACCCTGCTGTAATTTCACCATCCATTTTGAAAATATGCCTTGGTTGAGTTGACTGTACATACATGAATCTCTTTATTGAACTTTGCCTTTTATTCCTTTATTTTGGTGTGGATCTTCAATATTTCGTTCTTTAGAGATGCTCCAGTTTTCTTTTCATGTGCAGTTGGGATTGAACTTTTCCACATGAAGGCAGAACTAGAAACAATAGGTGGAAGTGGAAGAGAAACCTGATGTAGGAAAAATGTTTTTTGTAATAATTTGAGCTCTCCAGTTTTAAATTATTCTTTCCCTTTCTTTTTCTGACTTTTTATTGTCTTTTTCCCTTTTTATGGTTTTAGTCATCATGAACATTGTTTTCCTGCTTCTGATTACTTGACATCACGTGGATTCATTTAATTCCTGCTCTTATTCTCTGAAGTATTTATTTTCATTGCTTCTAACAGTACAGTAATATTCCATTACATGCATGCACCACAGCTTATCTTAGCAGTTCCTCAACTGCTAATGATGAATATTCTGGTTCTATTTTTTTCTATTACAAAAAAAGTGCTATTGGGATAGATTAAAGAGAGAACATTTATTAAATACTTCCATGTGCCAGGAGCTGTGCTAAGTGCTAAAAAAAAAACTGTTCTATGTTATCTTTAGCATTCATCATCAACCTTTGCACATTTAAGTTGTTGCAATTCGGATATCTTTCTTAAAGGATCAGGCTTGTATTATTCCTCAATTTGCCCACTTATTTCAAGCATATCAAACCCTTTGGAAGTTTCTTGGCAAAGATATTGTCATGGTTTGCCATTTTTTCTTCAACCTATTTTACAGATGAGGAAACTGAGACATACAAGGTTGATTGACTTGCCCACGATCACCCAGTTAGTAAGTGTCTGAGAAGAGATTTGAACTCAGAGAGACAAGTCTTCCTGACTTCAGGTATGGCACTCTAACCACTGCACTACTTTGCTGTCTCATCCTCAGTTTTCTTCCCTAAATTTTGTCATATAAATACTATCAAAAAAGACTATCCCTACCTTCCAAGAACTTATATTCTAACAGGAGAAGACAAGACAAAAGGGAGCCAGAAAAGACATTGATTTCTACATGGGCATAAGACTGCTGTCAAGGAGGTGAAGTTCAAAGTAAGTTGAGCTGGGATTGAGGTGAACATGGCTGGGGGGCCTTCATGAAATAGTGTTTCAGTATTGGAACCCACCATTCATAGAGTGGGCCCCAGAGAAGAGGCATCTCAAAGTCAACAAAGGTTGCTGGCAAGAAAAGTCTGGAACATGAATGGATCTGAGAGTGAAGTGAGTATGGTCCGTCTTTGCTTTTCTTGGTGACCCTAGTATATCTAAAATAACTAGAATAATCTTATATGTGGACATAAAAGGAAAATTAAGGCTTTGCCAAGTCCTGGAATTTGAGCTTATCTTCCAATAAGAATTTAAGTCAAATTGTAAACGATCAATAATATTTGGGGTGGAAAATTGAAATTAAGTCAGATGAAAATATGGCTATTATATGTCTAATCTTGGGGGAAAAGGTGACCATATTCAATTGTGAATTGAATTAAGGCCACACCCTTAAAATGGAACTTCCACGCAAGGAGGTCATAATACTAATATCTCCATCTATGTTTATACCTATTATATCTATTTTTTTAAGGTTTGCCAATTACTTTGCACCCATTATCTCATCTGATCCTCATCCCAGTTCTGTGAAGAAGGTGCTATTATTATGCCTATTTTATGTGCAAACAGACTGAGAGGGGTTAAATGACGTGCCTGGGGTCATATAACTGATAAGTGTTTTAGGCAGGCTTCATACCCTGGCCTTCTTAACTCCAGGAACAAAGTTCTATCCATTGTACCACCTGGCCTCCTCCAGATGGGTGAATACACACTCACACACGCACGTGCATATAGACACACATACATATATACACATCTATATGTACATATGTATACTATGGATGCGTGTATATATATATATATATGTATATGTGTATAATATGGATGAATGGATGACAGTTGTGATGATGATGATGATGATGATACATAATAGCATTTAAATAGTACATTAAGGTTTAGAAACCACTTTACATATATATGCATTATATACGTCATGTATCTATAGGAACTATACCTGTGATTTCTTTAGTTTGACAGCTTCCATAAGAGGAAACTCCCAATATCCATGCTGATTGGCACTGTCTTTACAACTTATCATCTTCAAGAACTATTGTAATGTTAATTTAAGGTTAATGGTGGGTGAGGGAAAGAGCTAAAGATATTCCTTGCCCATTAATAGGTCTCAGTACCTTTTGTTAATTTCTGTTGAGGAAATGGGTCAGAGGGTTGTGCCCTCTGGCTCTGAAAAGTGAGTAAATACTCTGAGGTGATACTTTGGGGCTTAGCTTTTGAAGAAGGTTTATATACCAGATGAGACTCAGGAAGCAGCCAGGTTGCTCTTCCAACCCCCATGGTTTTGAAAACCCAGATGTTGGTGCTTCTCTCTCTACTAACTATGTACATATGTAATGGTCAGACAATTGGATCTCTCTGTTGATCTGTGATATATGCATTGCTTGTGGTCAGACAGTTAGTTGGAAGCCCTGTCTGTTGGTCTTTCTGTATGTATTTTCCCTGAAGTTCGGGGGCTAACTTTTTCCCCTGAGCTAAGTGAATGCTATATGTACTTGATTAAAGTAGATTGCTGACTCCTCAAAAGTTGCTTTCCTTTTAGAAATGCAGATCTAAGAACCTGTACAGCAAGCCCCACTGTGTATGCCAGGGTCCTTGTTGTTATAGCTACTTAGAGCAGTATATGCTTAAATAATTTGGCCAGGGTCACAGAGACAATTCATACCAGAGGTACACTTGAAGCAAAGACTTTTAAGCTCCAAGACCAGCTCTCTGTCCACTATACCAAACATATACACTGAAAACATAATTGTAAAATATTATTATATGAATTCAAATCCAGCCTCAGACATTTTCTAGTTGAGTGTCCATGGTTAAGTCACTTAACCCAGTTAAGAAAATCTTTGTTTTCTCATTTACAAAATGAGTTGGAGAAGGAAATGGCAAATCAGTCCAAAATCTTTACCAAGAAAACCCTAAATGGGTCATGAAGAGCTGGATATGACTGAACATGAACATGTTGTATGAAAACAATGCATTCACTATGAAAGTTAGATAGTTGAGGAGGGAACTACATGACCATGTATGCTAAGCAGCTGCCAGTCTGGGGTTGGCAGAATATTGGCAAATATTAACAAAGTCCCAGACTTGCATTTCAGGTAGAGAGGAGCAGGGATGAAGCCTTTGGGTTTCCAGATTCACTTCCTGCTCTTTATTGTCAAGATCTCCCTGTAGTTTGTCCAGGAGTCAACAGTCAGTTGAGGTTTGACTATAACCCACCATCCAGTTTTGTCCAGGCAGATGTGGAGGATTGGGGAGGGGAGAGAAGAGAAAGGAAGGGGTGAGCAGGAGAAGGCCATGACATGAAGTGGGTCAGTTTCATTGTCACCTGGTTGGAACTCTGTTAAACATTCAGGGAAAACTGAGTAGACATGCCACTGTGGAGGGCAGTGAGAGAAATACAGAAATAACGTGTGACCCAGCTTCTCTCCTTGAGGAGATTACCTGAGAAACTTCCAGGCTTATGCCTGCAGCAATTAGACAGTGTTAGAGCACAGTCAATTATGAAGTGCCTGACAAGTGGAACCTTCCAGTAGGATCCTTTCGCATTAGGAAGAATTAAAAAGAATCTCTCATATCTGTGATGAACTTTACATGGGCTGTCTCCCAGGATAATGTGATCATCGAGCTATATCTAGGAGGAAGCTCAGAGGCCAAATCATCCATTTCACAGAGCTAGGTGATAGATGACTGGGCCCCGAGTCAGGGAGAATTACATCCACATTCTCCCTCAAACACTTGCTGGCTGCGTGAGCCTGGCTGAGTCATCGCACATCTGTCTGCCTCAGTTTCATCAACTGAAAAGTGGGAGTACCAGGGCTATGAGGACGAAAATGAGATTAAAACTATATAGTACTTTGTAAACCTTAAAGCTCTCATATATTCGACAACTATGGCTCTATGGCCCTACCTTGCCAAATATCATGCAAAGAGCAAGCATGACAGAAAGAGTTTGGACACAGACCTCTGGTTCCAGCCTGCCTCATTGCTTGGCTGATTTCATCATTGTTCAGTTGTTATTTCAGTCATTTCTGGATCATGGGGGCTTCATTTGGGTTTTCTTGGCAAAAGTACTGGAATGGCTTGCCGTTTCCTCCTCCAACTCATTTAACAGATGAGGAAACTGAGACAAACAGGATTAACTGACTTGCCTAGGGTCACACAGCTAGTGTCTGTCTGGATTTGAACCCAGGGAGATGATGAGTCTTCCTGACTTCTGGACCAGCACTCTATCTACTTCAGGCAAGTGATTTAGCTGCCCTGGAGGTCTCATTTTCCTCATCTAAAACATGAGAGTTCCTTTCAGCTCCAGATCTATGATTCTCATAACAACCTTGAAAATGAGGTACTATTATTTCTATTTTACAGATGTCAAAATGGAGGGTTCAAGAATAATGTTATGTAACTTTCTCCTATTCACTCTCAGAGGCAGAACTTAAAACCTAATTCTCTCCTGATCTGACATCAAGTTTTGTTTCCATGACATCACACACTGCCTCTTACCCAGAATTCCCCATGAAGTGAAATACAAATTTAGGTTCAGATTTGGGTCAATGACTCTGTGGATTAGTTTTCTCCTCTTGGGCTGTAACAGTTTCCTCCTCAACTTTGTGAACAGCCAGTGACTGTTTTAAAGAGTGAAATTTACCTATGGGTAAATCTCCACTACCACCCTCTTCTTGTTCCTACAATACTTCATTTCCTCTCATTCTTTCTTTTTCTGATTTTCTCATCACAATGCTGAGATATTTCAGCTTGCAGTCTGTTCTAAACGGGTGAGGTCTCCCTTTCTTTACGTGTGTACTTGCATAGGACAAGATTTCCCCATATTTCCCATCGTAACCCCCAATGTCACATGCACTCACACCCACATACAGAACAGAATAGATGAAGGCTTTTCTGTCTTGACTCCTTAACATATAATCTCTCTGGGCACTGTTCCTAGGTCCTTGGTATGTCCCTAACATAATGCCCATGTAAATGTAATTGATAATATTGAGGCTAGAATTTAGCTTTAAATGCAGATCAAGGGAATAACAGCTACGCCTAGTTTCCTGTATTGCTTCTCTCTCTCTCTCTCTCTCTCTCTCTCTCTCTCTCTCTCTCTCTCTCTTTCTCTCTCTCTCTCTCTTTCTCTCTCTCAATTCCTCTTCTGTTGGTGGCTCCAAAGGCCACCTTCTTTTCCAGGTGATATTTGATTCTGTCTCTCCCACACCTTATGAAAAATAGCTTTGCCATCTGCAGCTGTCAGGAGTCTGTGGAGTTGGGAGTACGGCTCAATGAATATACAAATGTGCAGCTGGACCGCAGTCCCCTCTGGAAGGCCAGGTGCTGAATACAAACCAGGGTGCCAGCTCTCCCCAAGTTAGCTTGCTGCATTCCATGGGGGGATTCAGGGAAAGAGGCAATAGGCCCTCAGTGGAAACAGGCCAAGGCTTATTCTGGAGAACTAAATGAGAGGAACGGTGATTAGAAGGTCATTGTCTGAAACACACACACACACACATTTATACATATACACACACATATATAAGCATACATCGATTTGTCAGGCACTCTTAGATTGTGCAACAGAACTAAGAAGAAAATGTGATTCAGAGACTCCCTTCTGGGATGATGGGTGATTCTCAGCTAGGGTCTTCCATTCTGTCAGGGTCTCTGTTTTTGTTGCTAAGGCTTCAGTCAGCCTCAAACTTCTGAAGACTTTTCCCTAAAGTCTTCCAAGGATGAATACAAGTACTAGCTGAGGCATTTTTCACTCTAACAGTAATATCCTGCCTTCTTCCCTCCCCCATATATCGTCCTGCACCCCTTGCTTCCCTGTGGAAAGTTATTCAGCCATCTTCCCACCTTCCTCCACACATTTGTATGTGTATGTGTGTGTGTGTGTTAATCTGACATTTTGCTAAAAGATATGATAGAAACCCCAGGCAAACCTTCCAGGGAATTGAAATCCTGAATTTCCTTTGGTTGATTCAGTTGGATCCCCAGAGCTTTATTCTTTGATTGCCAAGAACATATTCCCTGGGCTTTTTCTTTTCAGAGCAATGAATTTTAATGCCCCTGTGGGTGAGGTAACTCAGAAAAGGAATAGGGATCCCCAAGTCTTTGCTCTCTCCAGCTCTCTGGGACTTGAAAAGAGGCCTAAGGCAAGGCATGAATTTTCTGCTCCTCCTAACACTCCATCAATAAGGAGATAAAAAATAGCAGTATGTTTTAGACTTGGAAAGTTTGGATGGGCATTACAACATTGTTCTAGCCTGAAACAGATCCAGGCTTTGCTAAGGCTCAGTCATATGCAGGCTCCATCCATCCATTCATCCATCCACCCATCTATCCATCTATCCATCCTCAGACAACCTTGGTCAAGTCCAGACTCTGGTGATGACTTCTGTGACCTTGAGCAACTCATTTAATCTTAATGGACCTCAATTTCCTCATCTATATAAAGGGGGGTTGGACTAGAAGATTTCTAAGGCCCCTTTCAACTCTAAAGTTATGATCCTATAAGCCTTTGAACCTATCATGGGGCATCTGGCCCCCTTCCTACCCATTTGACCCAAATCCTCATTCAGTTTCCTCAAGTATGCTTTATGTGCCACATGAGCCTGCACCCAACTAGTAGGTGTCCATTGTTACTCATTCTCTACTCATGGCCGCCAAACTAGATCAGATCATCCCAATACTCACTGGATTGTAAATCACTTTGGTTTTAGGAAATGGGCTGAGGATTGTTTGATCCATTTTACTACAAATCAAGCTAGAACTTGGATTTAACTTACTAGAGGTGAAAGTGTCAAATTATTACTTGTTTCACCAGTTTCCCAACAAATGAACACTGGATTGGAATGAAATGACTCTTTGATAGATGTCCCTTTCCCAGATGAACATCTACAACTCCCTAACTGAAAATTTTAGGGAGTTGAGAGGGTTAAGCAATTTGTCCATGGTCACACAGAGAGTATATGTGAGATACTGGATCCATTAAGAATAAATGAAAATGTATTCAACTTTTTTGTATTAGAAAATAGAGAGGTATGTAACACAGGTAACACTTAATCAAAGTGATTAAGTATTTTGTTGCTTAAAGCTCCCTGGAAAACTCAATCATCTGGAATGAATGATGCATTCCCGAATGGTCCCAGGTTGGTAAGGTTCATTCTTTTTAAATTTTTCTGTACTTTCTTTGAAAATGTTTTCATCATGGTTTAAGAGAATCAACATGAAATGCAACTCTAAATATATATAGGAGCTTCCCTGCTGTAGATGGGTTCTTCAGGCAGGAATCATTAAGGAACGAATGACAGCAAGTGATTCTTTCATCTTCATCTCAGTTGGGCCCTTGAATAGATCCTTCTCACAACTGTAGTAGACCTGAGTGACTTCAGGGGAGAGATGCACATCTTAAGTGGGACATCAATCCTAGAATGTCTTTTTGTTCTTTCGAGTTTTATAGAATTAGAGTGATAGATCTGAAGAGGGACTTTAGGATTCATCTAATCAAACCCCCTCCTTTTCCCAGTGAAGAATTCAAGGCAGCAATGGAAAATGCTTGCCCCTTAGACACACATGCACACACACAGACACAGACACAGACACACACAGACACACACACACACACACACACAGCTAGTGAGTAATAGCTGAGAGCAAAACTCACATTTCCTTGAGATTTCAGACAGCCCTATGTCTCCCTTGTAAATTCTAAGGCAAGTGAAATCAAGAATTTAGAGGTAGGGCTTGTTTGTTCAGACCTAGAAATCAGACAAGCTAGCTAACTTCTCTTCAGTCTAAAGTGGAGCAGTGGATAGAGAGCCAGGCCTGGAGTCAGGGAAACTCATCTAACTGAGTTCAACTCTGGTCTGAGATGTTTACTTACTAGCTGTGTGACTCTGGGCAAGTTATTTAACTGTCTGCCTCAGTTTCCTCATCTGTAAAATGAGCTGGAGAAGAAAATGGCAAATCACTCCAGTATCTTTGCCAAGAAAACCCCAAAATAGAGTCCTGGAGTGTTGAACATGATTGAAATAACTGAACAACCACAAAATTTCTTCCTGGATACCTTTAAGTGTAATCATGACTTCTGGGCAAGAGTCTACTCAAGCCGCTCTCACCCTCAAAGATTTCTGCAAATTGGACAAAATCTTAGGATTTTTGCTAGGACATGAGGCAAAGGATTTCAGTGTGTGTGTGTGTGTGTGTGTGTGTGTGTCTGTTCACATATCTGCATGCAGACAGTGAATTTTAGAGCTATGGTCATGGTAATATTAAAATAATAACTGCTGAAATTTACATAGTGCTCTAATAGGGTTTACAAAGTGTTTTGCACACATTATTTCTTGATCCTCCCAACAACCCTGCATAGGGAGGTGCTATTACTATCTCCTTTTAACAGGTGAGGAGGCTGATTCTCAGACAGGTGAAGTAATTTGCCCAAGGTCAAATTGCCAGCAAATTTCAGAAGTGAATGCATCTCCTTATTCAAACTTTCGGACTCTTTTCATTATACCACAATACCTCAAAGAAATCAGCTACTTTACAGAACAGGAAACAACACCCCAAGAGGTGCAGGTCACACAGTGATTACATGCTTGGGCCAAGATGCAGACTCAGGACTTACAACTCAAAGGCCAATTCCCTTTCCACCTCACTAGGCTTGCTCTGGATTGCAGTGGTTTGCTTTCGAATCTCTTCCCTCACTCTGGCTCTTTGGAACTCTTTCTGCTTCCAATGTTTGTGTGAATTCATTTGTCTGAACACAGGTGCAGCTTGTCGGATGGCACTGAATTGATGCTGAGGTGGGGGAGTGGGAGAGAATAAAATGCCTGGAACATACTGCTGAACCTCTGTTTCCAGACTCTCCTCTTTATCGTTCTCTTCTGCTCTTTCTTCTTCTCTCACACCCCCATCCCCCTTCTTCCACTTTCTCTCTCTCTCTCTCTTTCTCTACATAGCACCACATGGTGGGAAATTGCAACTTGTCACATCTTTGGGTGTGATAAGAAAATCAGGTTTCCTTGAATAGATCAGCTTTAATGTTAATTTCCAGTCAAAGAAGAAGGCAAAGAAATAGTGTCTGTCAAGGAGGAAAGGGGGGATCATTCATGATTTGGGGGTGCAAAGGGAAGAAATGGGAGCTCCATCAAAAGCTGCGGTAGATTCTGGAAGCAATGAGTTAAACAGATCTAGCCCCTGTTATTCATAGGTTTATACACGTTTTGAATCATTTCTAGGCTTTGAATTTGTCTCAGCTACAGTAACTACTATATCTGCCTTCTTCTGTGTAATGTTGTAGGTCTGGACCTGGAACCAGGAGGCTTGGGTTTAAATCTTAGCTGTGATATTTAGGGTCATAGATTTAGAGCTGGAATGAACTTTAGGAATCACCAAGTCTCCCCTATCCCCATTTGCAGATGAGGAAAATGGAATCTAGAAACATTAAGTGGTTTACTCATAGTCATAGAGACAGTAAGGGACTGAAACTCGTCTTCTCTTTCAAACCCAGTGTTTTTCCCACCACATCAATGGCAATTCAGTTTACCACTCTGAGTCTTAGTATGCATATGTTTATAGTGGGATATAATCCTCAAACTACATAATTATCTTAGCATAATCTCATAGGATTGTTTGAGGAAAGTGCTTTGTAAACTTCAAAGCCTTTTATAAGTGAAATATTATTAGAACAGCACCAGAAAAAGTTTATTTTCTAAAACTTTTTCTTTGAGATGGTAAAGTTTTCATGTTTTGTTTTATTTTATCTGTGTATGATGAGATGGTAATGGGGGTAGATATTTAAAAGACCATATCCCATTTCTATAACCTTGATAGTAATCTCATCTCTGCCCAACCTTCCTTGTCTCTACTGTAGTCCACAAATCTTTCTTATCCTTTTTCCAGAGTCTCTGTCAAATATTCCATGGTTTTTATTCAGTTCCCAAATTTCCTTCTTTCCTTACACAAGTAGAGGCCAATAAAACCCTCTTTGAATTTCATGTAGCCTCTGTCTGACAACACAAACCATGGCTTTTTAAAAAAATCAATAGCTAATTCCTTCTCTCCCCCAACACTTGTTTTCTACTGCCTCTCCCTTTTTAAAAATATTGTCATATTTTCCCTTCTTTTTTATTATAACTTTATTTTCTGCCCCCCCCCATCATTCCCCCCAAGCCCACAAGAGCAAATTTATGTATGGAAACAACAAAATTCCGAAGACCATTTAGGGACAGATTAAGTTTACTTATCAAAATAATTAATAGTCTAGCAAGAAATAAGTGACCTTATGGTCAATTCTATATAAAATGAGTTGAATGCTTGTGTGTGTGCATATATATATATGTCTATATACAAATATACACATAGATACATACGCATGCATATATACAAACATATAATCATATATACACATATATATATACTCATATGCACATATGTATGCATATATACATACATAAACACGTGTTTATGGACACACGTATATGTATAATTGGAAATCATCATCATCGGGAAAGCACTAGAATTACAAGAGATTGGGAAAGACTTCCTTTAGAACTCTAGTGTCAAATTAAATAGAAATGGAGCTATTAATTTGTACATAAGATTCCCCGTGGGTCACATATTCATATTAAAGTGCAATAATATCTATCCATTTTCATTTTCACTTCCTCTTTGGTCAGGAAACAAAAGTTCAGAGCCAAGCCCCATGGTAGCATTCAAAAAAATATTTAAAACAATTAGCTTTAAGAAAGTTGCAAAGAAGAGTGGGATATAGAAATATAGTGAAAAGAAGAGGAAACTTGGAGTCCTAAGACCTGGGTTCAAAACCTACCCATGACACTCAGTTGTTGTGTGACCTTGGATAAATTTTTTTAATATCCTCTGAGTCTTAGTTTCTTCAGCTATTAACTCACGTTTATAAAGCAAATTATGGCTTGCATATTTTTTGTGGTCTTTTTTGATTGTCATAGCAATCTTATAAAATAAGTCCTACAGTTATCCTCATATTACAGATGAGGGGACAATCACAGTGAGGTTAAAGTGACTTTTCCAGGGTCTTGCAGCAAGTAAGTGACTTAGGTGGGATTTAAGTCCAAAGCTATTTCCGCTAGATTATGCTACCTGTATCAAAATGTATTTGTGATGCTATAGCGAAATACTGTATGTGAAGTGCTGTGTAAATGTAGGCTATTATTAATTTCTGATAATGGATTTTTTTTAACGAGAGGCTATGTGGTATTCCAGTCTTGGGATAAGGAAGACCTTAGTTCAAATCTTCTCTGATTATAATAGTTTTGTAACTTTGAGAATTTCATTTAAACTCTCACTTCCCCGAGACAATTCTCTATGATAATATGCTACAAATAAGTTGTTAATCTGTACCACAAGAGGCAGTTTCCATGTCATGATTTCCTTACACCAAGAAAATTGCAGATCTGGACAAAAAAGAAAAGGCAAAAATATGCAATTTAAATTTGAATTTGTGGGAAATAATTTGAGATGGATAGGAGAGTACACATCTACAGTCCTTACTAGTAGGAAGGCTGAGTTAGATCTCTAAAGCCATGGAGCTCTGAGCTGCAGCATGCTGAGCCAACTGAGTGTCAGCATTATGTTTGGCATTAATGGCAAGTGCCCCAGGCTCCTTAAGGAAGGGGAAGGAACAGCCTCAATTGGAAATGAAGCAGGTCAAATCTTTAGATCCTAGTAGGATTGGCCCAATTAGTAGCATCTATACTTCCAGCCTGGTAGAGATGTGGAGGGAGGGAGGGAGGGAGGGAGAGAGAGAGAGAGACAGAGAGAGAGAGAGACAGAGACACACACACAGAGACACACAGACAGAGAGACAGATAGAGAGACAGAAGTAGGAGGAGAAAGGAAAGGATGAAGGAAAGAAAGAATGGAGAGAGAGAGAAGGAAGAAGTGAGGGAAAAATTTTTGCTATGATCCTTGTTTTTTTCAATCTGTCAATAAGCAAGCATTTATTAAACACTCACTCTGTATTGTTTTTCAGTAGTTCAGTCACGTCCAAATCTTCCTGACTCCATGGACCACTGCACACTAATACTGTCCATGGGGTTTTCTTAGCAAAAATATTGACATGATTTTCCATTTCCTTCTCCAGTAGATTAAGGTAAATGGATGTTAAGTGACTTGCCCAGGGTCATAGAGGTAGTAAGTGTATGAGGCTGAATTTGAACTCAAATCTCCCTGACTCCAGGCCCAGTGCTCCATCCACTGAGTCATCTAACTGATTCCAATGCTAACTGCTGAGGAAACAAAGACACAAATGAAATAGTCTCTGCCTCAAAACTGCTTTACCAAATCTTTGAAAATTACATATTACTTGAATCAGTTGTATCATAACTTGCTCACTTAATTTAAACAAAGAAGTGAATTTCCTAATTAACAGTGAACCACTTAATACTTTATATTTCCATAATATTTTATATTGCATGTACTCAAAGTGTTTTCTTTAAAAAAAACTGAATTCTCATGGCCTTTTGAGGGGAAGTCTATGATTAATGACATACCCATTTTGTAGAAAACAAATAAGAACCTCAGACAGGGTATTAAAAGTAAAACAATTCTAAATAGCAGGAATTAAATCCTAAGAAAATAAAGACTGGCTTCTTGGTTACTTACTCATAGCAAATGTTCTAAAGAAAAGGAAAACTAAACAAACACACACAAAGATCTTTCCCAGTTTGAAGGATTGAGCAGGGTAGTTAAACTTCCTACTCCAGGACTATGAGTAGCAATGGAGAAAGGCATTTGACATGATGTGACAAGGAATGGATCCTGTGGTAGCCCAGAGACTCCTGGGATGCTGGTGTCTAGCTGAGCAGATTGGAGGAAGAAAGAAACTGGCACCTTGTCTGAAGGAAGAGTCATGGTCAGAGACTGAGCTTCAAACAGGACAGTAGCCACAGGAGGACAGGGACTGGTTTGGGTAGCCTCTCTCCCTACCGTTCTTGGCTACAGCAGACCCTTTTCTCCCCTCCTAGCAGTAGCTGGTGTTGAAAGCAGCTGTAACACATGTCCTTGAAATGGATCAGGGTGTTGCTGCTGGGCTTGTGCCATGCGTTTCCCTTCTGTCTGATGGGTTTGTAGCAGCTTGAATACTTCCACACTCTCTATCTCTTAGATGGTAGATGCTCCACTAGACATGGAGACAGGGTCTGAACAAGGTCCCTCATACTCACTGTGTGAGCATGGACAAGTCTTTTAACCTCTCAGCCTTAATTTCTTCACATTTAGAATCGGGATTATAATACCCTTAACTTTTCACAGCGCTTCCACAAGGCACAAATGAAATCATACGTGTAAAGTTCTTTGTAAAGGCTCTAGATTATTATTTTTTATTTTTTAAATAAATTTATTTAAATTTTTACATTCATTTTCACAAGATTTTGGGTTCCAAAATTTTCTCCCCATTTGTCCCCTCCCCCTCCCTGATACACTGGACTTTCTAATTACCCACATCACCAATCTGCCCTCTCTTCTATCATCCCTCCCTTCCCTCACC
>CM053770.1:632058256-632075019 GCA_028658325.1 Potorous gilbertii
GTGGCAGGCCTGGCTGCTATTCAATGGGAACTTATCTGCTGGTGCTCAGGTCGGGGCAGGGCCGCCTCTCAGGCTCAGTTCCCTCAGGGGGTTTATGCAGAGATCTTTTGTAATGGAGCTGGGGTGGAGCTCCTGCCTGCTCTTCAGGCCTCTGGCCAAGCGGCCTCTGCCTCTGCCACGGCCGCAGCCTCCAGAGGGGGTCCGAGTCCCGGAGATCTCCCGCTCCCCTCTCAGCCTGTCTCTCTCACTGACCTGTGCATCTGTGGGTGGAGGGACCTTCGTGGCCGCCTGGAGATTCAGTTCCCTGACGCCTGCTTGGATCTGCTGGCTCCTCTCAGTGCCGCGTGGCCGGGCAGAGCTCCGCGGCTGGGGTAGGGAGAGGGGAGCGCTCCGCAGGGCAGGGCTCAGCTCCCCTCAGGAGTACCTTTGCGGTCGGTTTTTCAGGGCTCTCTGCAACAGAAATCTCCTTCACTGTGTTTCTGCGCAGCTTCCACTGTTCCAGAATTTGTCAGGAGTTCTTTTTACAGGAAATCCATGGGCTGTGGATTCGGAGCTAGCAAATGTGAGTCTTTCTACTCCGCTGTCTTGGCTCCACCCCCGATTATTATTTTTTAACATACTACTGATAACTGGTCCTAAAAAGGATGTGGAATAGCAAGAAATTCTTCTCGGAGCCACTTGGACATGTATTTTTTTTTCTCCTCTCCTTTCTTCTCTCATCTCCTCTCCTCTCTTTCCCTTCCTTCCCTTCATTCTTTGTTTCTTTGTTTGTTTCTTTCTTTCTCTTTTTTCTCTCTCTTTCTTTCTTACTCTCTTTTCTCTTTCTCTTTCTTTCTCTCTCTCTTCCTTCCTTCTTCCTTCCTCCTTCCTTTCTTTCTTTGTTTCTTTATTTCTTTCGTTTTCTCTCTTTCTTACTCTCTTTTTCTCTTTCTCTCTTTGTTTCTCTCTCTTCCTTCCTTCTTCCTTCCTTCCTTCCTTTCTTCCTTTCTTCCTTCCTTCCTTCCTTCCTTCCTTCCTTCCTTCCTTTCTTTCTTTCTTGACCTTATGGAGGATTCTACAGCTAACTCTTCACTAGTCTATGTCAGGAATACTGAGACTTTGGAGCATACTGAGATCACTTAAGATAAAGGTACCCATGTGAGAGATGCCAGTGATTTGTTTCTGGAATAAGATATCCTGTGTTTGTGGATCACACGAGTAAGGTCAGTCCCTTTCCATTGATTATTGGAATTACCTCTGTCTGTAAAATTACCAGATTGAGACAATTTTTTTTCTCTCTCTCTCTCTGGTGGCATCCAGGGGTGTATGCCCACAGCATGGGCAACATGTACTAAGCTTCACCTTAAGCTTTATTGCCTCCAAAAATGGCCTTGGGGTTTTGGTCTGTTTAGATTGTCCTTTTCAATTTTAGATGCAAGGAATACAGTCCCTGATCTTCGCGCATGAGCCATATATGAAGACCTGAAGAGAGTGTTCTGGGATGGAAGCCCTGAGAAGACCAGGTCACCAGATGCAAGCTCAGTGTTGGGCTAAGAATTGAGTTAATCCCTCTCCTGTTCCCAGAGATGGAAGAGGTAGGGGGAATTATGCCACCCCAGATGTTGCTGGGGTTGTTTGTATATTTATTCTTCCTGTACCATTGAAGTAAATATTCCTTCCTAAAAGTTAATCTGTCTGTTAACTAATTAAATGGAATTGGGGTGCATGAACTCCTCAGATGTTGGGGAATACAATCAGTGGAGGGTGAGTAAAATGACAGAGACTCTACATCTCTTATTTAAAAAGCCCAGCAAACTTTAAGTGTACTAGAAGACCCTGAAGAGTGGCAAAATGTAATTTGTGTTTCCTTTAGGCAGTGAGGGTCAGAGTAAGCCCTGCAACACAGAGTATTAGGGTCAGTTCCTCTTTTTTTTCTAGCTCTTTCTCTAGGAGACAAAGAGACCCATGGGCAGTACAGGCAATCCTCTACTGAAAAAAAATATCTAACTTATCAATTATGTAAGGGATTATCATTCATTCTTTTCCCACTCTCCTAGTTTTCTCCAGTCCTGTTATCAGTGGAAACTAGAAATATTTTTTTGTGCCAGACATTATCTTTTTTATTATTTTTTGTTTGTTCTGACTTTAAATGCTAGGTAGGATAAGCATTTCTGTATCCAAAGGAGAACATAAAAAGAGGATTGGCCATGAAAATTGCATACAACTTACTTTTCTTATTAAGAATATAATAAGATCTACCAGTTTCTTGGAAACTATGTGCTAGCTCCCATGACATCGTCAGAGTGGCCCCCACCAAACTAGCCAAAGCTAGTTGTCCCTGTCCTCTCTACTAAGAGCCTTCTTTCCCCTAAAGCATTCTACAGTGCTATAGGTCAGGCATTATGGATTTAACAACATGCTTTTATGGACTAGTCTGGGAACCTACCCATGCTTTATAGCATTGTTTCTTGGGGAAAATGTGTTCTGAATGTCAAATAACTATTTTTTAAAATCATAACCTAGAGAAACACAGAAGGAAGCTTAGCAGTCATCCAGCTCTTTCATTTTGCAGATGAGGAAACTGAGGATCCAGGAAAGGAAATGATGACAGAGAACACAACTGCTGGTTATTAGCAGGGTTAGGATAAAAATATAACTCTACCCACTTGTAAGTCAGGAACTATATACCATGGATTGATTTAATAAGGAGATTTAAAAAATATATATATATATATGTGTGTACTTACTTACGCTACATATTTACTCTAAAATATAGTCATTCCTGACCCAAATGAGGATTGGGGAATATCATTCCAAGCCAGTTTATCAACTCTACAGGAAAACCAGTCTTGCTATTTTGTGTTTCTAACACTTTTTTTGTCTGAATATCTTCTATAATGTTATCACTCACTTTATTCACTAGTGATCTGAATGACATTGACTAATCAAATATACCCTCAGACAATGGTCAAAATTGAAGTTATTCAACATAATACACAGTAACATAGAAAAATATATTCATATACAAATTAACATGTATATGAATTCATAGGTATGCATGTGTGCAATCTATGTTTTTTGTGTACAGATATATATCCTACATCCCCATTACCAAAGCTCTAGATTTATGTGGACCCAAATTCCCTCTTGGAAACATCTCAGTAATTTTGTATATGGCTTACTGAAGAAGACTCTCTGGGAACATTTTATTTGGCTCATTTCAAGTTTTTCGCTTCTTTTGAAAGCAGCCAAGGTATCAATACATAGAATAAAACATGCATTTCAAATATAACAAAGAATGTAGGAAGGGTTCATACCTGAGCTCAGAGTAAGTAAACTTTTCTTTCCCCCAGGAACCAATATAATAAACATTCAAAATTTGTAGTACTACCCTATGATCAAGGTCTGCCATGAGGAAAATAATTTGGGCTTGTTAGGAGATTTAACAACTTTCCTCTTTACTAAATCCTACCTTCAATCTTTTCCAAAGACTGATACAGTCACTCCAAATTTAAAGCAATACTCTGGAGTTTAGACTTCCTTGCACAGTTAAAAAAATATAAAAAACGACTTGGCATGGTTAGAGAATCATCCCTCCCTGCCTTTTCCCCAGACATACACAGTCACTATGACTCACATTACCAGTAAAAGGCAAGGTTCAGGTTGTTCCTCTATTTTGTGATTTTGTAGGTCACCATAATTCAGTTCTGATTCTCAGAGCTCCGACTGTGAACTAAAACCACCTCCTGAACTCAATCCAAGATCTCCTCTGTTTGGTTCAGAATTTCCTCTGTGCATATCAATGTCTGTTGGTCTACTATGACATTCTGCTGCTACTGCCAGCTATATTCTTATAGCATACAGCTTGACCTAATAACAGTTCATCTTGGTTGAGGAACCCCCTCACTCCATTGCCTGTTTTTGCTCCACATTCACGGCTTTCATTTATTACAATTGCCTCCATCACTGCAATTCTACTTCTCCTTCTTCAAGAAAGTGTTACTGCTCTTATAACAAGATAGCAAGGGACAATATGCCTCTAGGCTAGGTTCTATTCTGAGTTCTGTGGCTAGTCAGGTCCCACAGTGCCAACTTGTTAGATACAAAGGGGCTTTTGAGATTGTAAATATACTTTATGTTCTCAATCTGTTACTTTTAGTACAGTTGGGATAACTGACTTCCATTTCCTCTTTCATGACTCAGCATGCACCCTTCCACTCCATATGGTTTGTAGACCTTGCTGTTTCTTTTCGAGTCTGGAGATACACAGTCATGGCCCCTTTCCATTCAGTTTCCCAAACCCTATAATTTTTTCTTATGTGGAGGGGTAATACAAATTTCCCAGACATCAGAGAAACTTTTAAAAAGTACATCTGCTGAGAAAGGAAGGACAGGAAAGCTTGTGACCACTTCTAGTTACACACACACACACACACACACATACACACACACACACACACACACACACACACACACACACACACACACACACACCCTGTAGAGGTGAGTAGCACTGTGGCATAGTAGATAAGAAAGTCAGTTGAGTTAGGAAGCTGAGACTTGAGTCTAAGTTCTACCAATAATACATAATACCTATACAACCTTAGTGGGGTGGGGAATGTGTGTGTGCATGTGTGTGTGTGTGTGTGTGTGTGTGTTGTGGGGAGGGCAACTAGCATTTCAGTTCCCTAGGAAACTTGCTAAGGTTATAAGTTACAGACAAGTTGCTGATCTGCACAAATGAAAGGAGTTTGTTTACATAGAATCCTATACCCAGCAAGGCACACATATGGATTCACAGTTTCAAGGTTCTAAAGTTCAGGTGTGAAGAACCTGTAGCTTTGTGGTCATATGTGGCCCTTTAGGTCCTCAAGTATGACCCTTGATTCAAAGGGCTGCACTTGAGGACCTAGAGGATCACATGTGGCCTTGAGGCTGCAGGACTTCCACCCCTGAACCACTCTCAATCTCTTAGTTCACATCTAAGTGCCACTATCTACTTACTAACACTGTTGTCTTGTGAGTTTCTCTACTACAACCAACTAGCCTCACTTCTGCTAGCCAACCAACCAATGTGAGAGCAATTCTTGTGGTTGGAAGGAAGGGGAGTAATCACTCACATTATTGGTGGCTCAGGAATCCTGATCCCTTGATACAAACAAACACTAAATCCAGCTTCAATTCACTACCATACAATTCAATACATCCTTATTAGCCATATACTATGTGTAAGGGACTATGCTAGGTGCCTGATATACAAAGACAACCACAAAAAATCAGTCCCTGCCCTTAAGAAACATCAATTCTACTGGAGGATAAAGTATTTAAATAGATGAATAAATGAGTGAAAAAAGCATTTATTAGGTACTTGTTATGTTCTAAGCATTGGGGATACAAATAGAAAAGTAAAGCAATCCTCATCTCCAAGAGCTCACATTCTAAAAAGGGAGACAACATGTATGGATGGCTTCAGTGACGAATCAGATAAACAAGTCCCATGGTCCTTAGGATGCATTGACAAAGCATATTAATGCCCCATCTTTACTGTTGTAATTTATTACTGTTATTCTCAGGGCTCAGGGTCCTGAGTTATCCCCATCAAGGTCTGAAGGGTGGTTAAGGTGGCAGTGCTGTTGGTTTGGCTTGCCTGTCACGTGCTGCCTCCTATCTCTCCCCCAGGATATCTTGCTTTCAGTGGCCTGGCTTGCCTGCCCCATATGTGACATTTAATGAAAATGACTGACCCTTTCTCCACAAGAGTTACTTCTCTGGATGACAGTCATGAGGGATGGACTGGAAATAGGAATAATGGCCTGGAGGGATGGTACTGATGCTCTCAGGGCCCTTGTGACTATCTTCTTGTCAGTAGTAAAAGTCAATAGTTGTAATATATGTAACATAAATATAAGTGAATTTGAGAAGAAAGCACACAAGACTTGGATGATCAGGAGCAACTTTGGGGAAGGAGATGGCTCCTGAGGAATGATAAGGATTATATGCAAAGGTAAGAAGGGTTAACATTTCAAGTATGGAGAATGCCTATATAAATCCATGAAGATATATGTCAAGTTCAGGGAACAATAAGTAGGCTCGTGTGGCTAGGAGGTAAAGGAAATTTTAAAAAGTCTGAAAAGTTAGACTAGAGTCAAAAGTATATGTATATTGTACCACTTAATTTACTAGTGATAAAGTTTGAATTTGACTTATTATCTTCTCTACAAGCTTCTTTAGACCCCCTCACAGTTTGGGTTTTTATCAGCTGATACAGCTAGTCCCAGTGTTTAAATACTACGGTAGCACACTTTACTACTTACCAGGAGTCACAAATTCATGGATCCAAGTTTTGCTCAGAGCACCCAGTACTTGCCCTTTCCTGTCTTCTCCTGCCCTCCCTAATTCCATCCTCTCCAGTTCTGTCCAGTCTTATGGAACAACCTCCCCTTTAACTGGAAATTGCGTTCCAGTCAACTGCCCCCTCAGAGATGGCTAAAATGATGTAGCCCCTAAATGTCCTGTAGAGGCCAATAACCTATTCCTTTTGAACCTTAGCGCATACTTGGTCATGATCTGCTGCCCTTGACCTTGATTTATATCTGGTACTTTTTTCTCATCTCCTTTCATCCACCTCCACACTGCTTGACCCTTGTCTAAGGTTTGGTGTTGTTAATTTTAGATTTTGGTGTTTTTTCAGCATTGGCATTCCTGATATCAGCAGATGGCATCTTCTTGGACTTTGTGCTTTTTCTTTTTCCTCATATCTGAAAAGTCCTAACAACAGGACTGGGCACATAAGCCTTGACTAGCTTTTATTCCTCTCTGCCTAGAGTCATGGTTTCTCTAACTTCACATTCCCTTTCAGAGTGGAGGCATGCAAAATCACTGTCTAGTCCAGCTGTCATCTCATCACCTTTAAAAGCATTTCTCTTGGTGAATGGTTTAATAATGTGGCCTTTTAAAGGATCCATACCACTTTAGTCACACATCTAGCCTATGCTAGACTAATTTTTGTTGTTGTTCAGTTGTTTCAGTCATATCTGACTCCTCATAACCCCATTTGGGATTTTCTTGGCAAAAGATACCAGAATGGTTTGACATTTTCCAGATCATTTTACAGATGAGGAAACTGAGGTAAACAGGTTAAGTGACTTGCCCAGGGCTACACAGCTACTAAGTGCCTGAGGCTGAATGTGGAAACTGTGTCACCTAGCTGTGCCAATATTCTCTGTCTCTCCATTTAATAAAAAAACATATTTCAAATATAATTCATAAAAATATGTATTTCAAAATGCCCTACTACTGCCCCTTCAGTTCTTTTGATTATAATATTTACTTGCTTGACTTATCTCCGTGGCCTAGACTGATAGGATCTTCCTCCTTTGTCCTTCCTCTGCCTATTTCCCCTAACATTTCTTTTCTCCTTTCTCATCCTACCCATAGTAATGGAGAAAAACAGAGAATGTATAAATTTGAAATTATCTGCTGTTTTTGATTATCTGCACCACTGGTCCCCACCATTAGCATGTATAATGAAGAGTTGATTGTGTATTTGTCCATTGTGCTTCTTCAATTAAGCTTATGAAGGACAGAGACACTGTCTATGCACCCAGAGTACTCAATCCATCCTGGTTGATGGACTGGCAGATGAAAGGTATTTGGTTTGGATCCCTGGAGTATAGCCAGCCACATTTCAAGTCTGGGAAGAAGAAGATGCCCAGAACCAGATCCATTATATCACATTACCTCTGGGGGAAAGTAATTTTGTCTCTCTATTCTCCTCAAGAATTCTCTCTTTGAGTTTTCTTCCCCAATTTCCCGCACCTGTCTCACTCCCTTGTCAACACAGTCTTGAGATTTTGGTCTTTTGGAGACTCCTTTTCTTACTCACTGGTTTGACCTTTTCCTCTGTGTTAAGAGTAATGACTGACACATACATTGTTTTAAATAGATTATGACATTCAAGCTCCCCCAAAGCCTGTGAGGTTGATATGGTAAGAACCAAATATCTCTCTTTTATAGAAGAAGTAACTGAGATTCCGAGAAGTGGTGATACGTGTAGTTACAGAGCTAGTAAGTGCCAGACGTGGCGTTCGAGCCCAGGACTTCATTATTCTATGGATCATCATCTCTCTGCTATGCCAAGCTCCTCTTAATGTGAAGTTTCATTCTCCACCCTCTTTTCTATGTCCCTCCTTTCCCTGGATCATGAAGTCCAAGTGATGCTCTCCATCTCTGAGCTTGGCTTCACCACGTTGCTATGAGCAACAGAAAGAGCTTTTCTTGTTCAAAACCAATGTACTCTGGTGTCCTTCCTTCAAGATTTACTCTTTTTGAATCTTTTCATCTCCCAAAATTGAAGCATAAGTTCTATTATAGACACACACACCAGTACCAGTAAATAATGGCAGCCATTTTGCCTCTATTCCTTCTCCATCCACATAAGTTTCTCTGGACACTGGGGATTGTCTTAGAATCCTCCCCAATGAGTTGATTTCCAGAGGTCAGGTTTCACAAACAAAACAAGTCAATGGGCAGAGTATAGAATGTGAAATACATTGGTGCTTCCTGTGTCCATTAACTGGGCAGTGTTACACACCACAGATGTGAAATACTTTGCATTTTTAACTTTTTTATTAAATTATTTTAGCTTTATAATTTCTTAATATAAGCTCCACTATGACTCTCTGTGTCAGATTTTGGAAAGACAGAGTTTTATAGTTGGGGATGATTCTTTTCATGAGACATTTGTAGAAAAAAGTTAGGTGGTAGGGATTCTTGGAACTTGTCATGAGGGGACTGAGTATGTACAGGTGTGGGATGCTTACTGAGAATAAGGGGATGAGCTCAGGAAGAGAAGGTAACAAGGTTCTGAATATAAACCACTTCATCATCTCCATAGTTTTTTTCTGTCTGCAGGAATGGGGAAAGCAAAGAGATTTCTGAGTGGGAATAAAAAACTGTAACTTTCAGTTCTGGGAGCTGTAACTACTGCCTTCAAAAGTGCTTAGATCATGGCCCAACAAGTATCCCTCTAAGGAAGAAGGTCTTCCGGTTAAAAATAAAGTTCATCAGAAACACAGTTGATATTTTTGTGGCATTTATGCATGCTCAGACTTGGAGGAGTCTTCCACTCTATTATGTGCTACTGCCTCCCTATTCCCTCCTTAGGACAATGCTCTTGGTTATTTTTATTCTGGGATGTACTTAATGGTTATAGTCTACTTATCTCAGTGGTCACTAATTATTTCCTGACCACTATCTATGCATAGCATCATGTGAACTATTTGGATATGAACTTTAGGAAAACAGAACTAGATTATTTTTTAGGTTGCAGGGGTAGTTTGAGTTGATGGCAGATACAAGGGAATCTAGGGCAGCCAGGTGGCACAGTAGATAGAGCTCTGGGTTTGGAATCAGGAAGACTCATCTTCAAGAGTTCAAATCTAACCTCAGATACTTATTAGTTTTGTGACCCTGGGCAAGTCACCTAACCTTGTTTGCCAAAGTTCCCCATCTATAAATGAGCTAGAGAAGGAAATGGCAAATCACTGTATTATCTTTGTTAATAAAACCCCAAATGAAGCATCAGACAAGACTGAACAACGAACAACAGCAAGGGAATCTATATCCCTTAGCTTTCAGAAGGCAGGCTGCCTTCCTGACTACTAGGTGGGATCAGACCATTTTCTGTTGAACCCTTTGTGAGATACAATTTTTCCTGCAATATAATTAAAATATGACTACATTTGATTTGAGTACAACTATGAAAATATAGGCTATAGCCATCAATTGCCCAAAATGAAATGACTAAGTGTGGTTTTTAAAAGCATAGAGTTGAAATAACCTTTAGAGGTCATCTAATCTATACTCATCCTTTTGCAGAAGGGGGAAACTGATTCTGAGGGAGATTAAAGTGACCTTCTCTAGTCAGTCAAGTGGCAGAGCTGAGATTTCTAATTAGATCCATTGTCTCAAAATCTAGTTCTCTTTTTACAGCAACTAGGTTTCCTCTAGCTCAGCTTCTACCTATTTCATGTGTATTTGTGTTTGTTCATTTATCATTTTAAGTAGTTGACTAATTTTCACCTCTGTCCTATAGGCAGTGTGTCATGGTGGATGAAGCTATAGGGAATTTTCTTTTTCCTTTTATTTTTTTAGTTAGAAAGACCTAGATTCAATTGCCTATAGCATTTATTATCTCTATGTCTGTCAACAAGTGACAAGATCTTAGATTTAGGGTAGAAAGGGATTTTACAGGTGTGGACTCCAACCCTTTCATTTTACAGAAGAAGTAACTGAATTTTATTGAAGTAAATTATTTACTCTGGATCACATAGCCAGTAAATGTGTGAGGTAAGATTTGAACCCAGTCTTCCTGACTCAATGCTTATTTGCCATGAGCAACACTTCAGAACTTATCCAATAAGCCATG
The DNA here is from genome assembly GCA_028658325.1 of Potorous gilbertii. Lineage (NCBI taxonomy): Eukaryota > Metazoa > Chordata > Mammalia > Diprotodontia > Potoroidae > Potorous > Potorous gilbertii. Next base: position 632,068,665 of record CM053770.1, read on the forward strand.
AAAGGGTTAGTATCTATATTAGTGGTGTGAGTTCCTGAACAAGGGGTTCATTTGGTAATCTTGGTCTGGTTTTCTATCCTGAAACAAAATGGCAGTTACAATGCTTTCATAAGGGCTTATTTCTTTTTAACATAGTTCCATGAGATTTGGCATATAGATAGAAGTCATAAAGATTCATTTGTACTGGGTGAAGTCTATAATTCATATAGGGCATAAAGATCTGTTTGTACTGGGTGAAGTCTGTAATTTATAGTGCAAATTTTATTTTTAAAGCAAGAGGCAATCTTTCCCCCACAACTGAAGTTCTTAAGAATTCATGATTTTAAAGTGTTAAAACTTCCTCTGCTGATACCTATCACAGATCATCTATAATTTATAGGTTTGGAAACGTACCTAATATTAAGAGGTTAAATGATTTGCTCTTGGTCATAAAACTAGCAAGAATCAGAGTTTGGATTATCTGACTATGGACATCCCCTTCAGCTTTCATCTTCCCTCACTGTGTCATTCAATGAATCTTTGAACCTAGGACTTCCTAATTCCATGACCAGCACTCTATCCATTACATATGTATTACACCCTGAGCTCCTTGAGATGTGGGACTGCCTCATGTCTCCTGTTGCATCTTTGGCATTTAGCACAGTACCTGGCATCTAGCAGGTACTTAGTAAATGTTTATTGACTGGATAACTGATATTATTTATTTAATTCTTATCTCATCTATGATTCCTTAGCTCAAAACCCCTCTTTGACTTACGGTCCCAGAGAACTATGTAGAGGATATAGAATTTAAGTGACTTGCCCAGCGTCCTACAGTGCAAGACCTGATTTAAGGCCCTTCACTTTGTTCATTCTCCAGTCCCCTCTATCTAATCATTAAAACCTTATATTTGTATAGAACGTTCATATTCATATTGTCATTTGGATCTTTTCAAAGGGTGTGAAGTAATTAAAACTCACAATAATGATGGTTATATAGCCCCCCTTTTAAGGTTTGCGAAGCACTTTATATGTTATTTCATTTGATCCTTGCAACAACCCTGGCAACAAGGTGCTGTCTGCATTTTACATATGAAGAAATTGAAGCAAAGAGAAGTTAAATGACTTACTCAAGGTCACACAACTAACAAATATTGGAGGCAGGATTTTAACTTAGATCTTCTTGACTCCAAGTCCAGTGTTCTCTCCACTAGGACAGTTATTCTTATTTCTAAATTCACTAGTGAAGAAATAGGGAAGATTGGAGACTTACCCAAGTTCACAGAGCCAATAAGTGGCAGAACCAACACCTGAATCTAGTTTTTTTGACTTTTAAACCAGGGCTCTTAAGGTATAGATTAATTGCAAATATTGGGCAGTACAGTAGAATACGCTGAGTTTGGAATTAAAGAACCTAGTTTTCATCCCAGTTTTCATGCTAGTATGACCTTGGGCAAGTCAATCTCTGGCCCTCACTTTTCTCATCTGTAAAATGGGAAATTAGACTAGATAACTTCTGAGGTCCCTTCGGGCTCTAAATGCAGGATTATTGAATTCTCAAAATGAACCTTATTCTTTTGAGCATAGTGTAGGACTCAGCTGTTTGGGGAGGCCTGCCCCATTCAAGTAGGAAAAAAAATCTTTCCAGTTACAAACCACCTAGCGTTGCAGCAAGCTAATTAGATGGAGGGACAGAGAGATGAGATAAACAGTGGCTTGTACAAAATCGAATGTGTAAGGGGAAGAGGGAGGGAGACTAGCCATCTCGAAGGAAGGATGGAGAGACAGGCAGTCAAACCAATTTAGCAGAGACGGCACTCAGATAAATTTAATGAAGATGCTCTCAGAAGTTATTGTCACTGTCTCTTTTGAACCCTTGGAAAAAAAATAACCTGAAGTGCCAAGAGAAATTACTTTCTTCTTCTCAAGTGATTAAGTGAAGAAATCCTCAAAAATATGCTTGCATTTCTGTGGGCTGCTTGTAAGGGGGAGGCAGAAAAGAAAGAACAGGAAAGAAAGGTGTGGTTTAGCTTCCTTGGGTTCAGCATTGTGAATAATGAGACCTGCAGGTTGGGAGGGAAGGCTCCCAGGAGAGTCACTGTGTAAGGGAGAGGGACACAGCTAGCAGCTCAGATGGGCCTGTATCAGAAGCGATCTCTCTCTAATTTTCTACATCAGTGAGAATACAGCAAAGGACCATCAATCATAGTCAAAACCCACCTCCTCGTTCCTGTCCTCCTCCCATCCTCCATGCCCACACCTTTCCTTAACCTCTCCCATATCCCTGTAGGTCCCCACCCCAACTTTGGAGAACAGGTGTGCTATGTGGCTGGCTCTGAATTGTAGACTTGTTTGATTCTGTACATTTTCTTTTGCTTTTAGCAACATTTGAAGCTAGTTCTATGAGGTATGTCCTCTGGATGTTGTCACTTTTTTTCCTAGTTGGACTAAAAAAAATTATGAATACAGCCTTTTCCGTTGTCGGTATTTCATTTTTAGCTTTCAATCCCCAGGAACTCATCAGTGTTGGATTTGTAGAATGGGCTTGGATCTGTGAATGCATTGGAATAGAAAATTCCTAAAGTGGCAACTCCCTCTTCCAATGCAGATCAGCACTTTCTCTATCTATTACTTAAAGTGTTACCTAAAGCACTAAAAAGTTAAATAGTGTTGCTCAGGGTCACACAACTAATGTGTGTCTGAGACCACACTTGTAATCAGGTCTTTCTTACTCCAAAGCCAACTCTTTCCACTACATTACCTTGCCTTTCATCTCAAACATAATAGATAATTAATAAATGTTTGTGGATTGACCAAATAAGATGAATATTAAGCAGTGTTAAGCCCACTGTAAAATTAGGAAGTAGGTGGAGGTTCATCTTTTATGTCCTTTGACTACTGGCTCAATTCAGCAAGCATTTATGAAGTATTTACTATAGGCAAGGTGCTATCATATGCATATATGTACACATACATATATACACATATATACACACATACACATATACATGTAAATACATACATATATACATACATTGGCAAGCGTACATTTTGTATACATACGCTTGCCATAAAGACTTATTTTATGGAGAACTCACATGGGGCAGGGGATCACATGGTGGTCAGAAGAAGCGATACAAGGATACTACTCTCAAGGTCTTTTCCAAGAACTTTGGCTTTGACTGTGCAACATGGGAGACACTCACACAGGATTGCTCAGCAGGATGTGCCTATATCAGTAAGGGTGCTGTGCTCTATGAGCAAAACAGAATTGAGATAGCCCAAAGTAAACATAGGATGTGCAAATTTGGAGTATCCACCCCAAAAATTCATACGGAGTATCTGGGCCCAATCTGTGATAGAGCATCCTGAGCTCGTATTGGTCTGATCAGCCATAGTCTGAAGCTTCAGTTTATCATGGTGATGTCATTTTGGTCTTCTTCGAAAATGAAGGACAACAACCAGCTACCCATATACATATATATATATATACATATCCATCTCTCTCTCTCTCTCTCTCTCTCTCTCTCTCTCTCTCTCTGTCTAAAATAGTATTGAGAAGAGGTTGGGTAATTTCAGTCATGTTTGACTCTTCATGACTCCATTTGAGGTTTTCTTACTTAAGGTACCAGAGTGGTTTGCTATTTCTTTCTCCTGCTCATTTTATAGATGAAGGAACCGAGGCAAACAGAGTTCAGTGACTTATCCAGGTATACAGAGCTCCTAAGTGTCTAAGGCCAGATTTCAACTCAGGAAGATGAATCTTCCTGACTCTGGGCCCAGCACTCTACCCACTGTGCCACCCAGCTGCCCTAATGAGAGGAATGGAGTACTAATAATTGAAGGAAGAGAGGAGGGATCAAATGCTTCGGTCTTTCTCCCAAAATTGACTCCTTGATGCTTCAGGTTTCCATAGATTCTATCACATAGATTCTATCAAAACTTTCTTTCAAATTCTTCATTCACATTAAGGTGGAAATGACTAATGGCTATTTAAAATGAGAATATTTACAATTTAACAGAAATCAAAGCCTGTTGGTAAGGAGAAGAAGCTTCAGTGGGTAGAATTTCAGGCAGCACTGATGGAGGGGAGGGGCAGCCGTTGGCGTCTCTGAAGTCAAATCAAGATAGATCCTCTTCTGTCTGCTTTGTTTAAGGTAGGTTCTTTTGCTACAAGGAAAAGAAAGGAAACTGACTTTACCTTCTTCTAACCTTCTTTTTAAGAAGGAATATTTTCTTCAAAAAATACAAACTCTTATTTTATCTTATTTTTCTCAATTATATGTAAAAAAAGCATTTGCTTTTTCTTTACATTTTGAGTTTCAGATTCTTACCCTTCCCTTCTCCTCTACCCTTCTTTGCAAAGGCAAGCAATTTGGTATAGTTTTATGTATGTGTGTGTGTGTGTGTGTGTGTGTGTGTGTATGCAGTCATATAACACTTATTTCCAAATTAGCCATGTTGTAAAAGGAAACAGACCCCCCCCACACACCAAAAACAAAACAAAACAAAAAAAACCAAACAGCAGCAACAAAGAAAAATAGAGTTTAAAAAGTATTTTTTGATTTGCATTCATAGCACATCAGTTCCTTCTCTGGAGGCAGGTAGCATTTTACATCATAAGTCCTTTGGAATTGTCTTAGGCCATTATTGCTCATAGCAGCTAAGTCATTCACAGTTAATCATCACACAATATTGCTATTACTTTGGACAGTGTTCTTTTGGTTCTGTTTACTTGCCCAAAGTAAATCTTACTTACATCAGTTCAGGTAAGTTTTTTTTTTTTGTAGTTTAATGATTTACTCAGGGTCACACAGCTGCTAAGTGTCTGAGACTAGATCTTCCAGACTCCAAGCCAGGCACTGCACCTCATAGGTGCCCCTAGTACAGTGTATCATAAATATCATTCCAAAGGGTCATCCTCTTTGAATAAATTCATTAACCAACAAACAGTGATACAAGAACACAGGTGTTACATAGGATTTGTTGTTGTTCAACAAAATTTATTGTAACTATCAGTAGAGAAGTGTTACCAGGGGTTAGTGGTGGGCATATGGAAATATCTTTATTATACAGAACTGGTCACTCTGCTATTATTTGTTAACACAAGAAACTATGTGTCTGAGCTTGAAGAATTAATGGAATATTGACCAACAATGAGAATTAAGGCCTATCTTCCATTCAGATGTAGGTAGCTGAAGGTCAGTATATCCCCTGACCAAGTGTGTCCCATACACATAAACACCCACATTCATAATTAGATGTACACCTGCAAATACCTTCCCTCCAAGAAGAATAAATAATTGGTTCTGTCCACTTCACTTCTAAGTGAGTACCTGAAAAGGCCTTAGCCTAAAAGAGCTAGGGTCTCCTATTGCATCCTGATGAATGTCTGGTCACTGGATTCAGATGGCTCTGGAGGAGAACGTGAGGCTGGTGACCTGCCCAGCCCTCCCTCACTCAAAACAAAGTCAACTGCAAGTCATGTCATCATTTTCCCGATGTCATGGTCCTCTTTGAAAAAGAAGGACAAGCACAACAACACAACACAATCTTATCCATAACAGTAGTTATGATAAGTAGTTATCAAAAGTTCTGTGAAAATCTAGGTAAATTTTATCTACAGCATTCCCTTTATCTACTATTAACTACATGTGATTAATCTAGCATGACCACTTGTTGATGAATGCATACTGTAAACACCACTTTCCTTTCTAGATCTTCACCAACCATCTTCATTCTGGAATATTCCTAGGAATCAGAGTTAAACTCACTGACTTATACTTTGCAGGTTCGATTCTCTTCCTTTCTTTTGAAAACTAGCTTTTTGCTTCTCTCTGTCATTGCAATATCTCTCCCCTTTCCCGTCTGACCTTTCAAATATTGCTAACAGTGGCTCGGCATTCACATCTGCAGTTTGTCTTAAGACATAAGATGTAGCTCATCTGAGTGAGATGACTTGAATTCCTTGTTAGTCATTTTGTTTCTGTCATTTTCACTGTAAAAGTCATTCTCCCTTGCAAAGAAAACAGAAAAAAAATCGAGCAGTTCTGCCTTCTGTCCATTGTCAACTACCAATGTCTCGTTGACCACAAGCAAAGATCCTATTTCTTCTTTTATCCTCCTTATTCTTGAATTATAATTTTTTTATAAATTTATTTATTTAACTTTTTACATTCATTTTCACAAGATTTTGGGTTCCAAAATTTTCTCCCCATTTGTCCCCTACCCCCTCCCCAATACACTGAACATTCTAACTACCCATATCACCAATCTGCCCTCTCTTCTATCATCCCTTCCTTCCCTTACCCCATCTTCTCTTTTGTCCTGTAGGGCCAGATGACTTTCTATTCCCCATTACCTGTATTTCTTATTT
>CM053770.1:632075519-632127411 GCA_028658325.1 Potorous gilbertii
AAGAGAGGGCAGATTGGTGATATGGGTAATTAGAATGTCCAGTGTATTGGGGAGGGGGGAGGACACAAATTGGGAGAAAATTTTGGAACCCAAAATCTTGTGAAAATGAATGTAAAAAGTTAAATAAATTTATTTAAAATAAATTTGAAAAAAAAGAAAGTTAATGAAAAAAAATATGTAAATTTTTTCCTTCATTCTGAAATATGATTGTGGATGCTAGGTCAATATACCCTATCATAGACACATTTAAGTAAAGTGTTTACAAGTTTCCATGATAATGTTGATATGTGCTTTGACAGGTGAATGATTCTATCTGCCTATCAATCCATACATATACATATATAAACATATATATACATACATGTATGTATTATGTTTATACACATATACATATTCATAGATATGTACAGTATAATTATATATGCTATGCATATACAACTGCCCATGTTATATATTGTTTATATAATTAATACTACATATTATATGCAATTTGTGCATGTATTATATAATGACATCTATATTATTATGTATATACAGTACATGGATATAGTTATTATAGGTACCTATCTCTCTCTCTCTCTACATATATATATATATGCATGTGTGTGTGTGTGTGTGTGTGTGTGTGTGTGTGTGTGTGTACAAAACACATGTGTGGATATATTGTGATCCTCCTTCATTTTGATGAGGACCATGACATCAGATAAATGATGACATGACTTGTACTTGACTTCGTTTTGAGTGAGGGAGGGCTGTGCAGGTCACCAGCCTCACTTTCTCCTCCTGAGCCATCTGCATCCAGATATTCATCAAGATGACTGGAGATAGGATATAATGGGAGACCTTGGCCTTTTAGGCTAAAACCTTTTTTAGGTACTCACTTAAAGTGGGGTAATGCCCATTCAGTGAATAGGCCTCTTTGAAAGGTAGTCAGGGGTGGCCCCTTTAATGGAAAAGAAAAAAATAAATAGATAAATCACTCTGGGAGGAGCCTCAGGGTTGTTTAGAAATTTTTACTACTGACATTCACTTTAAGTCAGGAGGGTCAAAAACCAGTCGTTGAGTGCAGGTTGGGCAGGGACCCCTCCCTGTTCAATGTATGGTCTTCAGAGTGCACAGGGTCCAAGGCTTTAGGGGAGACAAGAAGGAAGGAAGGAAGGAAGGAAGGAAGGAAGGAAGGAAGGAAGGAAGGAAGGAAGGAGGGAGGGAGGGAGGGGAGAGGGAGGGAAGGGAAGGGAAGGGAAGGGAAGGGAAGGGAAGGGAAGGGAAGCGAAGGGACGGGAAGGGGAGGGGAGGGAACGGGAGGGAAGGGAAGGGAAGGGAAGGGAAGGGGAGGGAAGGGAAGAGCATAGCTAAAAGGAGATATTCTAGTAGGAGATACCCTGCTTGAACAGATAAATAAACACAAGATAAATGTAAGGAGAACACACTAACAGCTGGGGAGATCAAGAACAACTTCCCATAGGAGTTTGTGTTTGAGTTAAATCTTCAAGGAACATAAAGGTGGTGAGGAGGGAACATACTCAGGGCATAGGAAATAGCCTCAAGAAACAATGAATGAGACAGCTTGGTTTCAGTGGAAAGTGAGAGCATGAAGAGACAGAACGAAATGTCTGGTAAGATGACTGGAGAAGGCTGAAAGTCTTTAATATCCTATTTGAGGAGTTCCTCCTTTGTACTAGAGACAAAAATAGCCACTGAAGTCTCTTGAGGAATGGAGTGACATGGTCAAAACTCTGCTTTAGGAAGATGATTTTATAGCTATCTAGAACAGAGATGTCAAACACACCCAACACACTCCATCATGCAGCCAGAACAAGATTAAAATGTAATTGGGAAACATTTAACAAAATAAAATATAATGAAACATAGATAATGCTTTTAAATCAATATTCAGCCTGCAGGGTTTAGTGAAGTTCATTTCCATTTGAGCTTCCTGCTTCTGATGTAGAAGATGCAGTGAATGGATCAAGAGCTAAAAGCTGAAAATCCAATCAGGATACTATTTCCAAAGTCTGAACAAGTGACTAGGGCTAGAACTAGGATAGTGGCTATGCATGTAGAAAGAAGTAATTCAGAAACAATCCATGTTATGGAAGTGGAATGGATAAGATTGGCATCTTAATGGGAAAGGGGCTAAGGAAGAATGGAAGGTTGAAGATGGCTCCAAGATTGTGTACCCTAGAAAGAAATAGAAAAGTAAGGAGGGATGAGTTAAGGGGAAAGATACTGAGTTTCATATTGGATGTGCTGAATTTGAGTTTCCCATGAGGCATTCAGTTGGAGATATCCCGCAGCCACAACTGGAGCTCAGAAGAAAGGGGGACGCTTCTAATTATTAAAGCGGGATCATGTGGCCTATCTTGAGGACATGCCACATTCCCTTTGGATGAACAGAGACCTTCACATTCACGTAGTTTCTTCAGATATTCATAGATACCCAGGGAATTGTACAAGACAGCAATTTAGAAGACATGAAATCTTGAAAAGGGTCCCCATGATCTGAGGCAAAAGAGGCTAGAACAACAGTGTCAAACTCAAATAGAAATAAGGACTACCCAACCATATGTAGGAGGCAGGTAGGTGGTTCAGACTACTGGGTTGGGGTCAGGAAGATCTGAGTTTAAATCTAACCTCTGACATTCACTAGCTGTGTGACCATAGGCAAGTCAATTAACCTCTTTTTGCCTTAATCCACTGGAGAAGGAAATGGCAAACCACTCCAGTATCTTTTTCAAGAAAACTCCTTACGTGATCACAAAGAATCAGACATAACTGAATGACTGAACGATAAACCACATATAAGAAGCAACAAACCACACATAAAGCTGCAGTGTCTAGGCTGGCAGGGGCAAACCTGCAGCCTCAAGGCCGCATGTGGCCCTCTAGGTCCTCAAATGCAGCCCTTTGACAGAATCCAAACTTCATAGAAAAAAATCTCCTTAATAAAATGATTTGTTCTGTAAAATTTGGACTCAGGCAAAAGACTATAACCAAGGACCTAGAAAAGCGCATGTGACCTTGAGGCTTCAGGTTCCCCACCTTTGGTCTGGTCCCAAAGGCACCTATTTAATACTGGGTTTCACTCTGGACTAGAATATGAGAGAAAGAATTTGAAGCCTCTGCGATAGAGAGGGCAGAGATTCAGATCAGTTAAGAGGGAAGGCAGGAAGGAAAACAACTTCACTCACATCTAGGCCCAGTCCCAAAGGAAATGATATTCTGGGACTCACAAAGGGAAGAAAGATTGGCATATCAGGCTAATATACACTGGGGAGAAACCCAGACCTACTCCTTAGCTGAAAATATGAATCATGTGGGTTTTACTGGTCCTGTGGGAAAGTGCGACCCATCAGAGAAGAATGTTGCTTTGTACCCTCTAGAAAAGAAGGATAATTTTCTGATGGTTGCGGCACTGGGGCACAAAGAACTGTTCAATATTTCATGTTTGGTTTAAATGAAACTTTTCCAACATCTGGTATCTTGCTCACCTGAGTCCTTGCATGGTGGCTGACAGCCTTTGTGGGACTGGGGAATGGAGAAGTTACACAAGATAGATACTGATGTTCCCTGAGTTTTCTAGAGTAGGAACGTGAATCTTGTAGACTATGTAAAGGACATACCCAAGACTGTATTTGAGCTTATCCCATTAGAGGGAGGAGGTTACATTTTTATTCATTTTAGAGGATGATGCTTGAGAAAGATATTGAAAGGATCAGATGAAAGAATGAATGAATGAATGAACAAGCATGCATTAATAGCCTACACCATTCCTGGCATTGTCCCAGGTGTTTGGGATACAAATACAAAAAGGAATCAATTCTTGCTGTCAAATAACTTACTTTCTAATACAACATATATTGGAGAGTGGGAACCAGGAAAAGGAATTTTGGTATGGGGAGTCACTGCTTAGCCCCAGGGAAGAGTCCCAACACTGAATGGATGAACTCATCTAGGGTAAATGAATCTTAATCTTTATAGGTCTAGAGGTCTATCCAGATTCAGAAGGTAAGGGGGGAGAGGGAGGGCAACATCTGGGCAAATGGAAGAATGCTAGCACTGGGTAAGTAGCCCTGTTTTCCAGGTGAATGGTAAGATGAGATGAATGAAAGATAGAGAGACAGAAAGAGAAATCATTGGTTGGCTACTTACACTAGACCTCATGGAAATTTTTATTTTAGAGGAGTTATCACTATCTAAAACCCAGATCTTCAGATTAAGAAATTCAGTTCTATCAGTTCTCCCCAGGGTGATTTGGTTCTGAGGACCTGATTCAGCTAACCAAACTAACAAAAAAGGTAGATTTATAAATCAGGAAGTCAAATTAAGATTTAGAGGATATAGTTTTCTGGTGACTGGAATTTTGTGTCTGTTGCACAAGATCCACCCCTGTCCTCTTCCTACTCTCATGTACTTGGAAAACCAAATTAATAATCAGAAGTTTGATGGTTATGCATGGAATCAAAGCAAAGAGAGCTATATAACTTGGGAGATATTATGAAAGAGGTACACATTTCAAATGTGCATGTGTGTCTTCAAAATACATTATTTTACTCCCTTAGAAATTATTAGAGCAAGAGCTTGGGTAGCTCAGCTGATGGAGCATCAGATTTTTAATCTGAGGGTGTGGGGTTTGAAGTCCTATTTGGGAAGGACTTCATCTAAAGGAGGAGGCTTAGTGAACTGAAAGGGCATGTTACTGCTGTCACTGGCTGATCTTTGACATATATATATATATATGTGTGTGTGTGTGTGTGTGTGTGTGTGTGTGTGTGTATGTATATATATATATATATATATACATATGTGTGTATGTGAGTTGTATTCATACAGAATTGAGAATATGACTTAGAATTTAGGGAAAGAGTGACAGAGAGAGGGAGAAAAAGAGAGAGAGATACAGAAAGACAGAGACAGAAAGAGACAGACAGAGGAGAGACAGTGACAGAACCAGAGAGAGGGGGAGAGAGGGTAAGAGAGAGACAAAGAGAAAAAGTTTCACACCAGATGATTTTTAAAGCCTCTTTGACTTGCAAACATTCTGTGGTTGTATACATTGTGGAAATGACTAGGATATGTAATATGAAATATAGGTTGTTATTCATTGTCCACCCTACCACCATCTACCCCATCTTCTACATGGCTACAGATTAAACTTCCTAAATTAGAAAAGTCTGATCCATAGAAAATCCCACCTTCTTTGTGAAATCTTATCCTCCAGCCCTCTCTCAGTTCTATTTCTTTACTCTGACTATAGCTGTGGTCAGCATGGTTGAGGGTGAATTGCAAAGCTTAACTGTTCTCTCATTCTTTCACGTGTCCTGGTTTCAACTGAAAGGGCATTAGATTTAGTAGGGAGATTTTGAGTCATATTCTTGCTTCAATCCCTACAGGCTGTATAAGCAGGATATCATTTCACCACTTAGAATCTCAGTTTCTTCATCTATCGGATAGGGACATACAATTCATATTGTTTAACTCATATGGTTCTTTAAGAGTTAAAAAAAAAACAATTTTTCCTCATGAGAAATATACTTTTGCCTGGACAGGGACTTGAACCCTGGACCTTCAGATTAAAAGTCTGATGCTCTGCCCCCCATAATACTCAGACTCCCATGATCATATTTTGTAATGGAAGGAAATAACATATTTCAAGAACACATTGTATTCCAAGTACTAGAATGGTGCACTCTTGAGCAGGGTACAAACAATTGTCTATACTCGGCTGCAGTTTCAGTGAATTATCTCTCACTTTAATTCAACCCCCTTTGCTTTGATTCTATACCCTCTAGGAAAAGTCATCTTCTCCTGGTTCCTAATTCGTTTTCTCAGATCCTTGGTTAACAGACCCAACAAAGTCAGAGGATTGTTTCATGAAAAGTTCTATAGAAAGATGATTACTGTTTTTGTTACTATTTTGCTATTAATATTGTAATTTCCCAATGATAGGGGCCCATACTGTACATATCAATAATCTATCCAGTGCCCAGTCCAGTGCTAAGCACCCAACCCAGATGATCAATTAGATGCTTGCTGCTTGATTGATGAATGCTATTCATTCTTATGGAGATCCGGTCTACCACCACCATCATTTCCCCATCATGTATCAAATGAGGTAGTCTTTGTTAAGTGCTTAGCACAGTGCCTTATATATAATAAATGCTTCCTCTCTACCCTTTTCTTTTGTTCACATAAAAAGACTGTAAGAAAATAAGTAGTTGGGGATGTGCTACAAAACCAAGATGCTAGATTATAAGAGTATGATACTAGAGGCAGCCAGATGGTGCAGTAGATGAGTTCCAGTATTCAAGGTAGGAATATGCTCTCAGGCACTTATTAGCTGTGCCATCCCAGGCTGGTCTTTCAACCTTTGTCTATCTCCTTGTCCTTATCTGTAAAATGAGGATAAATAGTGCCTCCTTCCTTATGTTGTTGGAAGGATAAATTGAGATACTATTCCTAAGTGCTTAGTACAGTGCTTGCCACATTTACTTAGTAAATGCTATTTAATTTAATAATTTGATCTCTTTCCTCTGTCTCCATACTCTTCTTTTAATTGATTAAGGTGGAACTGGCAGCCATTTATTTGGCACGATTTGAGGGAAGCCAGAAGGTATTCTCGTAATAAAGTAACCCACCTGCCTGAATGACTAAAATTCACAACATTATTAACTATTTTGCACTAGGGCAATAAAAGTAGGCATAACAATATACTATTTTTTTCTTTGGGAAGACCAACAAACTAATCTCACAAGTTGGAGGAAGGAAAAAATAGGAGTGTGTTGCTCCTCTTGTGTTTGGCAGGAGTAAGTTTTGCATGTTTACTGTGGAAAGTATTTATTGGGTAGAGAAAGGTGGAGAAACAGACAAAGGAAAGGGAGAAGAGGAGAAAAGGAAGGAAGGCCACTGAAGAAGACTTTCTAAATAGGTACAGCCTTTGCAAAATGCTAGGGCTACGAACCAGGATAAGGCAACCAGGACTTTGTCTGGGAACACCTAAATTTAGAGGTTGTGGAGAGCACCTCCATTCACAGTTCCTCCTCGGTCCAAAGCCATTCTCTTCCATCCTTCTACCAAAGCCCTCCTCAGCAGAGACATTGACGTATCCTTGGGTATTCACTCATGGAGACAGTGTCCTTGAGTCTGTCTCCCTCTCAGGGGATCCCATACCTGAAGGATTATCCTGCTACTTGACTAAATTTGTCTCAAAGGTTAGCTCAGTAGAGGGTTTCCTGACACTCATCACAGGTACTAACATCTTTTTCCATTTCTCATTTCCTTTACAACTCAAAGAAGTCCTATTAGATAGGCAGCCTAGGTATGATCTTCATTTTGTAGCTAAGGAAACCGAGGCTATTAAAGAAGTAAAGTGACTTGCCTATAGTCATCTGGATTTTTCCAATATCCAGCCCATGAATGTTCTACTTCATCATATTATCTCTTTCACAATTTTATGAAGTCCTTAGGCTCTTGATAACTGTCTTAAAAATGGGAATATGTATTTTTTCATAAGGTTTTTACAAGAATTTTGTTTTGTTTTGTGTCCTAAAGAACAACTCAAGTGATATAAGGGAAATGAAACTCAGGACAAGATTTTTAATGGAAGGTAAACAGCTAGCAAGCTCAGTGGATAGAGTGCTAGACCTGGAATCAGGGAGACCTGAGTTAAAATTAAGTATCAGAAACTTACTAGTTGTGTGACTCTGGGTAAGTCACTTCACTTGTTTGCCTCAGTTTCCTCAACTGTAAAGTAGGCATAATAATAATATTTAACTCCCAGGTTTGTAGTGAGAATCAAATGAGGTTATATTTGTAAAGTGTTAGCATGGTACCTGGCACAATGTATATCCTATATAAATACTAGCTATTTATTTTTTGTTTAGATTTATTGCTTAGGGTCCTTTAATGGTGAGTTTGTCTTGGCCATTCTGAGCAAGTAGCAAAGAGACCTTAGGAATGGCATCTCCATAACCTTGGCCACATCTCCATATAATCTAGGTTGAGAAACAGAGTGTGTTAGGAAAACACTACAAAATCAGAGGTGTTGGATTCAAATCTTGCCTCTGATCATCACTGCTTGTATGAAATTGGGCAAGTCATAACTTTCTTGGGCTTTGATGAAAGTGATCAGAGGTCAGGATGAGATGCCTTCCAACTCTTTATCAATGGCCCCTCCTTACCTGGGATAGCCCAATATCTTGGATTATGTGTATGAAGGATGTGAGCAGTAACATGTCCCTCCACATGTTGACAGACGGTCCTCATATCATTTCTCTGCTGACATTTCAAGATGCTTGTATTTCTGTAGAAAAGATTTCTGACCCTGGAAATAACCATGTTTCATGGCTCATCCTAAAAAGACAATTTTGGAAGGAGGGGTGTGTCAGATTGTAAAGTCTGAAAATGATGCAATTCCACTAGCATCTGCCTCAAAGTCAGGTCATAGAAATTGTTTTAAAGCTCCCCTCTCAAAGAAAAATACTTTGATTTTTTCCTTGTCATTGCTAACTCAAAAATGTCTAAAATGATAAGCTTCAAACGTGGCGGAGTGGTCGAGCTCACTATGAAAGAAAAATTGGGTGAAATTTGAAGAAGAAACATGTCAGTGCATTTTTTAGGTCACCCAAGTTTCCAATGAGGTGAGCCAACATTTACTTTTTTTTTCCTTTTAATTTGTGGGCAGTCCCTTTTTCTTATCTCCAAGGACTGATTTCGTTATCCTACATTTTATTGATCTACAGGTTAGTGCCTAATCTTTCCCTATCCTAATGTGGCTCCCAGCTATAAGGGAGCATATTTTCTCCCAGGTAACCTTGTGATGAGCACTCAAGGTCAAACATCATGTGTTTTCTCAAGTTCAGGGCTACAGGAAGAAGAGCACCCCTTTCTTCTACCTCCATGATGTGATTTGAGGAGAAAGCCTCATGGTCTCCAAACCCCTTCCCACAGTATGGTCTTTGATGAAGACTCATTTTCAGGTTTCATCCCATTGTCTTGAAGCTATGGTCCATTGTGTAAAGGCAAGTGTCTCCCAGGGTAGGAGTTTCTACTCCTTTTTCCCCATTGTAAATGTAGGCTCTTAGCACAGATTGAGGGTTGTACAACTAGACCCAGAAGCGGCCAAAGAAACCATCTAGACCAATCCATTCACAGCTGTGGAAACTCAGGCCTATAGAGATTAAACGACTTGCCATGCACCTAAGTTTCAAAGGCGGAACCTCAGTCTACATGCTGCTCTACCGCAACATGCTGCAGCTTGTAGTTTCCTTCTTAATTATTCCAACTTCCACCACCAACAGAAGGCTCCTACATCAGGATCAACATCTTCAACTACTTACCATTCCCAGAACTTCCCTGCACAAACCTGCCCAAATATTTCAAAAAGCAGAGTGATACAGTGGAAAGAGACCAAGATCAAGACTGAACCTAAGTCCTTTGAGGTCAGGCACTGTTTCATTTCTTTTGTCTTTGTATAATGAGACCATGTCCTGGAGAAGGTGCTTATTCATTGATTGATTAATTGAAAGGAGTTTCCTTAGACTTAGCCCTTCCCAACAATGTAAGGATCTAAAACATTCCCTAAAGACTCGAGGCAAAATGCGATCCACATCCAGAGAAAGGACTGTGGAATCGGAATGCAGAATGAAGCAGACTGTTTTCTCTTGTCCTGTGTCTTATTCTGGTTTGTTTGTTTCTCACGGTTTCTTCCATTCATTTTTAATTCTTCTATGCCACATGATTAATGTGAAAATGTGGTTAATAAGAATGTATGTGTAGAACCTGTATACGACTGCATGCCATCTCAGGGAGAGAGAGAGGAGGGAGGGGGAGAAATCCAAAACTTGTGGAAGTGATTATAGAAAACTGAAAACAAATAAATTAATTTTAAAAAAATAAAGTGGAGCAAGTATCTGTGGTACCTGCTTCATATATATACATATATGTATACATACACACATATTATATACACACACACATATATATATTCATATATACGTCTATATGTATATACACACATACACACACACACACATATATATCTCTGAAGAGCCATGTAGAATTTGAAGTGTTATATAAATATCCGGTATATTTGCTATTATTACTCATTTCTGCTATTTAATATGATGTTGAGCAAATTACCTAACCAACCCAATCCTCAGTGGTAGTTGCTAGCCCAGCTGACTTTTGGTCTCGACACTCTAATGCTGTACTCTGGGCTGATCTCACCATCTTACCATTGAGCGGAGTGACATAAGTCAGACAGGAGTAGATAATTTGACAAAGACCCCCATCAGATGACAAGTCAGAGGTGGAAATGAGCAGCAGGGCCTGTGGAATTTTCAGGCTCAGTTTCTCTGAGCAGACCTCCAAATGTTCTACCGTTTCAGCCAATTAAGCCCATTTATATCATAACATTCAGGGCAGACCCTGGAGACCACAAAGGAAATGGTTTTGTCAATGTTTTCTGGAATCCTTGCAGAGGTTTCCCCCAGGCTCCAAGCTTGTCTGGTGCTAAATCCCTCCGTCCTGCCCTGCCCTCACTGCCCCACTTCAGTTTCTCTCATCTCCAAGCTAGGCCAGATACACTCTGTCTCTGGAGGTCCTCAAGCTATTGGTTTGGCCTAGGCAGAGGTAAGTGCTCAGGCCATCTTAAAAGAGGAAAGTGCAGAAGAGAGCATGTCCCGGAACTATAAATTAATAAGACTGATTTTTCTCCCCTGGCTGCTCAGCTGGTTCTAAAAGCTATTTCAAAAGAAATTCAGCACAAATGTTTTGAGTAAGGTGATTCTTTTGGAGAAAAATCCTCATTTAGTTGTATAAATACATTCTTTTGCTCTAATATGTCAATGGGTGGTGATTCCTTTTGCTCTCTCCACCTATTTAATGGACCGATCAGTCAACAAGTATTTCTTAAGTGCCTAGTACATGTTGAACACTGTACACAGATGCTGGGGATGTAGATGCAAAAATGAATAGTCCTTGTTCCAAGATTTATATTTTAACTGGCAAGTAAACAAGTAAACTTAAAAGTCTATAAAAGATATATAAAGTAAATACAAAGTAATTTGTGGGAGGGAGCATCCTTGGGGATCAGGAAAGGCCTCCTGTAAAAGGTAACTTTTGAATAGAGTGTTGAAGAAAAATAGGGATTTTATAAGAAATGATGAGCTTGTGATCTTATAAAAATATGGACAGACTTGCATAAAATAATGAAGTGAAATGAGAAGAACCAAGCCAATGTTATATACAGTAAATGCTGTTTTAAGAAGAATTTTGGACAATTAAGTCATTTTGACTATTAAAAATACCCAAATGAACTACAAAGGACTTGTGAAAGAAGATGCAAATTGCATCCTGAGAAAGAATTGATAAATAGAAGTATGTATAGAATGATTTTACATGTATGTATATATGTGCACATATATGTAAGCATACGTATACATACAAATATAAATATCTGTGCCACCTCTAGGGCAAGGAAGAGAGAGAAAAACAAAAGAAATTTACATAATAACTTTATTTTATTTAAAAGGAATACCAAGTTATACAAAATGGATTTGCAATTTTATGTGCCATCATCTTTTTTATTATTATACTGTTATGGAAATGGTTGTTTTATTCCACAAAAGTAAAATAAATTAAAATTTTTAAAAATAGGGATTTTGAAAGGCAGAGATATAGAAATCATGGATTCCATCAGAGGAGAGTGTGAAAAGAAACAGAGATGGACGATAGGATGTCATTCACGTGTGAGAAAGAGCAAAAAAGAAAATCGCATGACCTCTGTGCTTTTATTGCTATAGCCAACTGTATGGTCATTGAATCTTTCTGAAATTAGCTGAGATGCTCCTCTAGGGATGGACTGTTGTCTTTCTCCTAAGCCTATCCCTGTCAGTAGGACCTGGCATAGTTTATATCCTACTGGTGTGGCCTTTAGAATACAAGGAAAAGTACAGAATACCTTGATGTCAGAGAAGGCTTTCTGGGGATAGGAGAAGACATTCCTACATGCTGCTAGAAAATTCAGCCTCATTGTTTGTATTTAAACTAGAATGTACATAATACTTAAGCTAGAGAATCATGTGCTTAATACTTCAAAGGATCTTGATCCATGATCCAATGTAGGTCTTGTCTTCAATGGAGGAAGGGAGAAGAATAGTATTGAGGGTAACAACCCATCCATAATATCTCATTTCTGTTTGATTTTGTCATGTTCTTTCCATAAAGGATCTACCCACTGTACTCTAGGTCTTTAGGTCTTCTAACATTCCATGGACGCCAGTGAAGACCTAGGACTGTCCATTTTTTATTCTTTTTCTGCCAATATTCTATGCTGACCATACAATTTTCTGGACAGCAATAGTCAATATATACACATGCATACATATAATAGTATGTAGGTATATATATATAAATATATGTATATATACAAGCATATATGTGTATATATACATATATGTATTTGTGTTTGTATAATATAATTAGATATAATGTGGAGCAAGTAGGTGGCAAAGTGGATAGAGTTAAGAAGATCTGAGTTCAATTCTGGCCTCAGGCCTTACAACCTATGTGACCCTGGGCAAATAACAACCTTGTTTGCCATAGTTTCCTCATCTATAAAATGAGATGGAGAAAGAAGTGGCAAAAATCACTTCAGTATCTTTGCTGAGAAAACCCCAAATGGGGACATGACTGAAATGACCGAACAACAACAAGGTATGATATGGAGATACACACACACGCTCACACACACACACGCACACACACACACACACAGCTAGTATATATAAATATATATATATATATATATATATATGTAGAGAGAGAGAGAAATATATACTTGCATATATATACTAGAGACATAAAAATATATTCATGATAAAAAACCTTGCATATATGTATGTACACATACAAGATTTGCAACGTTAACACACACAAACAAATATGTAAGGTCTGCCAAGTACTTGACAAACTTTATCTTATTTGAACCTCACCAAAGCTCTGGGAGGGAAGTGCTATTGCCATTCCCATTTTACAGATAAGGAAACTGAGGCAGACATAGGCTAAGTGATTTGCTTAAAGTCCTCTAGTCAGTAATTATCTGATGTGGGATTTCAAATCTTCTTGACTCCAGGTTCAGCTTTCTATCTACTCTGCCATCTTTCTGGGGAATTCATATCCTCCAAACCACCTTTTTTGCTGGATGTTGATGTCATCCATGATCTTTTCCCTTTGGAAATAGATTCCTCAATGTTCTAAGAAGATTGTCTTCTGCAATAGAGAGTCTTCCATGTGTAACAGGTCTGATATAACTCTTATTCCCATCTTCATTATTTTCTTTAGTTCATTTCTACTCTCCTATATCATACCCACTTTCCAACATTTATCCATTTCATTTTTTTCATATTTGCCAATCTGATGGCTATGAAGTAGAATCTCACGATTTCTTTAATTCGAATTTCTCTAATTATTAGTGCTTTGGAGCATTTTTTAATATGTCTGCATTTTTGTAGACTGGATTTTTTTTCCACTTGAGAATAGCCTGTTTATATGAAGACAGGAAGAATGTTTAAAATAAAGTAAAAAAGAATCAGAAAATGGACGGAAATTTAAGATACAATCAATCATGAAAACATTTCATTATAGAAATGCTAACAAATCAATTCCATTTTTGTTTGTTTTCCTTCCTAATTTGTAAATGCAGCAAGATTTTTTCTCTTATCAGGAATCCTTAAAAGTCTTCTATTTCATTAAAATTTCTTTTTTCCTTTATAGGATTACAGTCATTTTTTTCTAGATAAAATACTCTTTGTTGTAGACCCTTTATATTTTGGGATCTTTTTTAAATATCTTATTCCATGCTTTACATTCTTTTAGCACAATAGCTGCTAAACCTCACATGGTCTTGATTGTGACTTCTCAATATTTGAATTCTTACTTTCTAGCTGTCTGAAGTATTTTTTCTTTTATCATGAATCTCTTGATTTTGGCAATGACATTACTAGGAGTTTTCATTTTGAGGTTTCTTAAAAGAGATGATTGATAAATTCTTTTGTCTTCGCATGCCTTTTTTGGCCAATAATATTGGGTAATATTATGTAATTATATCTTGAAATATGATATATAGGGTATTTTTAGATAATCTTATGATTCTTAAGTCATCTGTTTTCTCCTTGATTTTTTTTCAGGCCTGTAATCTTTGATATGAGATCGCTTATATTTTTCTCCATTTTCTGTTTTTTTTTTATGTTTAAAGAATTTTTTTTTTGTCTCCCCATGAATAGGCGGTTCTTCAGGGAAGAAACCCAAGCTACTACAGCCATCCTAGCTGCCTATTCCTAATTTACCAATTTATTTTGAGGGCATCATCGTCCCTCTGGTCAGCCGGTTCAAAACTCTGAGCTGTCCTCAACTCTTCACTTTCCTTCATTCTACATATTTTATCATCTCAATAATCCTGGAAGGAAGATGATATTTCCATTTTACAGATGAGGAAATTAAAATAAATGAGGGTTAAGCATCTTGCCCAGTGTTAAATAAACTGCAAGAACTATTATCAATAAACAATAACCATCCTTGATTCCAGAGAATCAAAAATGAAACATGTCATCCACCTCCTCACAGAGAGAGGATAGACTTAGAGTGGAGAATGAGATGTATTTTTGTATATAACCCGGGAAGTGATCTATTTTGGTTGATTACAAATATTTGTTTCAGAGAGTTTGCTTTTTGTTTTTCTTTTTCCCCTGCAATGAGGCAAAAGGAAAAAGGGAAAGAAAATGTATTTCAGTTTATTTTTTTTAAATGAGGGGGGGATAATAGCATATTTCAGGCACTTTCAGGTGAGGTCACTGTGTTATTAATTTACTCGTTACAAGAGACCTCTCGTGGTGTAAGAGGAATGCACAAGTGTTTATAATGGAAAAACAAAACCCACCAATAGAATTTTAAAATAAATTGTTCTTTAAAAAAAGAATATTGCTTAGTTGGATCGCATATAAAGCTTTCTATAGACTTAGTTCTCCTTGACCAGATTTTGATATTTTGTGAAATGATAACACTCATAATTCCATAATATTTTATCTGTAATATTTTGTAACAGCTTATTTTTCAAATCAGTTTTACAATGAGCTACCCCTCCACCTCTCCATTTATCAATCAACAACCCTATTTAAATGGATTTATATATAATTGGACCTGAAATACAAAGACGAAAAGCAAAACAAAACAAAACAAGAATGCCTGTCCTCTAGGACTCTGGATTCTGTTTTGTGAGACATGTACAGAACTAAGTATGTGTACATATGTATGTGTGCACACACACATAGAGATGTAAGAGTTGTGGGCTCTTTAGGCATCCTTGTTATGGTCATTAGTAAATTTCTCCTAAAATGGAAAAATCTATGCAAGCACAGTTTCCATTACTCATTTCCCATTCTCAACATCAAAAGTCTTTGTTTGAATAGGTCATGTGGAAAATACACACACATACATACTGATATATTTAGGTATACACACACACACACACACACACATATATATATTTGACATATATACTTAGTGGCATACCTTATATATTATGTATCATATTTTGTATTATATTAATTACATATTATGTATATGTAATAAATAATTATTTATATAAACATTAAATATGTGTGTACATAAAATACACATATGGCAATGGGAAAATGGGGAACTCTAGAAACTAAGGTTGAGAGTCAGGAAAAAATTTATAAAGAAGTGGCACTTGAGCTCAGATTTGAAGGTGGATAGAGATTCTAAGAGGCACAGGTAAAATGGAAGCAAATTACAAACACAGGGAAGAACCTGTGCAAAGAGAAATGAAATGGATTGTGCAATGCACAAAGGTCATTTTGACAGGACCATAGAACATATGAGGAAGAATTTTTTTATCCTGGAAAATATAGTTTGGAATTAAGTTAGAGAAGCTCTTATTTGATCTTAGAAGTAATAGAGAGCTAGTAGAGTTTATTATCGTGGGGAATGGAATAACCAGAACGACGTGAGACAGGTTGGGAAAGTCTGCCTTAGGGTAGTGGCCATGTGAGTAGAGAGAAAGATATATATCTAAGAGATGTTGTGGGGGCAGAATCATCAAAACCTGGCACCTAATTGATTGTGTAGAATGAAGGAAAGTGAAAAGTTGAGGACAGCTCAGAGGTTTTGAACTGGTTGACCAGAGGGATGATGATGCCTTCAAAAGAAATTAGCAAATTAGAAACAGGCAGCTAGTAGATGTTTAACAACTAGCATTCAGGAAGGAATTGTACATGACATATTGTTAAGTTTAATATATATTGTTAATATTTTCTCCATTACATTCTTAAGTCTAAATGATAAAAAAATTAATCGATTGTATCATTTGCTGATTTCCAAGGTTTAAATGCCCACATTGAAATTTTAATAATTGGTACTCATGAACTAGTTCAAGAAATTTCTTGCACTACCCTGGATTGTGGAGAAAAGATAAGGAGTTCTGTTTTGGATATGTTGAGGTTGGGGTGCCTATATTATATCCAGCTCTAAATGTTCAACACACAGATGTAGGACTTGAGATCAGGAAAAGAGATTATGGCTGGATACAAAAGTCTGTAAATTATGTATAGAAAAATAATTTAAGTCATGGTAGCTGATGACGTCACTATGAAAGAGAGTGTAGAGAGATAAAAGAAGAGATCTCATTGGACTTGGAGTATTCACAGCTATAGGGCAGGACGTAAATGCTGATCTAGTTAAGGAGACTGAGAATTTACCAGACAAATAGGAAAACTAATGTCATGAAAATATAGGAGAGAGAGTTTCCATGAGGAGAGGATAATCAATAGCATCAGATGCTCCAAAAAAAGTAAAAAAAGAATGAGGATTGAGAAAATATCATATGATTTGGCAATCAAGAAATCATTAGTGCTTTTAGAGAGAGCACTATCAATGAAGTGATGAGGTTGAAAGCCAGGTATCAAAGGTTGGAGAAGGGAGACAGAAATGTTTGCTGTTTCACGCAGTTTCTGGGCTCTTTTCATAAACTGGTATGGTAGTTGCTTTATATCTATTAAATTTCAACAGAAAATACAAATGATCTATGTTGATAATTTTTCTGTCATTGATTTCCCATTTTCAACCTCAAGAGTTATTGTTTGTATAGGTCAGGCAGAATTTGTCATAAGCATCTGTAGTGACTTATTTATATTTATAATAAGTTTTATGTTTATATTTATTACAAATTTGGATATGTTGATTTGTCATATTAAAGAAACACATCTAGATCTATTTCTTTAACTGGCTGATAAAAGGAAGAAAAGCAGTGTCCTACTAACAACCAGAGTCTACTATTTAAGGAAATGTATGATTCTTTGGATAAAAATGGAGGATGGAGAAATCTTGATTTCTTTTTTTGTAGATTCAGGATTAAACTCTTGACTGATGGTGTGTGACCTTGAGATTGGTCACTATTTATACCCAGATTTTGAGACTTTTTTGGCATTTGAGGAAAAGATGTGAGAGACAAAAAAGTTATAACAGTACAAATAAAGCCTATTTCATGAATTTTAAAGGCCTGTATGCCTTACATAACATCAGGATACCAGGTGAAGCTACTAGTCTTGTTGAGGTAGCAGCTCAAAGAAGTTTGTGTGGCATTCAGAAGCAAGATTAGCAACTTGATATTTCATGCCTATGACACCCCAAAGAAAATATGATGGGGAAAAGGAGCCAACTCTGAAAGAATTTCACAAAAAGTCACTTAATGGCACTAGTCTTCTCAAATATTTTCCAAAAGATACCAAGTTCACTGTTTCTCAATTCAGCTCTTCTAATTTCCACAGCCTTAATAATTTTTTATCCTCATCTTCTGATTTGTTTTGATAAAGGGTTAAAAGGTACGTACTAGAATGGGAAGATTATAGGAGTGGGGAGTCGGCAGCCCTGGAATCTTGTCCAAATTCCAGTAACTAGCTGTGGGATCCTAGTCACGTAGTTTAAGCTATGTCTTCCAGTTTCCCCATTTATTAAACCACAATGACAATAATGGTACAAGGTACTCTATCTTTAATGCATTTTTCTTTAATATGAAGTAAGTTGTTGCTACCTCTAGTCTGCTCAGAGTTGTGAGTTACACTTACTTTGACTCAAAGTTCTGAAATAGTCACATTTTTTTAATGTGCCAAACTAGAGTGATATGGACAACAGAATCGTTTGATGTTTATGGGAGAAATGATAAGGTGGATTTTTTTTTCACGGTGAGGACCCAAAGTTTGAACATAGAAAAGAGAAAGAGATGAAAAGATAAATTTCAGAATACCATTTAAGCTTGAAATTGGAAGTGATGGATTCTACCATTTCTGTTGAAGAATGTCTTGCTAGGCAGAGGAACTACTTGGAATCAGAGAACAGAGCAGTCACCTTGTGATCAACTAGTTTGACTGAGACAACTTGCCAGTGAGGTGTTTGTCAAGCAAAACATGGATCAAGTCAGCTTAATAGTAGAAGCATCTGTTCAACACAGAAGATACGTTCATCAAGAAATATTTATGGACAGTTGCTGAGATAAAAAGAAAAGATTGTAATTTATAGTTCCAGAGTCATGCGCTACTTCAAGAACATGGTTTTTCCTCATTCAGATGCCTTTGTATTGGTTGTCTGTGTGCTTACTCTTCTCCATGGATACTGAGTAAATTGATAGGGTAGTATGGTTCATATTTATGTATAAATTGTAAAGTATGAACTTTTAGGAATAATAATATTGCTGTATTTTATTTAACATATATGTACTTAGGTTATATCTTTTGCCTTATTTTTAATTAAAATATGTTTAAAAGTATCAATATTATAAGTGGCTACTTTTGTTTAAATGGAAGCATAGCCCTGGGGGCTCATGACCTGAAATGATGAGGGGGAGTGTATTTTTTCACAACTGGATTTCCTTTAGGGTCTTGTGAAAGTTTGTGTGTAACTGTGTTATGGTATTCTTCCTATAGGAACCTCAAGCTATCAGTGAGAGGAAAAGTTGGAGTGAGTGAGCCAGTTCCCAGAATAAGTATACATATATATAAATTGTGTGAAAAAGGTGAGTATATTACCAATATTTCTTGCCACCCCATGAGCCCATTCCAATCATAATAGCTGGCATTTATATAGCACTTAAAGGTTTGTAAAGTATTTTACATACATTATCTCATTTGATTTAAGGAATAGGATTAATTTCTTTTGGTTCTAAAATTCCATGATTTTGAATTAAGACCTCTATCCAGCACACAGTGATTGTGTATTATATTAAATACAATTTATATAACTGGGTCATGTTTTATCTTGGTTCATTGATTTATATGCATGTTAGAAATGTTTTTATTATGCAGGCGTGCAATCAATAGCCAATCAAATTTGCCATTTGTGGTAGTTTCCATAAAAAGGTTGTCATTTGTCACGAACATATTTATTTATGCCATTGTTTATTTGAGAACATCAAACTTGGTTTACATAATTTCAACTTACGCCTTTTCTGAGAAATTAAACTACTATAAGTTCAGGGACTGCGTGTACCCATCCTTCATTGCCAAAGAACACCAAGCCATCAGAGAAATAATGACATGACTTGCACTTGACTTTTTTTGAGTGAGGGAGAGCTGTGCAGGTCACCAGCCTCACTTCTCCTCCAAAGCCATATGAATCCAGTGACCAGATATTCATCAGGATGACTGGAGATGACCTAAGATGAGGCAAATGGGGTTAAGTGACTTGCCCACGGTCACACAGCTAGTGAGTGTCAAGTGTCTGAGATGAGGTCCCTCCTGACTCCTGCGCTGGTCCTCTAACCACTGCACCACCTAGCTGCCCCAATTTCAGGAACTACGTGTGGAACAGAACCCATTGTTCTATCCTGTGCCCTCTTTTCTGCCTTTCCTATTCTCTCCCTTGCAAACTGTCATCACCATTACTTTTATGGAAATGACTTTCCACCACATAATTGCTTTGCATTTATTTCGAATGAATTTTGAAAACACTTTTGTTTACCTGTTGGATTTCTATCCACAGAACCCAGGAGCTTTGAAAACAGGAACTCTTTTCACTTTTTTTCTTCACCTGGTATAGTGCCTAGTACATGAGAGGCACTTAATGAATACTTGTGGAGTGTTTCCTTAGTATATCGGTGACTTGTAATCCTTTAAACCATAAAGACTTCAGTCAGTGAACCAGAGGAAGTTATTGAGTTGGTGATACCCCGCTAATTCCTACAAAGTTCGAATTCCCAATAGAAGTGAGCAGATCATTCCCCTTTTTGTTTCTTTTTCACTGTTGTAACTCCTACCTCAAAGGGCTACTTGCATAACTTTCCTCATTGGTAGAGATTGATTATTCAGTGTTCTGTGTTTACATGAGATGCAGAGTTGAGATTTGGAGAAAAGAGAGATCCTGGTGTTTTGACTCTCAGCTTTGAGAGAGAAGATATATGGTTCCAACCTTTCTTCATATTCCTGAAGGAAGAGAAATACTCTGGGAAAAAAATGACATGTAGAGGACCTGGCAATCTCTAGCATTTCCCTATCCCCAGACTGTTGTGCTAGAGACTTTGGTGAATTTACCCTTAGGTCAAATGTGGGCCTCTCTTAATTGAGCTGAGTTATCTTGCTCCTATAGGGAGAATTCATGTGCTCTGTGCATTGGCTGGCATAAAGCTTTCATGTACATACTTTCTCATTTCTGTTACTATCTCTTTTTATAAATGGGTTTATTTGCCATTTGCTACATGTGTTCACCATAGCACTGGGCTCTGATGGAAAGAAGTCAAGCCTTTTGATATATATCTTAGGGTACACATTCCCTATGTTAAAAAATAACAGCTATCAAGAGTTCAGTTTTTACCTAAAAATTATTTCTCTCTATTCCCTCCCAAGATAGGGATGGCCTTTACTAATTGTCTGCTTGTGTCTTTAAAACTGGTGAGACTGAGCTGTTCAGTCCATTTTTCTCTCTCCTTTAAGCTGCATCTTTTCCCCACCCTCTTCAGCTTTGTTCTTTTTGAGGATTTTTATCAGCTGCACTCAGCATGGACACCATGAACTGAACAGGTGACAGAGGAAGGGACATCCTTCTCTTCTTGCTACCTCTCATTTACCCCAGGTCCAAGATATGGGTTTGATGGAATTTTTTGTTTCTGTTCTATATTTGTGCTCCATTTTAGATGCCAGAGGTGATCCTTATAGGACCCAGGAATTTAAGTCATGGGAAAAATGGAGCCAGGATTGTAAATGGGATGTTGCAACCAGCCAACCTGAAAGCCTGGCATGGAAACTCTGAGATGCCAGGGAGCCTGAGATTCAAGCCCAAGTTGGATTTTGGACTTGGAACTGAAACTGTGTTCTGTGTGAACCAACCAAACTATAAACCTAACCTCCCCCTTCCTTGTCTCAGAAACTGAAGTGATATGGGAGAAGAGGAGAAGTCATCCCTCCTGATGTATTGTGGGAATAAGTTTGTATATTAGTAAACTATCAGTGGTTAAATGGAGCTAGGGTACAGGGGACACCTTCTCTACAATTGAGGGAAGATCAATGGTGGGGGCTGAAGGCAATGTCAGAGAATCTATACCCCTATACCCCTTAAGTATATTGAAGAACCATGAGGGGAGGAATGAAATGTAATCTGCCTGGCTTCCACAAAGTGAAGGCCAAAGTGGTCTATGTTACACAGATACAGTGTATGGAGCCATATGGGAGTAGAATAGTCACCCCTGCTAGGAAAAATACCAGGCTTGATGTAACTATAGTTTCTGATTCCACAACTGAAGAGGATAGACAGAGTAGGAGATGGAGAAGACAAGTATGTCAGTTGGCAAGGAAAATTTTGAGAGGATAATTGCAGGTGTTAAGTGATACCTCTTCTATCAATATATATTGGCATCTGTTTTAGGGTCTAAATGATTTGCCTGGAGCTTTTGAGAGATTAGTTTAATGAGGGTCACACAACCAACAAATGTCAGACTGACTGAGACTATTATTTCAAATGGAATTTTAAAAAAATCCATTCTAATTCAGTGTTTGGTACCTTTGAACCACCAAAGAAACAAGATCCAAATTTTTGGTTGTCTGATAGCATGAGATTGATATAAGAATATAGCAAACCCAGACCTAAAATTTCGATCAACAGATTGCTAAGAAATAGAAACCAAAAAAACAAACCTAGAAGTAGCTCCAAAGATGTCATGCACCTCTTATACGTATTGTACTGCCAGTATCCATCCAGCAAATGTTTCCCTCTTTCATCCTATTATATTTTCCCCTGGTGAATGCCAACCCCCCTCCCCAAGTTTCAGAACCATTCTGTAGGAGGGCTGGAGATTTAGAATTGAGCCATTGCCCACATGAATAGGGATTGCTCAATTCAAAGTCACTGTAAGGCAATTCTTTCAATGTCTTATCTTCCATGATTCTCAAACTCTTTGAGATCAGAGTGATCCTGCCCATTTGAAAAGGTGTTCATATCCGCACAGCATGGGGATTTTAGGAGAGGAGAAAGTTTTCTAAGGAATGTTGGTAAGAGAAAACATAAATGGTAGGGAGGAGAATACTGCTGCTGATACCTGGCACCTTGTCCCTCTGCATGCTGTGTCACATCCCATAGGATTTGACACCCTGGGAGTTTGCTTCTCCCTTGTGATACAGATTTTTAATAATAATAAACTGTAATTGATACTGGTAATCATAAGTAAATGTAACAATAAATTACGAGTTTAGTCCTCCTGACTGGCCAGGTCCTTGATAAACTTTATACTGGAGAGCAGTGGTAGCCAATTCCTGATATCTCAGCAATCTTCAAGGAAAACAGTAAAGCTAATCATAAAACGCTGTACTTTTTGTGGTCATCCAAGGAGACAGTTGCTATCCTCTTTATGCCTTCTTTAACCTAGCACAGTGCTGGCACACAGTAGGCAGTTAATAAATGCTAGTGACTTGACTAACTCCCTTAGATTAACTTAAAAGATAGGGCAAGAACGCATTGGACTCCCATATCCCTGGGAAGGGGCCAGGTGTTTTGATTAATACCATATGATTAGGGAGACTTTTCCATTTGTGTCTTTTCTTGATATCATGATGTTTTCTGTTTTATGTAGACTGTTCTTGTTCTTATTAAAATTGCAGTTCATATCATAAATTCCAACTGGTATCCATTAATGTGAGAAAGAGTGGGAGGCCCCACGGGACTATTATTGTGAGTAGTCTTGAACCCAAAGACCAAACATTCACCCCAGAAGGTAACATGAGGGATCTGATATGTTTAATTCAGGGACTACTGTTTACCATCAATTTCAGGGAATGAGCACCCTCTGAAAAAAAAAATGATGGCAAGAACCATTTCCTTTGTACAAAGATCACTGCAAGGCTAATATTTATCTTATTGCTGAGCTCAGCTCACTGAGGTCAAGGTGACAAGTTTGGTAAGCTTTGCCGCTGAGGTAAACATAGTGAATGGAAGCTGTATATCACTGGGTGCCTTTTCAAGTGCTCTTAGCCATGGGCCTGAAAGATTCCGTATAAAACCAAACTTGATTCTGTCCTCTGCATCAAAGAAATGATTACACCCTGGAGGGATGAAACTATTATACAAGAAGAAAAGGAAGAAGAGGGTAGATGCTGAGAAGGGAAATAATTACTGCCAGAGGTGAAGGAGATTGACTGGGAGTGTGATACCTGGATAATTGGGGTAAGGGAGGTAAAAATGGCCATTGTCTCTTGGCCTGCCCATTCAGAGGTCTTTGTCGACTGGTAGGTAGAGCAGGTGGGGTGTTTAAACTACTTCTGCTTTCCTTGGTTCTCTGGTTTTACAATCTGCTTTTACAAGGCCTATTTAAGGATCTCTCTTTACTGGTGCCAGGGGAATGGAGCACAATAAAGCTACATTTAAAAAATAATTCCAGTTATCTTTAATTTCTTATGGCAGCCCTTGACTTTTAAATCTGCAGATGAAGTCAACTTGAAAACCTCCCCTGACCTTAAAAAAGGATTCTCCATAATAGTTTAGTTTCAAAATGTAAGCTTAGTCTATTGGATGGATGGAAGAGGGGGGAGGCAGTTTGAAGAGTCTAGCTCATACTTGTCTCCTGCCGGGGTCCATGCTGGTGATTCATCTCTCAGCCCCACAAGTTCAGCAACACTTCTGTCTCAGAAACAGCCCCTTCTCTGATCTTTCTAGAAATTTAGCTCGGGTTCTCCTGCTGGGCTCTATAGAATATCTAGCTACAGCCATGCAGTGGTATGGACTGAATGAATGAGGAGCAAGGCAAGGGCAGCTGCCTAGGAGACTCAATTTCAAATTTCAGGCTTCACTTGCTCTCGACACTCCTCAGAACCCCTAACATTTCCCCACTGGGGCTCACCTGCCCTAGGGCATGACAAAACAGTGACTGTGCTGGGATCGTACAGTCCTCTCCTGACAATATTGTTCTCTACTATGCCAAGCTGAGAGAAGGCATTATGCTCGGTGGTATGTCATAAATGTACCAGTATGCCTAAGGGAGCCCTAGGCAAGTGCAAAACTTGCCCCTCTGGCAGACTCCAGTCCACTGGAAGCTATTAGCCTTCCTAGGGAAACAAGCAACCCAATATCATAAATGATAGGCCATGGGGAAAGAAATTTTATGACATTAAAATATATGCATTTGTTAAAATTATTATTTTAAAAAATCCCTGCCTCTACCACCTTGTACTTTGCATACTAGGAGAATGATTTTCCTGCCTACTTCTGCATCTAATTCTCTGATCGATCAATCAATCAATCAACAAACATTTATTAAGTGTATACTATGTGCCAGGCATTGTGCTAAGTTCTAGAGATACAAAAAAAAAAAAAGCAAAAAGAAAGAAAAGAAAAGAAAGAAATCCAAAGACAATCCCTACTCACAAAGAGTTTACAATCCGGTTAAGCAGATAAGTGCAAATAAATGTAAACAAAGCAAACTACAAACAGGATAAGTAGGAAATAATTAACAGAGGGAAGACACTCAATCAACAAGCACTTATTAATCCTTACTATGTGCCAGGCAGCGTACTAAGGGCTGAGTATACAATTTTCTCCAGGAGTTTACATTCTAGAGGGAGACAAACAGTAACTACTTTCTTTTATCATGCCAACTATAATAAAGGTTTGAGTTCTAACTTCTATGAAGGATAGTGATTACAATGCTAATACATTTGCGTAGAATTGAGCAAATGCTTTTATCCTCATGTAGAATTTTTTGAGGGGCAGGGAAGATGATCTGTCATTTCATCTGGGTCAAGAACTCCTAATGAGGAAACACCATCAATGGCTATCTGTCCACACCTTCTGCCACTTGAAGTCTTAGAATGTTGCTTCAGGCACTAAAAGGTTATTGCTACACAGCCAGGATATGTAAAAGGCAAGATTTAAATCCTGAGATATTACTGACTCCTAGGCCAGTTCTCTACTCTCTCCTAGAGATGAAATAACTGAGGCTGAGAGGTTAATTGACTAAACTAGGTCACAAATCTTGTATCTGAGGTGGAATTTGAATCAACAGCTCCCTGATTTCTAAGTCCAACTTTTTATGATGCTATATACCTAGTATAATTCTCTGCACACAATAGGTACTTAATAGATGTTTATGGAATGAATGAATTCTCTCTCGTAAGCAGAGGGAGCTCCTTTGTGCTGGTTTGCAGAACTGCCACTGTTTAATTATTTACTGAGTTGTGGTAGGGATTTTTTTTTTTTTGCAGGGGGGCGGGTTGGAGCCAGAACATAAATATTGTCAAATGGCTGCCAAGTTTGAGTATCTACTCATCACTCCATCCCTACAAGGGGAGCCTCAACAAATATTAAATATTGCAGAAAGCACCAAGACAACTCTGCAAGCCAGCACAAACGAGATTTTTGATTTTGAGAGAGGCATAAAACCAGTGGGGAGAGCCTGACAAGGTATTTGAGTAACAGTCAGCAAAAGACGTGAGTGTAGAGTACACAGACCTTGTGAAAGGGGCCATTAAATTTACTGACAGATCTGAGCCAGGGAAAAGTTTGAGGAAAAATCAAGGCATGATGAAAAGTCCTGGGCAGATGGCTGAAGTAAGAGGTGGGTGTGGGAGATATGGAGGAAAGTGCAAAGAAAGTAGACAAGGATGGGCTGCCCCAAAAGTTCTAACCCAAACTTTAGTGCTAAAAATAAGGCACTACACACTTTGAGGACAAGAGGTAGAGGAGCTGAACTCTCAAAAGGTATCCCAATTCCACAATTTAGTTAGGCTATGCCCTCGCTTAAAGGACCCCACTGCCTTTTTGATACATGTATATATTCTACCTATCCTTCAAAGACAAGTGAACAGCCATTCCCTCTATAAACTCTTCCTTATTAACTAGTTCAATGATTTCTTCATTTTATGAATTCCCTTCCTTTTTCTTTCCTACCCTCTCTTTCCCTTCATAGAAGTGGAATGAAACAAAAAGGGTCCACAAAAAAGAAGATGGAAAATAGACTCAGTTGCATGTCCTATACAAAAGGATTCCTGAGCAAAATTGAGTTTGAAGTTGGACACTATGAATATGGAGTAGGTCATAACTGTACAGTTATATATCTTCCTCCAGGAACTTTCCATGGCCAAAGAGTAGAAGTAGAAAAGGCTGACAGTGCGTGCATGGCATGGGAGAGAGTGGAGAATCAAAATTGGGACTAAAGGGGCAGGCTTTATGAAATATCAGGGGGACAAGAGATGTAGAAAAGCACCATTGAAGTAACTGACCACAGGGTCAGAGATGGCAATAAGTCTATTTTTACCCAGAGTCAGTTAACAGACTTATTGAGATATAAGAATTTGAATGAAGGCCAGGTGAGAGGACAGGGAGCAATGGTAATCAAGGAAGTTTTGACTTGGTGAAGAGATACTGAGTGAGATGGACAGTTTTCAGTAACTATTTATAGGAAAATAGTAATGAGCCTCTTTTTAAAGAAATTCGTCATCGATCTAATTCACATTTTCTGAATTTTTTAATTAATCAGGTTTTCTTCATCTTAGACAGATTTGTCTCTCTAATCCAGGCTATATGTATAATGTAAGACTGAGCTTTTCTGGGAGAGCTGGGGCCATGCTGTGGTGAGGAGTATGACTGATTCAGAAAGGTGATGGAGGCTTGTGGAGTTGGAGAGGGCACAGGACCATGAGATCAAAGAATGTAAAGGATTATTCACATCAATGTTTATGGGACGAAGGATGACAGTGGGGAGGAAAACAAGAAGGGACAGAATATTAATTTGAGTGCTGGAGTCTAAAGGAAGAAATAGACCTTGGAGGGGGATGAGATAAAAATCACTTTACAAAAATTAAGACCAGTTATATGAAGGAAGAGGAAGGAACTCATATACAAACAATTGTAGGGAGACAGACCGTATTAGAACTAATTATCAAGAGTGATTTAAAGGGAAGCTTTGGAAAAGAAATCTGGGAGCTTTCTCTCCTTGGGATAGCTCCAAGGTTAATGAACTTCACACCATGGGTGGAAGCTCACAACTGAATGAATAACAGACAAGGCAACGTATTTGTAACACTTCTGCTCTAAGTTGACAACAGCTTCTGTCTTTTCAGGCTAACAAGGTTTCTAAAGCACAGTTCTTTGACTTAATGTAAGCACATTCCAATTCATCAGAAGATTTTGATAGCAAATTGGAAGGTTTTTTTTTTTTCCCATGGTCCCACACTCATGCCTTAAGTATTAGACAGTGGTTGAGGAGTTCAGGGAGTGGGGTGAGGAAAAGAAAAGACTGATTAAGTTCTTGCTACTCCCTCCCAAAGGAGGCCCAAAGTGCTCATATGCATGTAATTTGTCTGCAAAAGGATGGTATTTGACCTTAACCCGTTCCCCCATACATTCTTCAGGTTGCATTTTTTCCTTTTATGAAATCTCTTCCTGCCCCAAAATCAAGT
This sequence comes from Potorous gilbertii, assembly GCA_028658325.1. NCBI lineage: Eukaryota > Metazoa > Chordata > Mammalia > Diprotodontia > Potoroidae > Potorous > Potorous gilbertii. Next base: position 632,103,467 of record CM053770.1, read on the forward strand.
CTGACTTTAATGTTTCAATCAGATTTCATTAGTTTAGTGAAAGGGGAAGGGAGGCACATAGTTTGATTAGACCCTTGGGTCCATGTAACCCATCCCACAGATGGCCTACCATTTATAGTAACAATTTACATTGAGATAGTACTTCAAGGTAGATAAAAGTCTTTTGTCACGCTATGCTATGCTGCCATTGATTTCCCAATTATTTCTCAATTTTTTATTAAAAGATGTAGCAATGGGGTTCATTCTTACATGATACTCCTTAAACTATACCTTGGAGCAGAGGAAAATTGTGAGTGTAGGTCATTGTCTAACCTAAACCACAGCTCATAAGCTCTGATCAATATGTTTCTTTTACCAGAAGAAACATTCATTCTGAAACAATAGGCATCTAGTTAAATAGCACAGAAAAAGAAGTTACAAAGATGCTGCTTATATCTAGAGGGAGACTTTTCCTACAGGTTACCATACTAACAACATGTTGTGGAGTACCAAGCCAAAAAAAAATGGATGGCAAAGTGCAGGCATAAATAACATGTGTGGCCAGGGCACACAGATAAAAGGTCCAATACATGGGTAGGGTATATGCACGGTGAGAGGAACTTAAATCTGCAGAGCTTCCCATGATCTCAGTCAATACTATTGAGTGAGAGATTCCTTTCATTGACCTAGAGGACCTCTGCTGCTTTGTTCTGTCTGCCATACCGCTTCCTGCTAGATCCCTCCTGTGACTTCACTGCTGTTAGAGAGTTCCACTGAGTTGCTCTCTGCTACCATCTGCTGGTCTTTGGCTACTTCATATTCCTCTAATTCTCATCTACCAATAACCAGAGTGCAGATTCTAAGCAGCCCTTCCTGCTAGGGAGTCTAGTCAAATGGAACCAGAGAGCTAGCAAAAGCCAGAAGAAATCTTCAGGCTATGATTAAGTCTATCCTTTGAATTGCTTTTCTTATTGCTGGGCTCTGCCTCCTTGACCCCAGTCTCTTTGCTGACTTGGAATTAGAAAGTACCTTTCTATCCTGGTTATACCTATTCTCCTTGTTGCTATCTTTTCACAATATCCAGAATACCCCATTTGGTAAAACTTCAAAAGATCTATGTGTAGGCTGAGAGGTTGATTTTCAAACCCTTGATTGATATGCAATTCAATCATAGGCTCTTTTCCCCTATATTCCTGACTTTGTTATGGCATATTGCCAGAAAATTCAATAGCAACATTTTGGTCCTTGGATGTTTACATTTTTTTCTATGCCCTATGGTATCTTTGTAAATAGGTAAATAGGATTCCATCATTTAAAAAAGTAGTAAAGAGAAGAGTTTGTAATCTATAGGGCAATGAACTTGATTTTGAATCCTGGGGAAAAATTTTAGAAAGGATCGTTGATTTGATTGTTGGTAAATATCTAGAAGGGAGAGTGATGATTACCAAGAATCAGAATAGACTTCAAAAATAAGTCAAGCCTATCAAAAAAAAAAGAAAAGGGACCTATTAATACAAAAGTATTTATAACAGCTCTTTTTGTGGTGGCTAAGAATTGGAACTCAAAGGGATGCCCATCAACTGGGGAATGGTTGAACAAGCTGTGATATATAATTGTGACAGAATGTTACCATACTATAACAAATGACAAGCAGGATGATTTCAGAAAAACATGGAAAGGGTTAAATGAACTGATGCAAAGCAAAAGGAGCAGAACCAGGAAAATGTTATATATAGTATAGTATCAACAATGTTGTATGATGAAGAACTGTGGATGACAACTATTCTTAGCATATAATGGTCCAAGGCAATCCCAGAGAACAAATGATGAAGCAGATCATCTGCCTTCTAAGAAAGATGACTGAAACACATTATTTATCTTTTTTCTTTTTTCTTTCCTTTTCTTCCTTTTCTTTTTCTTTTCTTCCTCCTTTCTTTGTTTCCTTTCTTCCTTTCTTGTATTCTTGTACAAAATTACTAATATGGAAATATTTCACATGATTGCACATGTATAACCTATTTTGGATTGCTTACCTTCTCAGGAAGAGGAAAGAGGAAGGGAAAGAAAAGATAGAATTTGAAACTCAAGACTGCAAAAATATGTTACAAATTGTTTTAACATGAAATTGGTGAAAATATTTTTTTGATTTCAAAAAGAGTAGGTCTTGCTCCAGATTAACCTCATTTACTTATTTTTTTTAACAAAATTACAACTTTACCTTAATTATAGCAAAGCTATGGATCAAGCATCTGAGATTATTTTTGTGGGGGAAAATGGAAAGATATTAACTGGACAATCATTTGATTAACTAGATCAAGATTGGTTGGGGGACTAGTCTCAAAGAGTAAAATTCAGTGTCAGCGTGACAGGAGGTTTCCAATGTAATATTCCAGGGATGTGTACTTGTCCAGAACCTATTTAACATTTTAATCAGTGACTTGGATGTAAGCATAAATGATATACTAATAAAATTTGGAAATTACACAAAGCTGGGAAGGGTAGCTAACACACAGGGTGATGGTTTAGATTCAAATAGGTTTGGACATATTGGAGTATTGGTAAGACATAATAACATGAAATTCAATGGAGACAAATGTAAAGTCTGGCACTTAGGTACAAAAAGTCAACATACATAAAATGAATAGAGAGCAGTTTCTCTGAAAAGAATTTTAAGCAAGTTCAGTGTTTCAACTACCATCAATATTCTAGTGATGTGGCAGCCAGAAGAGCTAATGATACATTGAGCTGAATTAAGAGGGGCATGACTTACAGGAATAGGGAGATTAAATCTCACTATATACTGCTCTTGTCAGACCTCATTTGAAGTATTGGGTTTAGTTTTGTGCAATCCAGTTTCATAGGATTATTACTCAGAGGTTGTCTGAGTTGGACAATTAGGATAGTGAAAAATCTTGAGTTCAGAAGATAGGAGTTTTAGTTGAAAGAAATGGATATATTTGCCCTGGAGAAAATAAAACTCAGGGGAGATAAGGATATCAGCATTTTAATGACTGTCATGTGAAGGAGGAATAAGACTTGTTTTCTTTGGTCTGAGCAGACAGAACCAGGAGCAGTAAGCGGATATTACAAAGGGGCCAATTTGGGATGGGTGTGATGTCAGAAAACAATTCCTAGTCGAGCTGATCAAAAGTAGGTGGTAAGTTTTCCTTCCTTGGAAGCCTTCAGGAAGACAATGGACAACAAATGGTGGGAATTATTCTGTGAATGAGTTGAACTTAATGCTCACTTAATAATCACTCACTTTCAATTCTCCAAATCTCTGATTCTGTGAATGGGTAGTAAAATACATACTATACCCCAGAAAATAATATGTTAAAGAAAATATTTTTAAAAAATCTTGAACAATGTTTTAGGTAAATTACGCTAAATTATTCCAGACATTTGTGATCATTATCCCACTTCAAGACATGACGAGGTAAATATCAAGGAGATGAAAGAGCGAGGAAGTAGTTATTCCTCGGTATCTACCCTCAGGGCTTCTTATGAATTGTATTATCCACGTGTCAGATAATATCTGCCTCCATATTTTCTCAATTTCACTATGATATATATATATATATATATATGTGTGCGTGTTTATATATGATATATATATATATGTTTATATATGACATATATATATGTTTAACAGTATACCATGTACCAAGACATGGTCCTTAACCTTCAGTCTTCCATTTGTTATGTCAGGTAAGGTAATAAATATTAAGAGTATAGACCATGAAAGTCTCCATTGATGTGGAAAGGGAAAGAACCAACTGCAGTAGACTTTGAAAGAAGAATAACTATAATAGTAGGTATCATGGGAAAATAGAAGAATGCTTGTCAGTGGGAAAATGAAATAATACGAACATTAGACATGGAATCATGTATACTAGAATCTAAAAACAACCATTCATAGCCAAGGTCATACTCAGAGTATTCCCAGTGTATTAGAAACTACCAGAGTTTACACTGCACTGACAAAGCCTTTGGGAATCCAGATAACCTCAATGCTGTGATGAGGGATCATAGAGTTGGTTAGTTTAATGGGATAAAGAGTCAAAATAGTGCCTGGAAATACTCATGTGTTTTTATTTTTAAAATGTTTTGCTCTCCTATAAGTCTACTACCTTTAACACAGCAAAATATGACAAGTTTTGTTTCAGAGTCCAACATGACCATCTACATGTTTTTCCCTGTCTGGTAGTAATGCAAATTTGAATAACAAGAGCTTAAAGCAAATGGAAATTCGTCCAACTCATAATCAAATGAAGATGCTATAGTCTCATTGACAAAGGACATTCAGGAAGGATGCCCTTCTCAGCACCATATCATTTGACCAACTTTCTGAAAGGGAGGGGGAATAAGTTAAATCAGAAACCTGAATTTCATCATAAAGATGGAAGAACACATCTTTAGCTTATTTGCCTGAAAAGCGGTGGTTTGTGTTATTATATGCAAATCACACAGTTAAAACACAGGTAGCAAATTTCAGGCATGACAAAGTAGAGGCATACATATGGATGAATCAAGAGGCATGAAAATACGTAACTTTTATTATCTGTGTACTGGATGTTCTAAAAATAAAATTGTATAAGGGAACATCACTAATATCAAATCTTACAAATTGGAGTATGTGGGGATAAAACAGATTGAGAGAGAAATAAGTTATATTTTTATTTATTCATTTTTTCCTTTGCTTTATTTTTCTTGTATTTTTTGAAAAAGAATTAATATGGAAATGTTTTGCATTATTTGATATATATAATTGATGCCCTATTGCTTGCCTTCTTAATGGGTGAAGGGAGGGCTGAAGGGAGAGAGAGAATTTGGGTCTCAAATTTCTTAAAAATGAATACCAAGATAAATATAATTTGTTTTTTTTTTAAAAGATGACTCCAAATAAGAGAAAAACATATAAAGGAACCTAATATATTAACATGTCCATGATTTCCAGTTTGCCCCTCTAGAAATTACAAGGAGATTTCTACCTGGGTAAGATCAAAGCTTATTTCTTGGTTTATTGAGATTTCAGCTTGCCTCCGTCTAAAGCAAACAAACAAACAAAACAAACAACAAAAAACTCTGCAATACTCATTCACTCTTAAGTATTACCTGACATACTCCAATCTATAAAATCTCTTCAATTTCTGTTTGGCTCCAGCTTTACGATGGGTTTAATCACTACATATTATCTGTGATGGTCTTTGTGTTCCTAGCATTTGGAAAGAAGGATCCAACCTGGTGGGTATAAGATTTGGTGGCTGTCCTTCTTTAAAAAAAAGCAAACAGGACAGCTTGTTTCTTTTAAGTCTAAAAATTGTGCCCTCAAACTGTCAATATTTACAGTCAGATGGATGTAATCCTGGTTCAGTACCTCATTTCAGAGGATAACAGAGTAGCTGGCCTTGTGGCCCCATCTCCTGTTCCCCTCCAGGCAGTAATCAAAGCCTACATGCAAACCTCATTTAAACACTCCTTGTGAATATACACATCTTATATGGTTCATCCATTTGGAATTTATTGTGGTGTATGAGATAAGATTTTGGTCTTCTTAACTTTTTTTTTCCCCAAAAAAACTGCTTTCCAGTTTTCTCAAGAGTTTTTGTCAATAAAAGTTCTTCCCCCAATATTTTATGTTCTTGGGTTTATTGTGAATTGGAACAATATATGACTTTTTTTCTATGTCTTACATCTGGTTTTCTTCTTCTAAAAAAACAAAATCAGAGATGGTGGAGTAGAAAGATGTACCTACTCTAGTTCTTCCCTCACAGTCCATAAAACATGCAAGAAAATCACGAAAAGTGAGACAACAGCATGCTAAAGGAGAACACAAAATATGCTGAAGAAAATAAACACCTTTAAAAATACACTAACTCAGAGGGGGCAGAGCTAAGATGGCAGAGTAGAAAGATGCATATACTCTAGCACTTCTCCCACAGCCCACAAAATACCCCAAAAAATGCTGAGGAAAACAATACCTTTAAAAAGAGGCTAGCTCAGTTGGAAAAAGAGGTCCAAAAAACCTATGAGGAAAAAGAGGCATTAAAAAGCAAAATTAGCCAAATGGAGAAGGTTCAAAAGCTCACTGAACAAAACAGTTCTCTGAAAGAGAGAATTGAATTCAGGGAAATGAATGACTATAAGATAAAACAAGCAGTTAGAAAACAAAACCAAAAATTTGAAAAAATAGCAGATAATGTGAAACATCTCAATGGAAAAACAACTGGCCTGAAAAATAGATTCAGGAGAGACAATTTAAAAATTATGGGACAACCTGAAAGTCATGATCAAAAAAAGAGTCTAGACTAGACATTATCTTCCATGAAATTATCAAGGAAATCTGTCCTGATATTCTAGAACCAGAGGGAAAATAAATATTGAAAGAATCCATCAATCACCTCCTGAAAGAAACCCAAAAAGAGAAACTCCTAGGAATACTGTGGCCAAATTTCAGAGTTCCAAGGTCAAGGAGAAAATACTGCAAGCAGCTAGAAAGAAACAATTTGAATATTGTGGAAATACAGTCAGGATAACACAGAATCTGGCACCTTCAACAATAAGGGATCGAAGGACTTAGAACAGAATATTTCAGAAGTCAAAGGAACTGGGATTAAAACCAAGAATCACTTACCCAGCAAAACTGAGTATAATACTTCAAGGGAATAAATGGTCATTCAATGATATAGAGGACTTTCAAGCATTCATGTTGAAAAGACCAGAACTGCATAGAAAATTTCACTTTCGAACACAAGAATCAAGAGAAACTTGAAAAGGTAAGCAGGAAAGAGAAATCATAAAAGACTTTCTAAAACTGAACTGTTTAAATTCCTACATGGAAAGAAATATTTATAACTCTTGAGACTTTTCTTAGTATTTTGGTAGGTGGAGGGATTGTACACACACACACACACACACACACACACACATTATATATATAGACAGAGAATGCAGGCTGTGCTGAATCAGAAGAGATGATATCCACCAAAGAAATATATAAAATAAAAATTAAGGCATGAGGAAATACTGGGAGGAGAAAGGGAGAAATGGAATGGTGCAGGCTATAACTCATAAAAGAGATAAAAATCTTGATCAGTGGAGAAAAAAAGGGAGAAGGAGAGAGGGGAAAAGTGAAGCTATTCTCTCTACATATGGCTTAAGGAAGGAATAACATGCTCACTAAATTTGGTATGAAAATCTATCTTATACTACAGAAAAGTAGGGGAGGAGGTGACAAATAGGGTGAGGGGGATGATAGAAGGAAGGGCAAATGGGAGAAGGGAGTAACTAGAAGTGAACACTTTTGGGAAGGGACAAGGTCAAATGAGGGAATAAAAAATAAGGAGGGATAGATAGAGTAGGATAGAGGACAATATAGTTAGTATTACAGAACATGATTATTATGGAAGTCTTTTTCAAAACTACATGTATATAATCTGCATTGCATTGCTTGCCTTCTCAGTGGGAATGGGGAGGGAGGGAGGGAAAGAAGGTGGAATTCAAAGTATTAGAATTGAATGTTGAGAATTATTATTGCATATAACTGGGAAATAAGAAACACAGGGAATGGGGTATAGAAATTTATCTATAAGATAAGAGAGAAGATGAAGATAAGACAAGGGTGGGATGTGATAGAAAGGAGGGCTCATTGAGGGAAGGGGTAATTAGAATGCAAGGTATTAGGGGGTGGGAGGGACGAGAGAGATGGGGAGAAAAAATAGACATGTTACAAAGTGATATAAAAGCAATTAGTATTAAAACAATTGACTGAATTAATTACTGAAACTAAATCAGAGACATCTTTAGTTTGGGGAAATGAATTTCAGTCTAAGTCTTAAAGAGGCAGGTAACTTCAGGTAAAATTTGGCATTGATGGAAAAGTTAACATTTCAATGGTAAATTTGATTTTATGATTGTTATTAAAGCACGAACTAGAACAGGTATAGAAAGGCATGTAAGCCACTTAAGACTTGCCTCAAAAGATGTTCCTTAGCCAATGTGAAATTATAATCATATCTGAAACCTATTATTGGAACTTGCTATTAAGTGACTGTTCTTCTGAGTCTAATTCCAGGTATGGATAGCAACAAAGGTAGTCTGAGCCTCCAATCCATGATGTAAGCCTGTGAGGTGCTGCCATGAACTGAAAAAGGTGATCTCATGGGAAGGATGGGAAAGTGACTGTTCAGCCTGGGCTGAGGCAGGATTCTCCTGATTCAATTTCTCCACTGATACTTGGCAGACTCTAAGATTGACTGAATGCAGGTTGACAGTCTATTTCTGTCTGGAACTGACAAGAAGTTAGGAACATATTGTTTCCCTGCAATGTCCCTAATCTTTGAGGCAATTTCCTATAGTCAAAAGGTTTGTAACCTTAATACCAGATTTATTAAATTATAGATTGTTGGTAGGGGAACATCAGAGGGCAAGTCTAAAATTAAGCTTAGGACTTTAGACCAACAATAATAAATTAGGGTCCTTTAATTCTTAGTAATAGTGTAGAGATAATTAGGTCAAGGGCTTATGAAGTTAGCATACATGGTTATTATTTGGGTCTTAGTTGGTTAATGTTAAAAAAAAGTTTGTTTGTGGTCTATATTGTAAATGCTTTAAAAGATATATCACCTGACCAAAAAAAAAATCACCTGACTAAAACTCAATTGGCAAAAGAGGTCCAAAAAGCCAATGAGGAGAAGAATGCTTTAAAAAGCAGAATTAGTCAAATGGAAAAGAAGGTTCAAAAGCTCACTGATGAAAATAGTTCTTTAAAAATTAGAATGGAACAGATGGAAGCTAATGACTTTATGAGAAACCAAGAAAATTACAAAACAAAACCGAAAGAATGAAAAAATGGAATATAATGTGAAATATCTCATTGGAAAAACAATAAACCTAGAAAATAGATCAAGGAGAGATAATTTAAAAATTATGGGTCTACCTGAAAGTCATGATCAAAAAAAGAGCCTAGATATCATCTTTCATGATTGCCCTGATATTCTAGAATCAGAGGGCAAAATAAGTATTCAAGGAATCCACCAATCACCACCTGAAAGAGATCCAAAAAAAGGAAACTCCTAGGAATATTGTAGTCAAATTCCAGAATTCCCAGGTCCAGGAGAAAATATTGCAAGCAACTGGAAAGAAACAATTTGAGTATTGTGAAAATACAATCAGGCTAACACAGGATCTGGCAACTTCTACATTAAGGTATCAAAGGGCTTGGAATAGGATGTTTCAGAAGTAAAGGAACTGGGATCAAAACCAAGAATTACCTACCCAGCAAAACTGAGTATAATAATTCAGAGGAAAAAATTGTCATTCAATGAAATAGAGGACTTTAAAACATTCCTGATGAAAATTCAGAGCTAAAAAGAAAATTTGACTTTCAAACACAAGAATCAAGAGAACCCTAAAAGGTAAACAGGAAAGAGAAATCGTAAGGGACCTCCTAAAGTTGAACTGTTTACATTCCTGAATGGAAAGATAATATTTGTAACTCTTGAAACTTTTTTCAGTGTCTGGGTAGTTGAAGGGATTACACTCACACACACACACACACACAAACACACACGCATATAGCTATGTATACATATATACATATATATATATATATATATGTAGAGAGAGAGAGAGAGAGAGAGAGAGAGAGAGTGAGAGAGAGACAGAGACAGAGAGCACAGGATGAGTTGAATAGGAAGTGATTATATCTAAAAAAATAAAATTAAGGGGTGAGAGGAACATATTGGGAGGATAAAGGGAGAAATTGAGTTAGCCTATTTTTCAAGGTGCTATTTTCTTCAACATTTTTTTGGGTCTCCTTTATCAAGGTATTGACCCATTTTTCATGCTTTTCTTGCATCTTTCTCATTTCTCTTCCCAATTTTTCCTCCACCTGTCTAACTTGATTTTCAAAATCCTTTTTGAGCTCCTCCATGGCCTGAGCCCATTGGATATCTATTTCAGGTGTTTGGGATACAAAGGCCTTGACTCCTACGTCTTTACCTGATGGTAAGCATTGTTCTTCCTCATCAGAAAGGAAAGGAGGAAACATCTGGTCACCAAGAAAGTAACCATTTATGGTCTTATTTTTTTCCCTTTTCTGGGCATTTTCCCAGCCAGTTACTTGACTTCTGAGATTCCTCTCCACCCCCGCCTTGCCTCTAGATCCACCCAGCTAGTACTTGGGGGTCTGAGATTCAAATGCTGCTCCCCAGCCTCAGGGCTTTCAGTGGCAGGCAGGGCTGCTATTCAGTGGGATTAAGTTCAGGTTCTCAGGTGGGGGCAGGGCCACCTCCCAGGCTCAGTTACCTCAGGGGGTTTATGTGGAGACCTTCCGTAATGGAGCTCCTGCCAGCTCCAGGAGCCTCTGGCCGCCTGCTGCCTCTACTGCTGCCTCCCAAGGGGGCCTGAGTTATGGAGACACCCCGCTCCTCTCTCGGCCAGCCCAGAAGTCTCTCTCACTGACCTGTGTGCCTTTGGGTGGAGGGAACTTCGCAGCTGCCTGAGATTCCATCCCTGCAGCCTGCTTGGATCTGCTCCTCTCTTTGTCATGCGGCCAGGGAAGGGCTGGGCTACACTCCCGTCCTGTGCATGATGGACCTTTGTGATCGGTTTTTCAGGGATCTTTGGAATGGAAATCTCCTTCACTCCATTGCTGCGTGGCTTCCACTGCTCCAGAATTTGTTGGAAATTCTTTTTAAAGGAAATCCATGGGCTGTGGGTTTGGAGCTAGCATATGTGAATCTTTCTACTCCACCATCTTGGCTCCTCCCCCTGCTTGATAATTTCTTGAAAGATGTTGTCTAGGTTCTCCTTTTGATTATGGTTTTCAGGTCTTCCAGTGACCTTGACATTGTCTCTCTTGTCTTATTTTCTATGTCAGTTGCTTTTTCCATGAGGTATTTTACATTTTCTTCTATTTTTCTCATTCTTTTGAATTAGTTTGATTGATTCCTGTTGTCTCATAAGGTCATTAGCTTCCACTTGCCCAGTTCTAACTTTAAAAGAACTGTTTTCTTCAATTAGTTTTTTTTTACTATCTTTTCTATTTGGCCAATTGTACTCTGTAAGGGACTTGTTTTCTTTGGTGGATTTTTGCATTTCCTTTTCCGTTTGACCAATTCTACTTTTTAAGTAGTTGTTTTCTTTTTCCAAGCTGTTGACTCCTTTTTCCATATTTTTTTCATCACTCTCATTTTTTTCCCAATTTTTCTTCTACCTGTCTTATATGACTTTTAAGCTCCCTTTTGAGTTCTTCCACGAGTTCTTTCTGAACTTGAGACCACCTCCCATTTTACTTTGAGGTTTTGTCTTTGAGTGTTTTGACATTATTATTTTCTTCTGAGTTTGTGTCTTGATTCTCCCTATCACTATAATAACCTTCTATGGTCAGATGCAATAATTTTTGTTTTATTCCTCATCTTTTTTGGCCTTTTTTCTGTTTTAAAAAATTTGATCTCTGCTCTGAGTATGGAAGGAACCCTGTTTCAGGTTTCTTGTGTCAGTGGTTACAGGCCCTGATGGTTTTTCTGGTGCTTCACTGATGTTGCCATAAGGTTGATGAAGTACCCTTGTGTCTGGTGCTACACTGAGGGAGTGGGGTGGAGGGTGGCTGGTGCTCCTGGAGGCCTTAGGAGTCTGTCAGCTTACCTGGTACTGAACCAGATTCTTAATACTTGTTTCTGCTGAGGCTGGTGAGGCATTTCTGTATTTCTTCAGGGACACACTGAAGCATATGGAGATCTGTCTATTGGTGGCTGCCTGTTTTCCCAGGGCTAAGCTGAAACACATCGTGAAGGCCTTGCACTAAAAGATGCCTGTTTACTTAGGCATCCTTAGGGTTGACATCTACCTATTTGCCCAGGACATGCTGAAGCATGTGGCAGGTCTCAGAACTGGGGTCTGCCCATTCCCCTGGCTATGCTGAGACATGTGAGGGGTCCTGGTGTTGGCATTTGCCTACTCCACAGAACTGGGGCTTCAGAACTATGAATGGTTTGCTGAGGTAGAACTTAACTGCTGGCTTGCTGGGACACTTCCTTCCCTGAACTGCACTCCCTTTTCACCTGAGTGAGATAGGCTTTTTCTGCTGGTCTCCTAAATTTCTTGGGCTCAAAGGTAGTTTTTACACCATCTTTTTGCTGATTCTGTTCTTCCAGGATTTGTTTGGGGGCACTATTTTGTGCTTGTTTGGAGATGAATATGAGGAAAAAATTTTAGAATGAGTAGCTATGATAATAAAAGAGGGTTTGTCAGTATTTAGATAAAATTTTCCAGCTCAAAAGTGGATTAGTCCTCCCCTATATTTTGTAGTTTCCCAGACATGACATTTTACCTCTTGTTTCTGTGCCTTTGCCTAGGATATCCCCTATGTCTAGAGGTCATTCCCTCCTTACTTCTTCCTCTTGTATCCCCTTACTTATTTTAATACTCAATCCAAAAACAACTTTCCACTTGAAATCTTTCCTGATCCCCTAAACTGCTAGTATCAACACCCCATATGTATACGTATAGAATGATTTTTGTCTTTTTTTGTATTTGTATATACATAGTGCTTAATATGCAGTAGGTTTTTAATAAATGCTTATTGAATGACTGAAAGAAAACTCATAGTGGGAGTGGGGTGAGGAAAAAGTCTATGTTTCAATTAATGTGTTCAAACCAATGGACAATATGCACAATAACTAGTGATTAGATGAGGTAAGAGATATTGAAAGACTGCACAGTTTATAGTCACAATCAGAGGTCCACAAGTCCATGGTAAATAGAAGTTGATTTGTGGGGAGGAGAGAAATTAGGGTGAGATGAGGTCAAAGTTGAAGTGCAAGTATCAAAACCAGAATAGAAAGTAGGCAGACACACTCCAAGGTCACAGGGTATAGAATGCTTCTTCTTCTCTTTACCATTTACTTAAAGAGCTTCATTGACCCTATCCATTTAAACTGAGTGGAGTCAAATGGAGATTTAAAAACCTTGTACTCTACCTACATGTAATCTGCCAACGTTCATTTTTCAAGATGCAGATGAGTCAATTGCAAGTCTTAGCAGTGAAACAATATCTCATGTGATGTTTCTCAAATCCTTGCTCAATTCCAGAAGGCATTATGAACAACACAAAAGGATCTCAATTGCATAAATCACTTGAAAAAACAACATACCAAAAAATTAATAAATAAATAAATGAAAAAGAAGAAAAATTATTAATGGAACTCTTATTACTGAAACAACAAAGAACTATGTTTTAGAGTTAGCAGGTTAATTAAGAAATCTCTTATTGGTGAGAAAGAGCTGGCATATTTCCAATTCAGACTGATATTCTCCAAAGCATAGACATAAATGATGTTTGTTCAATGACATTAAGATATGTTGCCTAATCTTCTAGAGAACAACCCATATTAATAACAAGGTTAAAGTCAAGTAATTAGAAAAAATACATTCTTCTTTGTTGTAGATTTTCTTGGATAAAGCAATACTCTGAAAAATTTAATGGAATATACTACTATTGGGATAAACAACACAAAGGACAGTGCAGTGACTATTAATATGGTTAAAAAAGAATAATATAGCCAATTTATGTTGGGTTATTGATGTGATTTAAATAACTGTCAATTTGATGGAGTATTCCCTCTCAAAATCATGTCAAACAAAACCTTGGAGGATTTTTTAAGGTTCCTTCTCAGGAATTTCAGTAATTTGTATAGATTTATTTAAACTTCTTAGGCCTCTCTAGCTGCAGGTATAATTCTACAGAACTAGTTGATTCTACAAATTCAATTTTGTACACATACATGCATACATGTATATGCATGTGTGTGTGTGTGTGTGTGTGTGTGTGTGTAGAGAAGCATGGAGTGTGCAAAGATTCAGAAAGACCTGAATTAATGATTTGACTGGCATACACTGGCTACCTTACCATGGGAAAAGTCCTTTAATTTCTCGGTGCTCCAAAGAAAATCTCTAAGAGTTAAGAATATTAGCTTCAGATTAGTCAGAACTTCATTGAGAGAAGTCAAGAAGATGAAGACAGTTATTCAATTAATACTCATGTATTAAGTCTGTGGCAGGTACTGTAATCAAAACATAGTCCCTGACTTTTAAGACCTCACAATATAATGGAGAAAACTATGCAAACAACAATGGATAAACAAGTTATATACAGGATACATTAAAAATAATTAACAGAGAGAATGTAGTAGAATTAAGAGGGATAGAGGAAAACTTCCTTACCTTGGGGGGAGTAATCATGTTTATGAAGTGAGAAGAGGGTGAGGATCTATAGAAAAATATCATTGGATATAGAGATAAAAAAGTCATTAATAACCTTGAAGAGAGTTTTTTAAGTAAAGAAGTGAGGACAGACTAATATCCCAAGGGCTTAGAAAATTTGAGGGGAATTAAGAAGTAGTAAAAGCATAGACACCATTCTCTAGAATTTTGAGTGTGAAAGAAAGTAAAAGTATAACAGTTTAATGGAAGAGCAGTGTCAATGAAAATTTAGTTATGATAGGCTAGCCAGAATATACTGAGGGGAAGGACTGGGAGAAAAGAAATTGAAAATAGACAAAAGTAAGAAAATTGATGAAGCAAGGTCTTTGAAGAGATGGGATCAATGGTACAGGAATATGAGTAAGTGTTGGCAAAGAAAAAGTGTTGGCAAAGAAAAAGAACTAAACCTTACTCTGACCCTAAAGAGGAGAAAAAGATAGGTGATGATGATGCTGAGTGGTTTAGAAAAATGGACAAAGGGAGCTAGTTATCCAATGGCCTCCATATCTATAAAGTAAGAGATCAAGTCATCTTCAAGAAGAAAGGGTGTGAATTTGAGGTAGGGCTTAAAAAGTTAAGACAAAATTTGGAAAAGTGGTTGTGGAAGATGTGATAAAGTAAAAGCTAGCAAAGAGAAAGGCAGTGAGAGCACAACTGAGGTTAGTTATGTGATTTGAAGCAGCACTATTGGGCTACCTGGAAGTAGAATCAGAATAGGAGCTACCATCTAGAAAACTGACAAGGGAGAGATCTTGAGATGTATGTCTTTGTAGGCAGTAACATAAGGGCAAAAATGTATTGGGGAGAGCTTAGAGGTCACCATTAACACCCTGACTGTTCCTGCCTGATGCTGAATCCAAAGAGATCCAGAAAGTCTAAGATAAGTCTCAAAGAGAAAAAGAACTGAAAACCAAGCCAAGGTATTTTTTCATCTTTGATTTCGGTGACTGAGTGATTCAGATACAGCACAGTGGGTAGGGTTTTGGAGAAAGGGACTGAACAATCAAAGCTGACTAACTGTCATGGGCAATGTATAATGGAATAAAAAATCAATACAGACATCATGACCATCCAACATCTTTGCTGGCTCCCTTAGCAGTGTGCCACCTGCAAGCTGGTCACCGTGACATTCAGAGAAATGAAATGAGTGGGGAGGGGTTCATAGGAACCAGCATTTGAGGGACTGTAGAATAACACAGGTTCCAACACTGCCACAATCACTAAGGCAGGAGGTAACCAGTGTCACCAGAGAGGCCTCATGCAAAGCTATGGAACTGAGGGTGGCCAGCATCCCACACACAATGGATGATTTAGCTTCAGCATCCTGATTAAGTTGCCAGGAACTAAAATATAAGTGCAAGGAGAGAGACAGAGGTGGCCTAATGAAGCAATGATTTAAAAAAGAAAAAGAAAAAATTTCTAAGCAGCCAGGCTTAGGCATGCAATTGACTTTCTCAGCTTCAACAATTTCTTATTCCACCCACATATCTTTCCCCTCACTTCCACCCCCAGGAGGAGTGGGCAGCCATCACCTGCCTAATGGGTTAAAAAATACAGCCACCCATCAGGGCTGAGGGCAGGATTCTAAATTAAAAGAGAAAGATAATGAGGAGGAAAAGAATATGTGGGAGTACCCTCCCCAAAGCCTGCATTTCAAGAAAATGTTCCTATAAAGAGGAGCAGCCTCAAGAAAGCAGGTGACCTAGTCACAATTCCAGGATAGAAAAGAGTGCTTGGGTCACTCACAACAGAACAGGGGCCTTGGTATCCATTTCAAAACAAAAAGGAGCACTAGTACTAGTGTCTGCAAGAGAGAAGAGGACTTGATCACAATTCCAGGACCATGGAGAGCACCAGCACTTGTTGTGGCTAGCCAACAAGGTCTTTTCCTGGGTAAAGACCTGAGCACAGTCCAGGAGAGCAATAACCACACCTCTCCTTAAATCATACCACCTCAGAAACACCAAAAACTTACAGACCCCCAGAACTAGCTCTGAAAACTGCAGCACACAAACCTGAAGCTTGGGACAGTACCACCTCCACCTTGGGAGCACAGCCAACTTTAACATAAAGTTAAAATTCAAGAAATAGGTTACAAAAATTTTGTTGTTCAGTCTTGTCCAACTTTCCATGACCCCATGGACCATAGCATGCTAGGTCTTCCTATCCTTTATTATACCTTGAAGTCTTTCAAGTGTGTGTTCTTTGTTTCCATGATGTTAACTATGTCACTCTCTACTGTCTCTTTTTTGCCTTTAATCTTTCAGAACATTAGAGTGTTCTCCAATGAGACCCATGTCTTCATTATGTAGCTTTGATGTCAGTATTTGACCTTCCAGTGAAGAGACTGAATTAATTTCTTTTAAGCATTGACTGGCTTGACCTCTTTGTTGTCCAAAGGACTGTTAAAACTTTTCTCCTGCATGACAATTCAAAGCATCAGTTTTGTGATCCTCAACTTTCCTTATAGTCCAACTCTCATAAACATATATTGCTACTGGAAAAACCATAGCTTTGACTATATGGATCTCTGTTTGGCAAGGTGGTGTCTTTACTTTTTAGTATGCTGTATAGATTTGCCATAGCTTTCCTTCCAAAGAGCAAACATCTTTTAATGCCATGTCTATAGTCAACAACTGCAATGATCTTTGAGCCCAAGAATATAAATCTGACACTGCTTCCATTTCTTCTCCTTCTTTTTGCCAGAAAATGATGGGACCAGTTGCCAAGATCTTAGGTTTTATTTTTTTTACATTAAGCTTCAAATCAGCTTTTTCACTCTCCTCTTTCACCCTCATCAAAAAGGATTCTTAATTTCTTTTCACTGTTGGTCATCAGTGCTATCATCTGCATCTGTGAGACTGTTTATATTTCTCCCTAGCAATCTTAATCCCAACTTTTGATTTATCTAGCCTGTCATTTCATGTGATATAGTCTGCATATAAGTTAAATAAATAAGGTGACAATATAGAGCCTTGTCATACTCCTTTTACAAACTTAAACCAATTAGTTCTTCCATGTTCAGTCCTAATTGTTGTTTCTTGGTCCTCATACAGGTTCCACTGGAGAAAAAATGATCTGGTACTCCCATCTCCCTAAGACTTGGCATATTTTGTTGTGATCCACATAGCAAAGGCTTTAGTGTAGTCAGTGAAGCAGAAGTAGATGATTTTCTGGAGCTCTCTTACTTTCTTCATAATCCAATGAGTGTTGGTAATTATCTCTACTTCTTTTGCCTCTCTGAAAACCAGCCTGTTCTTCCGGTTCTCAGTTCAGATATTGTTGAAAGCTAGCTTGCAGTACCTCAGGCATAAGCTTGGTACCATGAGTAATGAGCACAATTGTTCAATAATTTGACATTGCCCTTCCTTAGGATTGGGGCATAAACTGATTTTCCAACCCAGTGGTCACTGTTGTGCTTTCCAAATACACCGGCATATTGAGTGAAGTACTTTAACAGCCTCATCTTTTGAGGTTTAAATAACTAAGTGAAAATCCATCACCTCCACTAGTCTTACTGTTAGCAATGTTTCCTAAGGCACAATTGACCTCATTCTGGGAGGGTGGGGTGGATTGAACAAGAACAAAAAATGCACTAATTGTTAAAAGTTACTATAGTAACAGGAAAGATCAAGACATGAATGCAGAAAGCAACAAAATCAATACAGCCTCAAAGAAAATGTAAATGGGATACAATTTCAATAAGCATTATCTGGAAAAAGAATAATCTAGAAACCTTCCCAATAAGATCAGGGGTGAAACAAGGATGTCCATAATCACCACTATTATTGAATATTGCACTAGAAATACTAGCTATAGCAATAAGAGAAGAAAAATGAATTGATGGAATAAGAGGATACAAAACTGTCACTCTGCAGATGATATGATGATACACATAGAGAATACTAAAGAATCAATTAAAAAACTAGTTGAAATAAGTAACTTCAGCAAAGGCCCAAGATATAAAATAAATTCATAGAAATCATCAGCATTCTTAGGTATTACCAACAAAGTCCAGGAGGAAGAGATAGAGAAATTGCACTTTAAATAACTGTAGAAAATATAGACAATTTAGAGTCTATCTGACAGACAAACCCAGGATTTACATGAACACAATTACACAATACTTTTCACATGAAGTCAAATCTAAACAATTATAAAAATATTAATTGCTCATGGGTGGACTGAGTCAATAGAATATAAATAACTCTTCTTCCTAAATTAATTTAAATACTCAGTGCCATTCCAATCAAACTATCAGAAGTTATTTTATGGAGCTAAAAAAATTAATAAGCAAATCCATCTGGAAAAACAAAATGGCAAGAATATCAAAGGAAATAATAAAAAAATTGTGAATGAAGGTGGCTTAGCAATGGCGGATCTCAAACTGTATTACCAAGCAGTTATCAAAACAATCTTGTACAGGTTAAGAAATAGAGTGGTAAACCAGTGGAACATGTTATAATATATAGTAATAAATGACTTTAATAACCTAGTGTTTGATAAACACAAATATCAAAATTTTAGGGACAAGAAATCACTATTTGGAAATCACCTACTTGAACTTCCTGGAGCCAAGATGGTGGAGTGATCTGCAAATGTTCTCCCCCTCCTCTTGTCGACCTTGAAAAACCCAGAGGATATTTCCCCAGGAAAAGTTCTGGAATAATGGGATTAGCTGAAGGGGTAAACAATTTTTTAGCCCATGAGGCTATAAAAATTGTAAACGAGGTCCCTCTTGCTGTGTCTGAAAGGGACCAGTGCAGAACCAGAGCTGTCATTCAGCTGCACCTCAGCTAAGTGGGAGGAGATTTTGAGCCCCAGAGGGGTGCACTGTTTAAGTACCAACACTAGGACCCGAGGAGTGTCTTAGCACACCCAGAGAATTGGGAGGACACTAGCACAGATGGGGTTCACTAACTACTGAGACTGCCTGCACTTTACCTCAGGAGAGGAGACCTCCTGCTGCTAGACCACTCCTTCCCTACACCTCATGCAGTGACCTCCAGAGTAACACTGGGGAAACTCAGAAAGACTTCACCTGACCTCTGCCCTGGCACACCAGTCAGCTCAGCACCAGGTAAGCTGCAGCATTCTAGCTTCTAGCTGAAAGAACCAGAGGCCACAATACACAAAGCCTCAAGTTTCAAGAACAAGGAATATGTGACAGAATCCCTTGTGCCCCAGAAGCAGAGATCCACTTTAAAAGTCAGGAAAAAAGGCAATCATCATGAGCAGGAAGCAAACCACAAAAGAAACAATTATAGGATCTTGCTATGAGGACAAGGAACAAAATATGGATACCAAAAAGGTCAGCATTGAAACCATACTGCCATCTGAAACTTCAAAGGGAATATGAATGACTCTCAAGACAAAGAGAATTCTTGGAAGAGCTCAAGAAGGATTTTAAAAACCAAATTAGAGAAGTAAAAGAAAAGCTAACCTTTTCTTTGAAAAAAAAAAGAATTCACTGAAAATAATAACTCCTTAAAAAGGAAAATTGAACAAATGGAAAAGGAGATATAAAAGTTAACTGAAGAAAACAATTTGATAAAAATTAGAATGAGACAAGTAGAAGCTAATGACTCTATGAGACATCAAGAATCAGTCAAACAGAATCTAAAGAATAAAAAAAAAGAAAATGTAAAATATCTCATCAGAAAAACAACTCATATGGAAAATAAATCCAGGAGAGAAAATCTAAGAGTTATTCATTTCCCAGAAAGCCATGATGAAAAAAAGAGCCTGGAAAATATCTTCCAAGAAATTATCAAGGAAAACTGCCCGGAGGTCCTATATTGAGAGGGCAAAAGGGTGATCTAAAGAATCCATATTCACCTGCTGAAAGGGATCCCAAACTGAAAACACCAAGGAACATCATTGCCAAATTCCAATACTATCAAGTGAAGGAGAATATACTACAGGCAGCCAGAAATTCAAATATCGAGGAATTACAGTCAGGATCACACCCTGGTAGCTTCTAAATTAAAAGATCAGAGGAATATGATATTTCATAAGCAAAAGAGGTTGGACTACAACTGAGCATGATATTTCAGGCAAGAAGATAGATATTCATTAAAATAAGGATTTCCAGACGTTCCTGATGAAAAGGCCAGAGCTCAATAGAAAATTCAATCTTCAAACACAGGTCTCAAGAGATGGATAAAAAGGTAAACAGGGGAAAAAACTTATTCAATAATAGCAAATTACTAACATTTCTATAAGGGAAGATGATACTTTTTAATTGTGAGAACTATCATATTTATAATGATAGATAAGAGGGATACACATAGATAGAGGGACTGGTATAAAGTAAGTGATGTCATGATAAAAATGTGATTTAAGTGTGTGAAGGGATTGTAATGGGAGTGAAAAGGAGGAGGCAGAAAAAGGTAAATTACATCAAAGAAAGAGGCACAAAAATATATTACAGTAGAGGGAAAGGGGAGGGAGATGAGCTTTGTTTGAGAGCTACTCTCATCTGACTGGGTTCAAGCAGGGAACAAAAAAGAGTTAGTTATAGAAATATAACTAGCTCTATAGGCAATAGGAGGGGAAGAGGGAAAGAAAAAGGAGGTGAGGCTAAAAGGGAAGGAAGAAGTAGTGAGGGAAAAGGGGATTAATAGGAGGGAGTCCGAAAGAAGGAAGGGAAGACTGAGGGAGGTGGGGATCAAAAATTAAAACTTTATTGTGTAGGGGAAGGGAGAAGGGAGAAATAAAAGCATACTTGGGGAGAAAGGGAAAGATACAGATAGTAATCCTAAATATGAATGTGAATGAGATGGATTGTCCCATAAAACAGAGACAGATATAAGAATGGATTAAAAACCATAATCCAACAAGATGTTGTTTACAAGAAGCACATTTGAAAAGGGGGCATAAATACAGAACAAAGGCAAAAGGTTGGAGTAGAATATATTATGCTATATCTGTTGAAAAAAAAAGTTGGGGTAACAATCATAATCTCAAACAAAGCAAAAGCAAAAACAGATTTAATAAAAAGAGATAAGGAAGGAAACTATATCCTGCTAAAAGCCACCATAGACAACAAAGCAATTTCATGACTAAACATATATGCTCCAAATGGTATAGTATCCAAATTCTTAGAGGGGAAATAAAGGGAGTTACAGGAAGAAATAGATAGCAAAACTGTACTAGTGGGGGACCTCAACCTTCCTCTCTCTGAACTTGATATAACTAATGCCAAAATAAACAAGAAAGAATTTAAGGAGGTGAATAAAACTCTGAATAAAGTAGATGTGATAGATCTCTAGAGAACATTGAACAGGTGTAGAAAGGAATATGCCTTTTTCTCAGTGCTATATGGCACATATACAAAAACTGATCATGTACTAGGCCATAAAAACCTCACAATCCAGTGCAGAAAGGCAGAGATAGTCAATGCATGTTTCTCAAATCATAATGAAATAAAAATTATATGCAATAAAAGGCCATGGAAATATAGACCAAAACTTAATTGGAAACTAAACAATCTATCCTAAAGAATGAGTGGGTTAAACAACAAATTATAGAAACAATCAATAATTTCATTCAAGAGAATGACAAAAATGAGACAACCTAGTAAAACTTATGAGATACTACAAAAGCAGTTCTTAGGGGAAGTTTTATATCTTTGAATGCCTACATGAATAAAATACAGAATTAGGAGAACAATGAATTGGACATGCAGCTGAAAAAGCTAGAAAAAGAACAAATTGAAAATTCCCAAGTAAATATCAAATTAGAAATACTGAAAACCAAAGGAGAGATTAATAAAATTGAAATTAAGAAAACCAACTAAGAGTTGGTTTTATGAAAAAAGAAAAAAACAATAAGACTGACCTTTGGTCAATTTGATTAAAAAAAGAAAGAAGAAAACCAAATTACCAATGTCAAAAATGAAAAAGTGAACTCAGCTCCAATGAGGAGGCAATAAAACAATAATTAGAAATTATTTTGTCCAGCTGTATGGATGGATGAGATGGATGATTAGTTTAAAAAACGTAACTTGCCAAGATTAACAGAAGAGGAAGTTGAGTAATTAAATAATCCCATCTCAGAAAAGGAAATTGAACAAGCCTCATTATCCCAGGATTTACAAGTGAATTCTACCAAACATTTAAAGAACAGTTAATTTCAATACTATATAGACTGTTTGGGAAACTGATGAAGGAGTACTGCTAAACTGTTTTTATGATACAAACATGGTTCTGATATCTAAACCAGGAAGAGCCAAAACAGAGAAACAAAATTAGAGACCAATTTCTCTAATGAATATAGATGCAAAAGTTTTAAATTAGATATTAGCAAAAAGAATACAGCAGCTTATCACAAGAATAATACATTATGATCAGGTAGGATTTATATCAGGCAGCAGAGCTGGTTCAATATTAGGAAAGCTATTAGCATTACTGATCATATCAACAACAAAACTAACAGAAACCCCATGATTATCTCAATAGATGCAGAAAAAAACTTTTGACAAAATACAGCACCCATTCCTATTGAAAACACTGGAAAGCATAGGAATAAATGGAACTTTTCATAAAATAATAAGCATTATCTACCTAAAATCATCAGCAAGCATTATATGCAATGGGGACAAGCTAGATGCATTTCCAATAAGATCAGGAGGAAAACAAGGATGTCCACTATCACCATTGTTAATCAATATGGTGTTAGAAATGCTAGCTGTAGCCATAAGAGAAGAAAAATAAATTGAAGGAATTAGAATAGGCAAAGAAGAAACTGAGTTATCACTCTTTGCAGATGATATGATGATATACTTAGAGAATCCCAGAGAATCAAGTAAAAAATTACTTGAAATAATAAACAACTCTGGCAAAGTTGCAGGTTACAAAACAAACCCATATAAATCATCAGCATTTCTACATATTACTAGCAAAGCCCAACAGCAAGAGATAGAAAGAGAAATCCCATTTAAAGCTATGGTAAACACTTTAAAATATCTTGGCATCTGCCTGCCAAAACAAATCCAGGGACTCTATCAACACAATTACAAAACATTTTTCCCACAAATAAGGTCAGATCTAGGTAAGTGGGAAAACATCAGTTGCTTGTGGGTAGGTCACACTAATATAATAAAAATGACAATTCTATCTAAATTAATTTACTTATTCCACGCCATACCAGTCACAGTACCACATAATTATTTTCTAGAGCTAGAAAAATTAATATCAAAATTCATCCAGAAGAACAAAAGGTCCAGAATATCAAGGGAGATCTGAAATTATATGATAAAGCAGCAATCATGAAAACCACTTGGTACTGGCTAAGAAACAGAGGAGTAGACCATTGTAATTTCTTAGGTACTTAAGACACAGTAGTCAATGAATATGGCAATCTACTGTTTGATAAACCTAAGAACCACAACTTCTCAGATAAGAACTCACTGTTTGATAAACACTGCTGGGATAACTGGATAATCATGTGGCAGAAACTGGGCATACACTAATGGCTGACAAAAGAATAAATTCCAAATGGGCACATGATCTAGATATAAAGTTTGATACTATAAGCAAATTAGGGAAGCAAGGAATAGTGTATTTGGTAGTGATTCATGGAGAATGTAGAAAATTTTGACTAAACAACTGATAGAAAATATTATGAAGTAAAAAATGGATAATTTTGACATTGAATTGAAAAGTTGTTGCACAAACAAACCCAATGCAACCAAATTT
>CM053770.1:632127911-632146717 GCA_028658325.1 Potorous gilbertii
CCAGTTACTTGACTTTTGAGAGCCCTCTCCACCCCACTGGCTTAGATCTGCCGAGCTAGTGCTTGGGGTCTGGGATTCAAATGCTGCTCCCCAGCCTCAGGGCTTTTGGCGGCAGGCCTGAGTGCTCTTCAATGGGGGCTTATCTGCTAGTTCTCAGGTGGGGGCAGGGCTGCCTCTCAGGCTCAGTTCCCTCAGGGGGTTTATACAGAGATCCTTTGTAGTGGAGCTGGGGTGGAGCTCCAGCCTGCTCTGGGAGTTTCTGGCTGAGCTGCCTCAGCCTCTGCCGCAGCGGCCGCTTCCCAGGGGGTCCGAGTCCCGGAGATCCCCCACTCCCCTCTCAGCCTGTCTCTCTCACTGACCTGTGAGTCTGTGGGTGGAGGGACCTTCTCGCCGCCGGAGATTCAGGTCCCTGACGCCTGCTTGGGTCTGCTCGCTCCTCTCAGTGCTGCGCGGCCGGGGCTCGGGAGGGGAGTGCTCGGCAGGACAGGACTCCACTCAGGTCCAGGGTACCTTTGCGGTGGGTTTTTCAGGGCTCTCTGCAACGAAAATCTCCTTCACTGTGTTTCTGCGCAGCTTCCACTGTTCCAGAATTTGTCAGGAGTTCTTTTTAGAGGGAATCTATGGGCTGTGGGTTCGGACCTAGCATAGGTGAGTCTTTCTACTCCGCCATCTTGGCTCCGCCCCCTAGAATTTCTTCTTTGCCTATTTTTTCCAAACTGTTTATATAGAAATGGAATAAATTTTTCTTTAAATGTTTAGCAGAATTCACTTGTAAATTCATCTGGCCCTGGAGATGTTTTCTGAAAATAGTTTATTTATGGCTTACTTGATTTCTTTTTCCAAAATGAGGTTATTTAAGTGTTTTATTCCTCTCCTGTTAATCTTGGCAATTTATATTTTTGTAAATGTTTATCCATTTAACTTAGATTGTCAGATTTATTGGCATACAATTGGACAAAATAGTTTCTAATTATTCTTTTAATTTACTCATCATTGGTGGTGAACTCACACTATGCATTTTTGATATTGGTAATTTGTTTTCTTGTTTCTTTTTTAAATCAAGTTAACCAAAGATTTATCTATATTTTGCTTTTTTCACAAAATCAGCTTTTAGTTTTACTCATTAGTTCAATAATTTTCTTACTTTCAATTTTATTAATCTCTCCTTTGATTTTTCAGAATTTCTACTTTGCTATTAAATTGAGGATTTTTAATTTATTCTCCTAACTTTTTAAATTGCATGCTTAATTCACTGATCTTTTTTTCTCTATTTTATTCATGTAAGCATTTAGAAATATTAAATTTCCCATAAGTATTGTTTTGCTTGCATCCCATAAATTTTGATATTCTTTCTCATTAATATCATTCTTTTTTAAAATCAAATTATTGATTGTTTTTATGATTTTCTCTTTGACCTCTTCATTCTTTAGTAGATTTTTTAGTTTCCAATTAATATTTAATCTATCTTTCAATTATTTTTATTACATATAATTTTTATTGCATAATAATTTGAAAAGAATGCATTTCATATTTCTGACTTTCTGCATTTAAATGTGAGGTTTTTGTGTCTTTATGTCTATTTTTGTGTAGATGCCATTTACCACTAAGAAAAAAATGGCATATTTCTTTCTATCTCCATTTAGTTTTCTCCGGGGGTCTTCCATATCTAACTTTTAAAACCATTCACCTACTTAAATTCTTTCTTTTTTTTTTTTATTTCATAGTTAGATTTATCTAATTCTGAAAGAGGGAGTTTGAGATCCCCCATTACTATAGTTTTGCTGTCTATTTCTTCCTGTAACTCATTTAACTTCTCTAAAAATTTGGATGATATACCACTTGGTGCATATATATTTTAGTATTGATATTTCCTCATTGTCTAGGTACCTTTTAGCAAAGATATAATTTCCTTCCTTGTCTTGTTTAAATGGATCTATTTTTTACTTTTGCTTTGTCTGAGATTTGAATTGCTATCCTTGATTTGTTTTTTACTTCAGCTAAAACATAATATATTCTGAATCAGTCTTTTACCTTTACTATGTGTCTCTGCCTCAAATGTGTTTCTTGTAAATAATATATTGTGGGTTATGGTTTTGTTTTATGGGAGAGTTCACAGTTATAATTTGTCTTTTCTCTATCCTATTTTCCCCTATTTATACTTTCCTTCCCCTTTCATGCTGTCCCTCCTCACCAGTAGTTTGCTTCTGACTACCACCTCCCTCAATCTGCCCTCCCTATAATCACCTCCCCTTTGCTGTTCCCTTTCCCATCCTTCTTCCCAGTAGTATGAGATAGATGTCTTTACCCAACTGAGTGTGTATATTATTCCCTCTTTGAGCCAAATATGATGACAGTAAGGTTCAAACAATGTTCTTCTCTGCCCTTATTTACCTCTACTGTAATAGGACTTTTGGTCCTCTTCTTGTAATATAATTTATTCCATTCTGCCTCCACCTTTCGTCTTCTTCCAGTACAGTCCTTTTTCACTCCTTAATAGTTTTTTATCACATCAAGTCAACCTGTACCCACACCTTTTGCTAACCATACTCTTTCTAACTGCCTTAATATCGATAGAGTTCTCAAGAGTTACAAGTATCATCCTCCCATGCAGAGATGTAAACAGTTTATCCTTATTGAATAATGTGTTTTTTTCTGTTTACCTTTTTATATTTCTCTTGAGTCTTGTTTTTGAAGATCAAATTTTCTATTAAGTTCTGGAAAGTTTGAAAGTCCTCTATTTCATTGCATGTCCATGTTTTATTCTGGAAGATTATGCTCAGCTTTGTTGGATAATTGATTCTTGGTTGTAATCCAAGATCCTTTGACTTCCAGAATATCATATCCCAAGTTCTCTGATCTTTTAATATAGAAGCTTCTAAGTTCTGTGACACCTTGATATTTGAATTATTTCTTTCTGAGTGCTTGCAACATTTTCTCCTTGACCTAATACCTCTGAAATTTAGCTATAATATTCTTTGGAGTTTGCATTTGGGGATCTCATTTAGGAGATGATCTGTGGATTCTTTAAATTTTATTTTACCCTCTGGTTCCAGGACATCGAGGCAGTTTTCCTTGATAATTTCTTGAAAGA
This sequence comes from Potorous gilbertii, assembly GCA_028658325.1. Classification (NCBI taxonomy): domain Eukaryota; kingdom Metazoa; phylum Chordata; class Mammalia; order Diprotodontia; family Potoroidae; genus Potorous; species Potorous gilbertii. The sequence continues at coordinate 632,131,003 of CM053770.1, forward strand.
TGCTGCCAAGTCTCTTTTTTATCATGGCTTTCAGGTAGTTCAATAATCCTTAAGTTATCTCTCCTGATTTATTTTCCAGGTCAGTTATTTTCCCAGTGAAGTATGTTACATTTTCTTCTATTTTTCACTCTTTTGATTTTGATTCTTGTTGTCTCATAGAGTAATTAGCTTCTACTTGTCCAATTAAATTTTTTAAGGAATTATTTTCTTCAGTTAACTTTTGTACCTCATTTCTCTATTTGGCCAATTCTACTTTTAAAGTAGTTGTTTTCTTCAATCAATTTTTGTGCTTTCTTTTCCAAGCTACTGATTCTTTTTTCACAATTCTCATTTTTTCCTAAGTTTTCTTCTGTGTCTCTTACTTGATTTTTTAAATCTTTTTTGAATTCTTACAAGAAGAATTTGGGACTTGAGGCCAACTCATATACCCCTTTGAGGCTTTGCTTTTAGGCTTTTTGACATTGTTGTCCTCTTCCACAGTTGTGTTTAATTCTTTCTTGTCACTAAAATAGTTTTCTATGGTCAGTGATCTTTTTTTGTTTTTTAAAATTGACTGCTGCTCTTGGGGTAGAGGGGTCACTGTCCCAAACTTCTTGTACTGGGGTCTAGGGACCTGGTCACTGGCTTACTGAGTTAGGGCCCCAGGGCTGGTGGCTTTCCCACTGCACTAGGGTGACCCAGTATAGTCATAACTGTTGGTTATGGGGCTGGCAGTTTGCCTGCCAAACTGGGGATGGAGTCCTCACAGTTGGTCTGATGTACCATAGGCCTCCAAAGTCAGGATTGTGAGGCCTCAGGGGCTGATCTGTTCTGTGGCCATATTGGCTTGCTTGGACACTACCTTGCTGGGCTCTGCTGACCCTCTGCATAAGTGAGACAGGCCTTTTCAGAAGTCCTTCTAAGTTACCTTGGATTAGAAAATTATTTTACTCAATCTTTTTGTGGATGTTGTCATTCCAGAATTCTTTTAGAGACTCAATTCAACATTGTTTCTAAAGGAAACTGGGGAGAGTTTAGGCAACTTCCTGGCTTCTTTCTGCTATCTTGGTTCCACCCCTGTAAAGGAAGAATTCTTAAACAAAGGAGTGAAGGAGATATCAAAGAGGATAAAATGGACAATTTCAATGATATATATTTGAAAGTTTTTTGCATGAATCAAATCAATGCTACTTGGAATAGACAAGATAGTTCCAACTGAGTGGGGGAGGAGAATCTTATGAAATATTACTGATCAATATCTGTAATCCATTATATAGGGGAATCATCAGTTCACAGATTTAGAGCTGAAAAGGACATTAGAGATTACTTCTCACCACCTCACACACACACCCCCACACACACACATACACACACAGCATCACAAAAATTGTACATGTAGTAAGGAAATATTTTAAAAAACCAGGTACCCATAGTTTGGGGATTAGCTAAGCAAATTGTGGTATAGAAATGTAATTGGATATTAACATACCATAAGAAATTATGAATGAAAGAAATCAGAAGAATATGGGAGTACTTTATGAACTACAAAGAATAAAATAAGTAGAATGGGAAACAAAGTTCACAATGATGACAAATAATAGTATAAATAAAAAACACAATTAAACTAGATTTTGCATAATTATTGCAACTAATTCTCTTCTGGGATAGGAGCAGAGAAAATGTATCCTTTTTCTGGAGAATGCAAAAGCCTATCTTTTCTCTTTACATATTTTTCTTTGATATAGGTGTATAGAACTTTCTCATAAAAATTGGTAGGAATGATCAGATGTGCATACACTTGGGTAATTCTTTGTGTCTGCCCAATTTCCTTTCTTTGGTCATATCATTTGCATCCTTCCCCGCCAAAATCATTAAGAATCTTCTTTGCTATTTTTAAATAGTCTATTACGATTATAGATCACTTTGAATATGTTATCTCATTTGGTCCTTGCAAATTACCCTGTAATATAAATGCTGAAAAAGTTTTCCAGATAAGGAAACTGAGGCTCAAAGAGATATAATGACTTATTCAAGGACACAGATATCATTCCCTATACTTTAACCCATATTTTCTGATACAAAGACCAGTGCTATTTCTATTATACAAGACTATCTTAAGCAGTCAGCCGGTCTTCCTTTGCACTAAATGACTCCCTCTAGAATTGTGTTTAATGAAAGATTGGTGCTCAGATGGTCATTGTGTCTCAGGAACTTTTGTTGACATTAAAAAGAATGGAATAACAAGGAAAAGTGTCGTTAGTATCATAAGCAGGGATAGGTGCTTGCTCCATTAGCATATCTACTGTGATAGAAATAGGGAACAGAGAGGAACATGGGACAATATTATCCAGGCCTTCCTGGCTTCTCCAACATGGAAAATGTTAAAAGTTTACATTTGACTTCCCAGAATAAATACTTTCCATTTCTATGACAGATGTTCAGTCAGTGGGAATCTCTCAGGTACAAAAGAAGCCATCTGTCTTCTCCACAAGCACCTATTGTTAGAAAGTCTTTGGGGTTCTATTTAGCATTTGGTCCTCTCTGCCCCCTATATTGAACTGTTTGGGACAACCTCCTAGATCTGACACAGAAGACTTGGAAAAAGTATAGAAAAGGATCTCAAAATATTGAAAACATGGGAAACAAGCTTATCATTTTTTTTGTCACAATTTGGCACAAGATTAATGGGAAGAAAATTTCTGATTGGTAATACAAGTGCTCTAGGGTCAATGATGAGTGAGACCAGAATGGACAGTGTATCCATTGCTAGGTAGGCACTTCAGAATCTGCAAATGGAATGAGTTTGAATGGAATCAGGCTGCCAAAGCTGCAAAAATACCTGGCATTGAAAGAGTAAGGAGGAAGCCTAAAAGTCAAAAAAATGAGGTTAGAAAAGACAACAGATTTAGATGCAGATTAATTCAAAGCTAGATGAACTGGTGACTAAAAATGCAGATGGGACAAGGCAAAAAAATAGTGAGGAGACAAAATTAGGACCTAAAGAGTCAGATGGGGAAAAGACTTTGCCTAGGTTGCCAGGCAAGAGAATATGTGTCCTGATACATTTGTCCCAATAGTCGTTGCTTGTTTTGTTGTTTTTTAAAAAGACTTTCACAGATGTGTACCAGGCAAAAACATTTAAAAAAATAGACTTGGTTGCTAGGGCATTTTACCTTAGATGGCACTTGACCTGAAACATGCACAGGTAAGGTTGAGGAAAGAGGAGGAAAAGGAGGAGGGAAGGAAGAAGAGATAAATATATTTCAGGTTCACAAAGAAAATACTTGCTTTCCTGATAGGCAATAGGTGTCTATGACTTTGATAGCACAAAACAGTACAGGTTTTGGGTGAGTTGAACTTAAGATCATGATGTAAGAAGGAAGAGGATCAATTATAATGTGGGAGGCACCTACTTAGTCTGGTCTGTGAGTTTATACTGAATTCTTGTCACTTGTTCCCTTTTTTGCGTCAGCAAGCCTACATCAGTTCCGCTCAGCAGGATTCCTCCTCAATATGAAAAAGGAGTAAATGTTTTATAGAGAGGGGCTAGATGAGGCGGCATCAATTAGATGTAGAAGTTGGAAGTTTCCAGCAAAGAAGATTCTGGAGAATGGACAGGATGGGGACACCAAGCAGGTAGAAGATGCGAGGCAAGAAGAGAGACATCCTTATTAAAAACATCTTGACTGCCCCAAATCAAAAGTTTGTCTGATGATCACAAAAGTCCTCTGCATTATTTCATTTTAATAGCAGATAGGGGAATAATTGCTTCCTATATTTTAAAGAACTAAGCTTACTGGAATTTGGCAACTGGACAATTGAAGTCAAAGAGATGAGTTAGCAGACAAGAATTTATTGAACACCTGTTATTTGTCCAGCACTATGCTAAGTGCTGTGGGAGTACAGAGAGAATATTGACAAGTTATTCCATTTCCCTTGAGGAAATGGCTTTGAGTTACTGCATGAGAGATTTAGAGAAGATATAAGGAAGAACCTCCTGGCAGAAAAGGTTATTAAATGCCAGAATTGCTTATGATGAGGAGAACTGAAGAATTCCTTTCTCCAGAAGCCTATAAAGACAGAATGGAGTCAACTGGATCTGGGATGGTTTACATGTAAAACTGCCCCAAAGCAGAGGGATGAACTTCTGGTTTTGTGGATCTATGAATCATTCAGATATAAAGTCATTAGAGAAATTGAGCCATTGTATATGGATTTGTTTTCTTCTGAGGAATTAACCTAAAGTCTAGAAACAGCTTAATTATTTGGGGGAAAAACATCTTAAGTCCTTTCTTACAAATAAGAGAGTCTAGTGCTCTAATATGTGAGCATAATATCAATTTTGATGACAAAAATAACTAACACTTTAGGACAAGAATGTGGCCATCTCCATGATACAACTACTCAGCTATAAATTGAAAGGTTAGTGGTGTGAGTCTAGCAGGAGGTGCTTGTCAGAGATAAGTCTGATTGATCCAATCTGTTATTTGTTTTGGAAGATGCATAGCATAGTGGATAAAGCACTGTAATTAAAGTCAAGAAGTCTGAGATCATCTTTGGAAAAGGCACTCTTCTAGGTCATAGATCAGAAATTTCGAGCTAGAATTAGGCTGTAAAATCCACTTCCTTTATGGTCCATTTGAAGAAAGCAAAAACCAGAGAAATGAATGACTCCCCCAGTGTCATACAGTTTCTAAGTATCTGAGGTGGGATTGATATTCAGGACTTTCTGGGTTGTTTGTTGCCAATCAGTTGGTCAAGCATCATCATCATCATCATCATTATTCAAGATAATAATTTATTAACAATAACACCAAAGTCTTGAAATCTGGAAAGAACCTAAGAAAAAGGCAAAATGTGGAGCAAATAAAACTTGCCAGAACAATCAGAGGAAGAAAGGGTAGGGACAGATTTTACCCTCATACAAAGCTCTAGAAAGAAAAGACTTTGGAAAGAATTTCATATGAAAATTTGACTCCTTTCATCTCAGAGAGACATTATAGTGTAAGAAAACAAGGGAGACTATAAAAGGGCCAATAAAATATTAAGTAGGGAGGAAGAAGATCTCTCTGAATTTTAAGATGTGTTTATGGATATTTGACCATGAGGGTTATAGTCCTGCAAAATGTGATATCATTAGTGCCATATGCATTAAGTTTCACATGTTTAATATTGCATGTAGTTATTTGGATACACTTACGTCTCTTCAGTAATTACTGGCAATGAAGCAAAATATCACAAGAAAAATATTTTCTTATTTTATAAATGATTGGAACTTTAAAAAAACACAATAAAAAGTAAAGTGTATGGTGAGTATCCAATGTGTGCCATTTTCTATTTAAATAAGAAACAATTTAGGTTAATCATGCTCTGTATTTTTATTCCCCTTTCTCTTTAAGGAACTCATAATAATTTCATAGCATTGTACAATTATTTTGTACGATGCCTATGTTTTGTTGGTATGGGGTAGGATGAAGGTCAGGATCGGATGATCTAATATTAATTTTGTGGTTGGCAAAACAGATACGTGAAGATGGGAAATCACTGGCAATGTATCAGAGCTGTAACTCTTACCTAGGAGACATATGAACTCTAAGAAATAAGAATTCCAAGGAAGATTTTTTTTCCATATTCAGCCAAACCTCGCTGCTCCTTCATCTCTCATGGAGATCCAAACCATGGAAATCTCATGGAGCTTAAGAACTCCTGTTAGGTCAGATGATACAGCACTACCATTGCCATAACTATGTGGGAGTCAAGGTACAGTGTGTCCAACTATGGCTCTAAAGTACTAGAGAAATGAAGGTGAACTTCTTCTCCCAGAAGGTCTGAAACTATAATAAAAACCCTAGTACCCTTCAAATCTGAAAGTCCTTTTGAACCTTGTATTAAACCTAGTGGAATAATGCCCATACTGAGCTGTCCAGGGTTCTAGAATATACCTGGATGGTTCCTTATCATTCAATCTTAGGTTTTGTTGGTAGTAGCTCTGATGTATATTTTGTCTTGAACTGTGTCCACTCATCACTCTGCCTGTGATTGCTCCTATGTATGAATTTGAGCAATATATGCCCATAAGTTGCCTAGGTTACAACATACCTGCTCAAACAGGCCATATCTTTTCATACAGCTTGGAAAAATGTCAATCACAAATGAATGCCCTTGTCAAATCTACCTCAGATAGAAAGTATTTGCACAGAAAATTTAACTGGAAATCAGGATGCATAAGGAAACTTCCCACTATATCAAGCAATATTTTCTCATTACGCTAAACATGAAATCCTCACAGATATTAGAAATATTCAGCCTTGCCCTGTGGTTAGAGATTTGACCTTAAAATCAAGAATATCATTGTTCAGACCCTGAATAACTTAGATTCCCATTGCCCTGGAAAACTTTCTAAGACCATAATTTATAAATGAGTTGAGAATCTGCGTAGGTGGCAAGAGTTTCTACAGTGAAAATTTCCTAACTTATGAAATTGTATTCTGGAAAGAAGGAAGAAAAAGAAAGAAAGAATGAAAGGAAGGAAGGGAGGGAGGAAGGGAGGAAGGGAGGAAGAAAGAAAAAAGGTTTCTCTATTTGCTATAATTGATGGGTCCATATAAGAATGGAGTGTTACTGGCTGTTATAGAACTTGTATTTTCATGGTATTATCATTAGGTAAAAATTACCACAAGCAGCAGAGAATTGTTCCATACTTTGTTACATCTCAGCCTCTGATATTGCTTAAAGTGAATAAGCAACTGGGAACAAAAAAAAATGATGCACTAACTTTTCCTCCATTTTAGTCTTGATTTGTAGCCTTTGCAAATTAAATAATTTACCATCAATGCAGTAGCTGACCTTGATGTCAATTTTGACCTTGTTGAAGATGTGGGACAATATTGCTGAAAACATCATGCTAGAAAGCATGGGAGTAAGCACACAGCTTTGTTGCACTCCATTGGTAACTGGGAAACCATGAGAGCATCATCCTTTATCCAGAACTGGGGCAAGCATGCTGTCATGAAATTGATGTACATTATTGATGAATTTCTCCAGGCAACCAAATTTTGAATTAATTTTTGCAAGCCATCATGACTGAGAATATCAAAGGCTGTGACGAGATCATTGGATATTGCTTGCTCCTGGCATTTCTCCTAGAGTTGTCAGAAAACACCATATTGACTATTCCTCGGCCCTTTCTGAAACACTGGCTGTCAGATAGATGGCTGTCAGGTAAAAGATCAGCCTATTAAGGAGGAGTATGGCCAGCAATGATTAAGAGAGAGAGACACCCCCTACACACATATACACACATACACACACACATACACACACACTGTGATCGTCACAAGACAATCTATTTCCTTTACCTTTATAGAGATGGACAATGGAACTCCTGGGGGATAACTTCCTCTTGCCATATAACCCAAAAATTTCTATCAGATTTTGTATGAACAGTGGAACCGCTCCTTCGTAAATTTCAGTTGGATAGAATTAGTACCAGGAGGTTTGCCACATAAGAGGAGCCTAAGGACAGTCAAAATCTCTTCTTCAATTGAAAATTTGACTAGAGAGGGATTGAGTTTAACTTGAGGTATATCGTCAATGACTCCAGTATTGATTGATGACAATCTGTTGGGAACACAATGGAAATGTTTAGCCCATCTTTCCAGGTTCATGCCATTATTACTAATTAATATGACTCTATCATTGATGAGTATTTGAGATTCAGCATAGATCTTTGGCCTATAAGTAACCTTCAAGGCATCATAAAAGTGCGTTGGAATATTATTGTCACCAAAAAATCAAATTTCATTTGCCTTATTATTGAGCAAAGAATCCTGCATCTCTCTAAGCTATGCGCACTTTACTTTTGATGGACTTAAACACTGCCTTCTTAGAGATGGGCAAACTGTCCTACTGCTATGCTATGTGGAGTTCTAATTTTTCATTTTTCAGTTTCTGAATTTTGCCATCATTTTTATCAAACAAATTTTGATGTTTGCAAGTGTTCTGACCCAGAGGAGTAAGTACAGTGTTGTACACCAAAACTCTCAAAACTGCCTGCTCCTTTTCTGTTCCATGGTTGCCAACCATATGCTGGATCAGCTTTCCCTCCAAATTATCAATGAACTGTTTATGGTCAAAGTAGTGCTCTAATCTGTTGGCATTAAGTCTTTTGGTCATTGTCTTGTCTTGGAGCCACCACTTTTATTTAATGTGAATACTTAGCTTGGAGAGGTTAAGTCCATGATCAGTATAGGATTCTGCATGACATGTTGCCTTAATCAGTCTCATATCCTGTCTCTTCTCCTTACCATGACATAGTCTATTAAATGTCAACATTTGTTGCAAGGGTAATTTGTAAAATTGTATTGCATTTGTATAAATAGAAGACAGTGTTGGGGATGAGAGGGTCATGAGATGTACAAGTCTTCAGTAGTAAGTGACTGTTGTTCTTTCTGCTTTTTAATCCATTCTTGCCAAGCGCTCCTTCTCATGTCTTGTAGTTTGTGCCTATCCTTGCATTAATGTCACCCAGAATTAAAAGTTTGTCCTCATTCAGCACATTGATAATAAAGATTTCCAGGTTTTCATAACATTTGTCTTTGACCTTATTAGTGTTTGCATGATGGAAGCTTATGCAATGATGATGGTGGTGTGGTGCTTTCCTCCAAGTGGTGATCATATTATCATGAACCTATCATTCACTCCTTTTGGTAGGCATATAAGCCTACCAAAGACCAGATTAGTTTTGACTGCAAACCAGTGTTGGCTTCACAATGCTTCTCATTAGTACAGACACTCTAGAAAAATATGTATCTAGCTCTGACCTTGGTAAACTAGCTTAATTTGCCAGCTTTGCTTCACTCAGTGCTGCTGAGTTCTCTTGCAATGTGACTTACTTGTCTTTCAGATCTAGTGTATTTCACATTGTCCATAAACGTGTGCCATTCCAGGTACCAGTGGTGAGTGGAATCATCTTTGTGAAAGTTTTTGTACATGTATGTATATGTGTGTGCATGTGTGTGTGTTGACCACAACGTGAGATCCTTGCCTGCTGTGGTAAGCTGGCCAAGGTTGGGTAAATCAGACAATTTTAGGGTGTCTCTTTGAGCCCCTTCCTCACACTAGGATGGGAGATGACCCTAAGACTTCAGTTACCTGAGTGCAGGGTTGTGATTACAGTTCTCAGTATATTTGCACCTGCTGCTGTGTCACCTGTCTGTTGTCATGGGACTATGAGGTAAATAGAAATGGTAAAATGAAATGGGTGATGTCTTATGATTCATACTTAAATTGGATTTATGTGAGGCAGAATTACATGAAGTTGTAAGCTTCACTTTCTCTTCTAGAGTCATCAAAATCCAGTGTCCAGACACAATCATGACTATTGAGGGCTCAGGATGCAGTGGATGACCTTGTTGTCTTCAATGTATGATCTAACTTTAAGCTCTCCACAGCATTTGCTTTAATTACATTTGTGGCCTTTGGAACAAATTCTTCTGTGGCCATTCTGCGGGGGCAAGGTGGAATGGGGGATGTTTTAATGTTTGAGGTAGACACTTCTGTAACTCATCAATGGGTTTGAGATCTATTGATTTCTCTCAACCAGGTTTAGCCTATCTTCCAAAACAGTTTACTGAGGTGTTGCCATTATATATGCTACAGCTTCTTATAGCCACAGGTGAGAGTTGGGTAAATCAGGTGAACACCAAAGGTGGAAAGTAGCCATGAAAAATGTTTGTCATCCCTCATACCAGAGGTACTAGTCTTCCTTGAACACAGAAATCCATAAGGTATAAAGGTAGAAAAGATACCAAAGGAATGGTAACTATATCTTAAATTATTAATATTTAAAATGGTCAATGAAGATAGCATCAGCCACTGACAGAGATGTCTACTTTCTCATCTTTGTAAATTTTTGAACATTTTATTTGCACACATTGAAAATGTCCTCTATGAGGGTATTGGTTGACAACAAGTATTTTTCTACAAGGGATATTCCACAGCAGATCAATCTTTACTAGCACACAAATGTGTGCTAGTATACATATTAAATTATATTATTATATATATTATATTAAATATATGATTACAAGATTTCATTATTCTTGTTAATTATTTTTAAAGCATTTGACTCAATAAAGCAAAATTGCACTTAAAACACCCTCATAACTCATATTATATTACTTTTGTTTGTGATCATCTTCCCCTACTAAATTTTCATCTTTTAAAAGTTAAAAATGTTGTAAATTTTCATCTTGATTTTCTTAATACAGTCTTGTATAGAGTAGGTATTTAATTAAAAGTCATCTTGACACTGATGGTCCTTCTTTGGATTTATCTCAGTTTTTAAATGATTTTCATAAGCTGTATTATCTAGAATTGAACAAATGCTCCAGATGTGATCTAAGGCAGGGTGTATTGTGGCAAGGGAGAGTGTCATAGTTATCACCTTCTAGTTACTGTGTTTCTGTTAATGCAACTGAGGAAACTGAGGCTCAGAGAAGGTAAGCAACTTTCCAAAATCTCATGAAAGTTTAGAACTGGATTTCAAGCCTTCATGTACCCAGTTTTTTTCTAGTGTACCACACTGCCTCTGATGGCAGTGATGATTTGTGAAGTTATTCTCCAAAACATGTTTTAACTATCAATTATGAAAATTATTTACTTTGGTAACTTGAACCTAAAACTTAAACACTGTATCACATTACATTTTAAAGGTTATTTCCCTCAGATTTGCAATATCAAGAGTATCTTATACTTGAACTTGCTTCATTAATGTCCATATTGACAAGATAAAAGGCCAACCACACATGCATTTTGGGGTTTTTTGTTACAATTTAATGATGTGAATATGAAATATTCAAATCAGCAAGCAAATATCTTTCCCTATTTCCATGTAGGAAAAGAATTATATGATCTTTCCCCCTTCACCTCTTTAATTTGTCTTATATACTTGGGGATAAGGGTTTCATTCGATCTGCAGATTCAATAAAAGTAATAGAAAAAAATGGTAGATGGCCCCTTCCTTTTAAGTGTTCTCAGATCTTCATCTACACCTCTTCTAGCCCCTCATCCCCCATTGGCTTCTGTTCCCCAATTTCCTTTCCAATTGATTTTTTTGAGCAATGAAATTAGTTAATCACTCTGGTCAGGACCTCCAGTGCTAGCTCTGGGCTCAGATACCTCTTGCTTCCTTTACCTCCAACCTCCAACACCCAGCCACATTCATTTTTGTCACCTAGGGGGAGACTGGCCAGTGAAATCTAAATGGGTTTTTCCTATTTATTGATACAATTTCATGGCAAGAGCAATTTTCAGAGGTTATTTTCCACTCCATTGAATGCCATGTTACCGCAAATGAATATACTCCTCGGTCAGTGCAATGGCAAAACACAGTTGTAAGTGCTTTATGCTTCATTTGGATAAAGAGTTCAGGGTATTACCAAATATAAAAAGAAGTTAAGGAGCATATTTCATTAAAAAGTTGTTTCCCTTGTTAATAACACCTGACGCTTATGTGTGATTTGTATAAAGCCAGGGAAAAGACTCACACCTTAGGTTGGCATTTAACAGGACAATACACTGATTTCAAATACCACCTAAGGAGTTTGAATCACTTGAACCCTCTCTAATCCTTGTAAATGAATGCCAGCCTATAGGCTCTTGGACTTGAAATAAATCATACCACAGAGAGATAAGGAAGAACTATGATAGAAAATTGGAAATTCTTCCCTTAACCCTAGGAAGCTGTCTGATAATAGTACTAATATAGAGCACTGGTCTTAGAATCCAAAGTCTTGGGTTCAAATCTATAATCATCACTATCTAGCTATGTGACTCAAGGGCAGGTTATGCAACTTTCTGAAGCCTCCTTTTCTTAATTCACAAATTGGAACATACAATAACTTTCATCACCAAATTATGTAGTCTCTAAAATTTTTATGAGGTCTCAAAAATTTGTTATTGCACACCCCTATCATAAAAAAATGTGCACGTGCCATTTTAATATTGGCATAGTTAATTATACATGTTCTATACATAAATTATCATATTAATATTTGTTATAAAGTATACACGAAAATAACCATTTTAGAAGGATGTGATAAAGATGAAATAATACTGGGTTTAAGAGTCAGTAAGGAGTCACTGACATTTGTTGAGGAAGTAACATGAATAGCTTTAGCAATATCACTTTTGCGATTATGAAGAGGATGGATTTATTACATTTGAAAATTAAGGTAAACTGAGACACAATAGTCTTAGCATGATTGCTTTATTAGTTAGGCTAGAAATAAACAATAAATTGAGTCAATGGACACTATCAATGGCTAAATACCATGAGATAAGGCTTATTACTTTTTATGTAGCTTGGGGAAGTACAAAGAACAGAACTGGGTAGATGCGGAAAATAATGCAATTGGTTACAGAGCAGACAGCTTCATGGGGTTAAACAAAACATGATTGGTTGGAAATTGGGAATGAGGGGGTAGCAACAACTTCCTCCTTCCCTCCTGTGACTAAGAAATGTTCACTGTTGGGATTCACCTGCAAGATTAGAGATAATGGACCAGACTTCTTTGGATAAAAAACCACATAGCCTTGAAAGATAGCTTGGTGGTACAAATATACTAGATCAGATGCCCTGGAATCCACCTACCTCCTTCAAAAGTAGCAGATTTCTTGGATGGTAGTAAAAAAACAGTGATTAATACAACTAGATTTCTAAACTTTACTCATTACAGGACAATTTAATTTATGAACTAAGTTCAGAGAAAAAGAATCATGACTTAGGTAATTATAAGACAAAATCCATCAACTATAAATAGGATCAATTAAAAAAAGACACCAAATCAATCTGATTACTTCAGTTTGATTAGAGAGAGAATTCATACAGGAAGAACAATTAGGAAAACATTGCAGTGTTTCAGGCAAAAGATGATGAGTACTTAAACTGTGATGGCAAAAATGTGAAGAGAAAGGATCGGAGGTTACAGAGATTGCAGAAGTACAAATGGTAAGATTTGGCAACTGATGGGCAGTGTAGATGAGAGACAGAGCAGAGTCAAGCACAACATCAAAATTACAAAGCTATATGATTGGGAGAATGGTGGTGTCCTCAAGGAAATTCTTTGTAGGCTTTGGAGGGGAATCAGAATCTAATTGCAACTCATCCATGACCTTTCAGGCTGTTCTGTTAACTCTTTTACTGAAAATTGAAAATGGGGTCAGGATAGGTTCCCTACTAGACACTGGTAGAATTTACCACTATGGTGATCCTGAGACAGGAGATAGGGATGGGTAAGGGGTGAGTTTTGTCTGACAGCTGCTTTGGTTGACTGGGTTACAATCTTCCTGAGATCAAATGAGATAATAGATGTAAAGCACTTAGCACAGTGCCTAGTATACAGTAGTTAATTAACAGTGCTTGTTTCCTTCCTCCTCTCCTTTTCCTCCCGACAGGTGCCCTAACCCTGAGGAAGCCACACTAGCTGTCACACTAGGGAGGGTACAGAGAAAAATGTTGAAGAGAGTTGGGGAGTTAAATTGAAGACAATCCTGTAATTCTGTATGGGGACAGTTGCACTGTGTGTGTGTGTGTGTGTGTGTGTACATACACATATACACACATATCAGTATAAATACATATGTGTAGGTATATCTGTATTTATATAATCAAATTTATGTATTTATTATATATTCATGTATTTGTGTATAAGCGTATATGTAATGCTCATTATTTTTTCAGACAGCTGATATGCTCTTTATCATTAGAACCATTATTAGTGAAACTGGTGGAGACGGAGTTCCCATGTGAAGAAAATTGATGTATCATACTTTAAAATTAAACAAACATAACCTAGCTGCAGAACTTCATTATCTTTTTTAAAAAATTATTGATATATCTTATTTTTTACACAACACGGAAGAGCCTGGGGCTGGATATATGTGTAGATATGGAATTAATTTGCATGGAGATTAAATTTAACCCTTGGTAGGTGATGAAGTTCTCAAGATCAAGAGAGAATAGAAAAAAATAAGAGAACTTTGGTGAACAAAGGTTGATCTCTTGATGATAAATCAAAAAAGGAGACTAAGCAAGAGAGGTTCTGCAAGTAAGAAGTGAACCCAGAGAAAATATATCATGAAGTCTACAGAGAAGAGAGTATGCATGTGGAACAGGTGAGTGATCAACTATGTTAACTATAGCAAATAGTTTGAGAAGGATGAGAATGGGAAAAATCAGATTTGGCAATCAAGTGGGACAATTAAAATCTTGTAGAGAGAGCAGTTTGACTCGAGTGATGAGATTGGAAGCCATATTACAAAGAACTGAAAAATAAGTAAGGAGAGGAAGTGCATGTAGTGAGTATAGATAGGTTTTTAAAGAGTTTTGGCTAAGGAAAGGAATGATAGATATAGGATGAAAGCATGAGGGGATGGTAGGATCTAGGGAAGGTTCTTATGGACAAAGGAAAGTTATGCATATTTGAAAGGAGAATAGAAGGAACTAGTAGGTAAGAGTGACAAGATTAGGAGTGTGAATGTTTGAGTTTGCAATGTGCTGAAAAAGATGAAAGGGAATGATATCAAGGGGACATGTAGTGATTTTTTTTCCTGGCAAGAAGAAAGACCATCTCATTGCCACATTGTCAGACTGGGGAAAGGAAGAGAAAGGGGGAAATAATGCCTAGAGATTTTGAGATGAACCAATAGGTTTACCAAGAGTAAACACAACAAATGGCCTTAATTTTCTTAATGAAGCAGGAGGTGAGTTCCTCAGCTATGAGGGAATGGAGAGATTGATATGTGGGAGATTTGAGGAGAGAAGAGAAAGAAACTTTGTGAGGAGTAAGATAAAGAATCAATTAGGGCAAAGCCAGGGGCGGAGCCAAGATGGCGGAGTAGAAAGACTCACATATGCTAGCTCCAAACCCACAGTCCATGGATTTCCTCTAAAAAGAACTCCCAACAAATTCTGGAACAGTGGAAGCCAGACAGTAACACAGTGAAGGAGATTTCCATTCCAGAGAGCCCTGAAAAACTGATCCCAAAGGTCCATCGCACACCGATGGTCGTGGGGCACCGAGAGGAGCAAGGAGATCCGAGCAGGCTTCAGGGACAGAATCTCCAGTGGCCACGAAGGTCCCCCCACCCACAGACACACAGGTTGGTGAGAGCCATCTGGACGGGCTGAGAGGGGAGCGGGGTGTCTACAGGACCCAGTTCCCCTCTGAAGGCAGCAGCAGAGGCAGCAGGTGGCCAGAGGCTCCCTGAGAAGGCAGGACCTTGGCAGCAGCTCCATTACAGAAGGTCTCGGCATAAACCCCCTGAGGTAACTGAGACTGGGAGGTGGCCCTGCCCTCACCTGAGAACCTGATTTAATCTTACCCTGAATAGCAGCCAGCCAGCTGCCGAAAGCCCTGAGGCTGGGGAGCAGCATTTGAATCTCAGACCCCAAGCACTAGCTGGGCAGATCTAGACAGGGGTGGAGAGGAATCTCAGAAGTCAAGTAACTGGCTGGGAAAATGCCCAGAAAAGGGAAAAAAAAATAAGACCATAGAAGGTTATTTTCTTGGTGAAAAAAATGATTCCAACCTTCCTCTCTGAGGAAGAAGAAAACTGCTTACCATCAGGTAAAGACATAAGAGTTAAGGCCTCTGTATCCCAAACATCTGAAATAGATATCCCATGGGCTCAGGCCATGGAAGAGCTCAAAAAGGATTTTGAAAATCAAGTT
>CM053770.1:632147217-632165581 GCA_028658325.1 Potorous gilbertii
AGAAGAGAGGGCAGATTGGTGAAAGGGGAAATTAGAATGCTCCGTGTACTGGGGTGGGGGAGGGGACAAATGGGGAGAAAATTTGAAACCCAAAATCTTGTGAAAATTAATGTAAAAAGTTAAATAAATAAATTTATATAAAAAAAGAGTCAATTAGGGAAGAATAAAAGCTACATGTCAAGAACTAGTTTGAGTTGAATGACAAGGATACAAGGGATTCGAAGAGCAGAGGACAGAGATGTATGAACTAAATATAGAGTCAATATTAGAGGGTGAGGAAAGTATATTTAAAGCAGATATAATATTCTGAAACAGTATGAAGAGGTGGAAGGACTGGAGTCTTCATGAGGGCAGAGAATTTTTTTTTCAGGAAGGGTGAAGCATAGGAAGAGATAACATTCTTAGATGTCTAAGGACAGATAGAGGACTATCAATTTTTAACTACAAAAATGAAACATTGCTCTGTAGTGGTGAGATCCACTGTGCCACCATCCATATGTGTGGCTGAACTGGAATGAAGAAATAGATTAAAAGGTTTAAAAAAGATGAGTAATTGAGAGTTTAGGAAGTTTGGATCTTGATGTCCTACAGAATAAAGGAAGAGTTGGAGAGGAAAATTCCAAGCCAGGTGCTAAACTCCTTGAGAAAAGAGGAAGAAGTACATGGAGACTGGTAGAAAATGGTAAGTATTATCTGGATTGGATGGAAAATTTTGATATTGCTGACTTCAAAAGAAGTCAAAGATGTATTATGACTTACCCTCCAGAATTAATTTGTCTAGGGATATGAGTTAAGTGAAATGATTATCAATTTGATATATTTATACAAATTTCTTATAGATTTTAGTTATCATATTTTCAGAGATACTTAATGTAAAGATTTTTCTACAATCTATATATATTCTTATTTTAAGTGCATTGATTTTTGGTGGAAAAGCTTTTAATTTTCTATAAATTAGACCATGGTTTTTAGAAATCTCATCTATCTCATGTCTAGTTTTGTATTTGTTTTCTATCTATAGTTGTAAATAGAAAAAGAAAAACATAGCCTTCCTGAATAGTCTAGAAATAGGAGAGGAATACAGTCCTAGATAAGAATGTCTTATTTTAAAAAGATAGAACAGATAAAATATGCAGGAAAATAACAAACTCAAGTAAAAAAAATACAGAAATCAAAGGGGAAAACTTGGTGAAGAGCAGAGGTGACAAATACATAGCTACATGTACACAGGAAACTCCTAAGTGTGGCCAGTAGGAGATTAAAATGTAATTGAGAAATATTGAATAAAATAATTTTAAAATGAAATAAAATATAGATAGCATTACATTTTAAACCTAGGTGTGTAGTATGTGGGAATCCTTATGTAGATTTTAGTAATTTTCATATCTATTTGAGATTGATGCCTTTGGCGAAGAATATTTGGTTGAAGATAAACTAAAGCAGAAGAATCAATACTGTTATTGATATATAATAAGCAGCTAGGTAGTACAGTTGGTAGAATTCTGGATCTAGAGTCAGGAAGATGCCTGATATCAAATATAGCCTCTGACAATAATGTCCAATGGACACTGGACAGCGTTCAAGTTCCTCAAGCTCTGTTTGCTCCAGTTTCCTCAACTATATGACTGGGAAAGAAAACTGCAACTGAAGTCACAAATTGTGAGTATCAAATGAGATAAGATTTGTGTGGAAGCACTTACTACAATGCTTGGCACATAGTAGGTGTTTAATAAATTATTTCCCCCTTCCATTCCTTGATAGATCTCTAAAACAGAACAAAGAACTAGACAAGTTGAGATTAAAAGCATGGAACAGGGGAACAACGTAGTGGTGATAAGAGAATTCAATTATCTGGACATTCACTGGCAATTGCACACTACTTTAAGAAGAGGATATAACAGTTTCCTGACTGCCATTAATGATTATTTTATCCTTCAAAAGTTGAAGAAACCAACTACGGGGACCTCCATCCTGGATTTGACTTTTAGCCCAAATCAGGGAATTGGTACTGGGGTAACAGTAATAAAAATATTTTGGGGAAGTGACCCAGCCATCTTAGAATAATTGGTAGAAGACAGAGAAAATGGAATAGTCTGACATGTACTTGATTTTAGGAGAGATTTCCTAACATTAAGAGGAAAAAGACGTAGGATCCCATTGACTAAATTTCTGAAGGTAAAGTAAACCTAGCAAGGTTGCAAAACACTAAATAATGTATTTCTGAAGACACACACACACACACACATACACACACCCAAAACCCATTTCCAATGAGGAAGAAAATGAGAAGCTTTTAAAAAATTATTTATTTGTTTTTAATTTTCAACATTCACTTTTCACAAGATTTTGAGTTAGAAATTTTCTCCCCATCTTTCCCCTCCCCAACTCCAAGACAGCATGCATTACAATAACCCCTTCCCCCAATCTGCCTTCCCATCTATCACACTTACCTCTTCCCTTATCTCCTCCCCCTCTATTTTCTTGTAGGGTAAGATACATTTCTATACCCCATTGCCTGTATGTATTATTTCCAAGTTGTATGTAAAAACAATTTTAAACATTCATTTATAAAACTTTGAGTTCCAACTTCTCTCCCTTCCTCCCTCCCCACCCATCCCCAGTGACCAGGGAAGCAATTTGACATAGGTTATACATGTGTAGTCATGCAAAACACTTCCATAACAGTCAGATTATGAAAGACTAACTATATTCCTCTCCATCCTATCCTGTCCTCCATTTATTCTCTTCTCTCTTTGGCCCTGTCCCTCCTCAAAAGTGTTTACTTCTAATGACCCCCTCCTCCCATGTGCCCTCCCTTCTATCATCCTCTCAACCTACACTTATCCTCTTTCCCCCTACTTTCCTTCAGTGTAAGATGAATTTTTCAAACCAAATTGAATGTGCATGCTATTCCCTCTTTAATCCAAATCTGATGAGAATAAGGTTCACTCTTTCTTTCTCCCATTGCCCCTCTTTCCCTCTATTGAAAAAGCTCTTTCTTGCCTCTTTTATGTGAGAGATTATTTGCCCCATTCTATTTCTCCCTTTCTCTTTCTCCCCATATATTCCCTTCACCCTTTTATTCATTTATTTTAATTTTTTTGGACATCATCCCTTCTTATTCAACTCTCTCTGTGCCCTCTGTCTATATGTATATAATTCTTCCAACAACCCTAATACTGAGAAAAAGTCTCAAGAGTTACAAATATAACCTTTCCATGTAGGAATGTAAACAGTTCAACCTTATTAAGTCCCTTGAAATTTCTCTTTCCTATTTATCTTTTCATGCTTCTCTTGATTCTTGTGTTTGAAAGTCAAATTTTCTATTCAGTTCTGGTCTTTTCATCAAGAATGCTCAAAAGTCCTCTGTTTCACTAAATGACCAGTTTTACTGAGAAGGTGATTTTTGGTTTTAATCCTAGCTCTTTTGACCTCTGGAATATCATATTGAAAGCCCTCTGATCCCTTAATGTAGAAGCTACTGAATCTTGTGTTATCCTGATTATGTTTCTACAATACTCAAATTGCTTCTTTCTGGCTGCTTGTAATATTTTCTTCTTGACCTGGGAAATCTGGACTTTGGCTATAATATTCCTAGTAGTTTTCCTTTGAGGATCTCTTTCAGGATGTGATCAGTGGAGTCTTTCAATATCTATTTTACCCTCTGGTTCAAAAATATCAGGGCAGTTTTTCTTAATAATTTCTTGAAAGATGATATCTAGGCTCTTTTTTTTTATCATGACTTTCAGGTAGTCCGATAATTTTAAAATTGTCTCTCCTGGATTCATTTTCTAGGTCAGTTGTTTTTCCTATGAGTTATTTCATAGTGTCTGCTATTTTTTTCATTCCTTTTGTTTTGCTTGATAATTTCTTGATTTTTCATAAAGTCATTAGCTTCCATCTGCTCCATTCTAATCTTTAAGGAATTATTTTCTTCAGTGAGCTTTTGAATCTCCTTTTCTATCTGACCAATTCTGAATTTTAAGACATTCTTCTCATTGGATTTTTGGATTTCTTTTGCCATTTGGGTGAGTCTTTTTTTGAGGTGTTATTTTCTTCAGCATTTTCAGGTCCCTTTTAGCAAGTAGTTGACTCATTTTCCATGATTTTCTTGCATCACTCTCATTTCTTTTCCCAATTTTTTCTCTACTCCTCTTACTTGATTTTCAAAATCCTCTTTGAGCTCTTCCATGGCCTGAGACCAAATTTTATTTTCCTTGGAGGCTTTGGATATAGGAGTTTTGACTTTATTGTCATCTTTTGTTTGTATATTTTAGTCTTCCTTGTAACCAAAGTAAGATTCTATATAGTCTGACTCTTTTTCCAATTTTTGCTCATTTCCCCAGTCATTTACTTGACATTTGAGCTCTTTGTCAAGGTAGTTCTCTCCTTCCAGTGGAAGTGGGGAGGTGTACTGTCAGTTCCTTGATTCCCCCACAACCTATGGGCCTAGAGCTCCAGAAACAGTCACTGTAGCTGCCCCTGGTGCTGCTGCCTTGGCACTCACCTCCAACCTTTTTGCCACCCTGGAGCTGGACCAGACCACTCTACTGTCTCACATAGGTCCAGCAGGTTTTGTTCCACTGACCTTCAAATTTGTCCTTGGCTTTTGGGGGTTGTGAAGTCTGCAAACAACCATAGGTGCCAGAGATTCAGTCTACCTGAGACTTGCTTGGGACCTGTCCCAGCTGTGCTGGTGGGGGCTCATCCTGGACTGCATTCTTCTCTCAGTGCAGTGTGATAGATGCTTCCTGTTGACCTTCTAGGTTGTCTTGGGCTGGAGATTTGCTTCACTCTGTCATTCTGTGTGTTCAGCAGCTCTAGAAATAGTTTAGAGTCATTTTTACATGTATTTGACTGGGTTTGGAGGGAGAGCTATAGAAAGTCCCTGCTTTTACTCTACCATCTTGGCTCTGTACCCAAGAAGCTTTTAATCAATAACAATTTGGAGCTAAAAGGAAATCACCAAACAATTTAGATTTTTTAAAAAGACATATAAAGAAGATGTAAGCAATATAAGATAAGAAAGAATGAATATAAAAGCATGGCAGTATCAGGACTGTTAATGCTAAAAATAAAAATGTCAAGGCATGATAAAACAAACAGAAAAGCTTTTATTTTGCTGCTGCTGCTGCTGCTGAGCAATGTCGGATGGGAGAAGAGGAAAAAAGGATCCAAGAAGGGCTAAGACCACTACTTGGAGTGGATAGGATAATGCAAGAGAGAAGGAAGTGGAACTCAACTTTGAAGTGGAAACTCAAAACTTTGAAGTGGAAAGAATGGAGCAAAATTTCTAGAAAATAATTTAATTCCCAAGATAGCTAGGAAAACTGTAAGAGAACATCTAGTAACTCTTAATGGCTTCAAGTCACAAGTTCACACAGTGCAGTTTAAAAATATAACAACCTTACAGAGATTTTTGCTTAACCAGAGGTCTATGAACTTTAATTGCTCAAGAAGAACAGGAGAAGTAGTGAAAGATGGGAGGACACATATTGTCCTGGTTTCAAAAATATAAAAAAATGAAGTTAGACTATAGCCTAATGACCTTCCCTTTAGTTTTTAGCAAAATTCTAAGGGCCATCCTAAGCTAATTTTCTTTTTGACATGATTGCTAAACTGGTAGATCAGAAGAATATTATAGATCTCTTTAACAAGACATCTGATAAAGTCTTTCATGCAATGCTTGTTAATGAAGTAAATACTTGTTGGTCTCACAATCCCAGAACTAGGGTGGAAACATCTGCAATGTTCTAGTGGTACCCTTGAGGATTTGTGAGTCTTTCTCTAAAGTCATTTGCTTGAGCCCCCATACCAGTGCATTACCCCTGCTGTTAGCTGTCAGTGACTAGCTCTCCAATTTTATTCACCTATAGAACATCAATTCCCTGTTG
This sequence comes from Potorous gilbertii, assembly GCA_028658325.1. Taxonomy (NCBI): domain Eukaryota; kingdom Metazoa; phylum Chordata; class Mammalia; order Diprotodontia; family Potoroidae; genus Potorous; species Potorous gilbertii. Next base: position 632,153,112 of record CM053770.1, read on the forward strand.
CAATGGAATATTTACTTTAAAAATACCTCAAGCATGAAAGCACAACACCTCCTTTGAGGGAGCCTAAACAAGTTTGGTCTTGGGGTTCAGTGAATTCAGTCTTAACACATTTTATAATATTAAGTCTGCCAAATACACCTTCTGCTGATAGATTTCTCATAAAAGCTGCCACCAGAATGGATCATAAAGATCAATGGTTACTTACTGTGCCTCAGGGAGTTGACATTTCAAAAACTGGTGTGGACCCCACTGTTAGGATGACTCTCCTGACTTTTTTGAAAATCACGAGGTTATAGCCTCTATATTAATTCTTCACCATGCTAAACAAAAGAACAAATATCAAGCCACAAAACTGGGGCCATTTTATGGACCACATGACAGTCTGGGCTAGTAGGGGCTCAAGCTCTCTCTCTTTACCATATTGTATCACTTTTCTCATCAGAATGATAAAAACAACAAAGGATTAGACAAAGAAGAGAAGTCAAACCAGGAAATGGGCACTAGAATGAATAGAGCCTTGTGTATGCACTCTCAGTTCCAACTGCATAGCCAATCAAAGATATTCTTCATGATATGGAAAGTGAACTAGAACCAGTTATAGACTATCTGCGCATGCTCCCAAGTTCCTTCAAGATATTTGTATTAAATGTTACTGCAATTCTCCTGGAACTAGTTTCCCCAGATTCATTCACATGAAAAATTACATTAGCAGCACTCTATGCATACTTATAAGGAAAGGGTTAGGTAGTCCTTCCTTACGCTTTCGAGATGGAGAGATATCAGTCAGAAAATAAATCATTGAGGTAGATATATACCTGCTAGGAAGATTGTACTAGAGTATCCCAGGGAGCTATTCTTGGACTTGTATTGTTTAATATTTTTGTCAGTAACTTAAATAAAGATATGAATACTTACCAAGTTTATAGATGGTATGAAAATAGGAAGAGTAGGTGATACATTGAAGGACAGTATTTGGATCAAGAAATGTTTTGACAGATTAGAACAATGGACTGAATCCAAAGGAAGGGAAAAAAATTCAGCAGGGATAAATGTAAGGTCTCATTCTCTGCTTTATTTTGCCACTGGTTTGGGATATTTCAGAATCTGATTTGTTTCATGAAGGAAAAATTCTTTGTAGGTTGTTGTCTTTATTTTTAAAGAGCAATTTAAATAGTATAAAGATTACTTGTTTTTTTTAAAAAACATTTAATAGAATTCAAATTTAAGTAAATACATCTGGACTATTTTGGATGTGTGTGTGTAGAGTTGATATGTTACTTGTTCAATGTGTCTAGATTAGATTGTTTCAATTTCCAATCTCTTATTTTGTTAATTTGTGTATTTTATCTTTAGGTAAATGTTCATCCATTTAAAAATTTCAGTTTTGGTGGCATATGATTGGGTACAATAACTTCTGACAATGTTATTTCCTCTTGTTTTTATTTTTTAACTTCTTTCTCATTTTATCTTGATAACTTGGCTTACTTCTATCTTTTTCATTTCAAAGTAGGTAATTATTTTTCTTATTCTTTTTAAATAGAATAGTTTGATATATCAATCATAAAATTAGTGTTTCTTTTGTTTTCTAATTTATTTAGTTCTTAAAAATTGAATTAAATTTATTTTGATATTATTTTTCTTTTTTGAGGGTTTTTTTAATTGCATGGTCCTATATTAGTCCTGTACTTTAATCTTATTTTAATGTGTCCAGTGGTATTTTCCACCAAAGATATCTTAAGCTTTATTTCATAAATGTTGGCACATTGTTTTGTTATTTTCATTCTCTTTTAGTTGTTGTTCAATCATGTCTGACCCTTAGTGACCCCATTTGGGAATTTCTTGGCAAAGATATTAGAGTGCGTTGACATTTCCTTCACAAGGTAATTTTATATCTGAGGAACTGAGGCAAATAGAGTTAGTGACTTTTCCAGGGTCACACAGCTAGCAAGTGTTTGTCCTCTTTAATATGTTTTTTATCACTTCTACAAAATGTTTTTCACCCAATCATTATCTAAACACCTATATTTCCTCACCTTTTTGGTTGACCAAACTTCATTTTGTGATGCCTCTATTTTGAGGAATTTCTTCTTTGGTTTTCATTCTTTCATCATTCAGAATTCTCTGACAAATCAACCTTCATGAGATTAACTCTTTGTTGTTCATTGTTCACTCAATGGCGCTATCAGAAGATGAGATTTGTAAAAGTCTCGTATCTACTTGGTAGCATTTTAAAATGGAATCGTTACCCAGTTTTTTCATAGTATAAAGACTTGCTTTTTTGTTTGTTTGTTTTTGGAGTTTCTACTTGAAACGACCTCACTTTTGTGCTTGTTTGATGAAATGATGAAATATCTGTGTCTTTTTGAAGGTCCTTAGTTTTCATGGAAGTATATATTCAGAGCTGTATGATATGTTATTATCCGGAAAGTGTTATTTGCTTTTGATTTACTATATTCCATTTGATCCCTTTCTTGTCTTTGTTAGTGATTATGAGTTATTTAAATTGGGAGTCACTTGATATCTGAACTTCCTATTCTCTGATATCTTGAAAAACCTCTCTCTTCTATCCTAAAGCCCTAGAACTTGAAAACTACATTTCTGAGTGATTCAGAGTTTTGGTTTCCCTATTATGACATCCTATGGAATCTAGCAAGGTGCACTTACCCCTCATTTACCCCTTTCTTAGCAATAATTTCAGGTAATTTTTGTATCATTTTCTGAAAAGTAACATTTAGATCTTTTGTTTAATTAGAGATTTCTTGAAGGCCAATGATTTTCAGATTATCTTGTCAATCTTTGTTTTCAAGACCAACTTCTTTGTTTGTAAAGATCTCAAATGTTCTTTCATATTTCTAACTTGCTTTTTTGCTGAAATTTATTGTTTGGCATGTTAATTTTCATGTTGGCTCTTTGCCATTCTTTTTTGTCAGTATGCTCACTGCTTTGTTATAATTTTCATTTAAAAAATAATCAATTTTTTCACAATATTAAGAGCTCTACAATCCTCATACCTTCTTTCAATTATTTCATTGTTTCTAAAAAACTCTGTGGAGTTTTATAATCATCACATCCTCATTTCATTTTGTTGTTCTGGCAATATTATTTCCTTATTTGGGGAAATTTAACCAATAGTAAGTATTTATTGTGTTAGTACCCAATATTTCTTCACTCAATTTTAGCTTTTATTATGTTTTATGTCTTTTCATATTTCTTTGTGAGAACTTTTTTCTTTTCTCTCTTCTTTTTACCTATTATCTAATAATTTGCAATGTCCCCAATGGTACCAAACTTTTCCTGTAAACAAAGACCTCTTTTTTAAGCAATATCTTAGTTGCATTGCTTAGCATCCCAAAGTCTCTAACATTTCTAAAGAGTTAAAGTTGAGGATCATGTAAAGGACAATGGAGAGGTGCACAGTTGGCATTATAGGATGTAAAATGATACAAATAAAGAAAAATTAAGGAGAAATGGTGAAAAAGATACATGAACAGAAAAAAAAGGGATGGTCCCATTACCAAAGCAAGAGATAATTCATGGTTCCTCCAATCTAAGAAAACCTGGATAAATACTTCCATTATATTTAATAGAACTTCTGTGTATTATTTATAGGAAAACAGTGAAATGAAAAAAACAGAAGTTGGCAGGCATAGATGTCTTGTGATTTTCATTGTTTGAGGGAGTACCTATCCTGATGAAACTCAAGAATCCTATAATTGTACTGTTAGAACAAAACTCTGTGGCTATTACTCCATACCATAGAAACCAAAGATCCATTGAAATATCATAGTGGGTTTAAAAAATTATTTAGTGTATTTGTTATTTTGGGATAATGAGGATACATCTGGGTATAAACATCATCATCTACTTAACTATCTTTCTAGAAATCTGTTCTTCATTGCCTCTTTAGCTGTGTATTAAGACTATAAGTAAGTAACACTGTCTCCTCTTCTAGATGGAAAACGTCAGGCTCAGATCCAGAAAAAAAACTAAAAAAAAGTTAATATTACAGTTAAACAACCAAAGGTTGTTCCAAACTTAAGTTCTCTTTTGTTCCACTCTGCAACCCATTGCCATACTCCTATTTTCTATACAGTCATCCAAATTGTAATACTCATTGCTTTAAAAAGCAAATCTATTTTACTGTAAAAATACCTTCAAGTACCAACTAGAATACATAGAAATACTCACCTTAATCTCTGATTCCATTTTGACACAGTTTAAAATATGACTAGATTTTCTAGCCTAATCTGTTATACTCTTTCCTTAGCTCCTGATCCCTAAAACATATTAAATCTTGTTCATTTTTATGGCTAGGTACAACCTCCAACCTCCAAATTTAGGTAACAGCTATTCTCAAAAGTCATCTCACAGCTGTACTGGATCCAGACATCTACTGAACCTCATACATCTCTGGCTTTAATCAAGTTCTGGAAGTATTTTTGACCATCACATCACTTTGTCCTTCAGCAAGTTCCTGCATCCTATCCTGATTGTTTGCTCCTTCAAATCCCTAAGGTGAACTTTTATACAAGTTAGATTACAATTAAAATTCCACCAACTTTACATCAATCTAGAGAAACTATCCTTGTTTCAGTAAAATACTCATGCCTGGAAGACTCTTTAAAGTTAGGGCAGAAGGCAGGCAGTCTTTCTTCTGGGATCAACCACTATTCTAGAATTTTTCTGTTCTATCTACCTGCCTGACTCAGAGGGTCCACTGCCTATATTTTCTGCCAGGAAAACCCGGCAGAACTAGGAGAGTCCCACAGCCCTGTTCTCAGAAATGAACCTAATTGATCTTGCTGAAGAACAATTTCTCATCAGTAGGTGTCATCAGTCCCATTAGTTCAGGTCAATTACTTCTTTTGTTTTTCCCCCCATTACCCATAAAGCCTAATTAGAATTTTTCTGTATTTACTATAGTATTACTACTCTATCAAATACTGGGATGCTCACATTAGTCTTCACTTTTCCAGTACTTCCAGCTCTCTTGGTCAAAATACAAAGCCAGTAGGAGTACCTCCCCAAAGCACCAACTAGAGAATCACAGGCACTACAGAAATGGTACTCCCTGGAGTCTATGACACTATACAAGTGAGGTGCTGGTTGTGGAGACCTACAGTCTGTAACTCCGTATTTATGCCTCTTAGAAAGTTAAGAAAGATGATTGTTCAAATCATCAGCATGAGAAAGCCTTTGACTCTAGGAAATATATGTATTTCTAGGTTATTTGCCTTGGGATTAAGTGATTATTGATTAGACCTTGATTCTAACTGAGCCATCTGTATGCCTACTTGTCACCTATTCTAAGTCTATGCCCTTGCTCATTCTTTGCTATGATGGACAGTGCTGTTGAGAGTGATGATATATTGGATATGGTATGTATGTGTGTATGTATGTATATGTACGTGTGTGTATGTTTTGTGTATGTACGTGTGTGTTTTGTGTATGTACATGTATGTACATGTGTGTATATTTTGTGTATGTGTGTATGTATGTGTGTGTGTGTTTTGCTACCAGATAGGTATCTTCATTCTAAGGCCAGAGGGTCTTTTTCTGTTGAGAACTGCTATAGGTGACATCACCTATCTACTTTTCTCCTAATATACCTATTCAATATTCCTGGGTTTTTTCCCTAGTTTGACCCCTGATCTGTACCTTTTTTCATGTATTTGAACTCTGTGTCTATTGGTGCCTCATAGTTTGGGCCTCAGAACTTTGACCATATATTTAACCTAGAACCTTCATATTTAGATATTTGAGTGCTGGTCCTAGAAGACAGTCTTGTACTCTAAACTTTGCTTGTGGTCTTGAATCTGAACTCAAAAAGCAAAATCTATCCTCCCAGGCTTAGCCTTGTTTTTGGCCATTCCCATCCATCCCTGCCCATAACTGGGTATAGATATGAAATTCATTAATGATCTCTTAGTTTCCACCCGGGATTACTTTGGGTTTACCACATCAGTATGAATGCCTGTATAGAAACTGAGGTTTCGTGAGGCTATGACATCAGGTCTAGTCCTCCTGGTTCCCTTTTTAAGAGGACATCTGAAGACCCTGAGGTAACCTAAAAGTTGTATCTACATGATTATAGAGACAACTTTGCCTCCTTCTTTCAAAATGAGTAGTTTGAAATCAAGGGGATGCCATCAATTGGGGAATGGTTGAATAAATTGTGGTATATGAATGTAATGGAATGTTACTGTGCTATAAGAAATGATGAACAGGAAGACTCCAGGGAGTCCTGGAAAGACTTATATGAACTGAGGCTGAGTGAAACAGGAGAACTTTATACACAGCAACAACCACAGTGTGTGAGAATTTTTTCTGGTAGTCTTAGAACTTCATTGTAATCCAAGGACTTAAAAATTCCCAGTGGTCTGTTAAGGCAAAATGCCTTTCACATCCAGAGAAAGAACAATGGAATTCAATCGCAGAATGTAGCGGATCATTTTCTTTTGTACAATATTTTGGTTTGTTTTATGATTTCTCCAATTCATTTTAATTCTCCTATGCCACATGGCTAAGGCGAAAATGTATTTAATAGGAATGTATATGTAGAACCTATGTAAAATTGTATACCATCTCAGGGAGGGAGGAGAAAGGGAGAGGAAAATGAGGGGGAGGGGGGGGAATCTAAGTTATATAGAAGTGATTTGTAGAACACTGAAACCAAATCAAATAATTTTTTAAAATGAGTAGTTTTTTTTGAACTGGTGCAGAGCCTGGGGAAACAATTAAAAACTGTTACAGGCAACTGACTGAGGATCCAATCTAAATTTCGATGACAGCCCTACTCTAGTTTCCCTACAAGAGCCAAGAAGCATATCCCTGCCCTTTGATAGCCTTAGACTCATATCTTTTCATCAACTCAAGTATAACTGGCTTTCATTATTGGGAAACTAGAAAGCACTGCATTTGATCAGCTAGTAACTTTGAAGAAAGATAGGTAATTATTGCTAGAGGACTACGCATGCCTTGAGGAGTAATTCTGTACTACATTCAGGTACTCTTATTGGACATAAACTTTGAAACTGGGAATTGGACAGGGATAGAAGTATTACTCAAGTGAATAGTGAATTCTACCAGTTGAGAGCCCTTTGGGGTTGGAAGGAGGGAATGTTAATATGAATTTTGGAAAAGCCTCAAGAAAGGACCTTCAAAACTAATTGTCAGGGTAGTGAGCTCCAACATCCATTCATGATGAAAAATGGGTACCAGGTGTGTTCATTCCATAATTTTTAATTCAATTTTTCAATTTAGTTCAACCCATTTCTAAAGCACCTTGTATTTGCAAAGGGTTTATTGGTTTATAAACTGAATTTTTAAGAAGAAACTCCAACCTGGTCCAGAAAGACAAACAAGTAGAAAACGACTTTCCATACACATAACAGGCCTTTGAATATCCGGGTAATGACATTTAGATAATGTGATCGGTAGCCAAGGAGCATTTCTTGAATAATATGTGATGAGCCTTCCTTATCCATTGTATTAATCCATTATATTAATAATAATTATTAACATTTATAAAGGGCCTTAAGGTTTAAAGCCTTTTTATATATATTATGCCATATGACTCTCAAAACACCTTCTCATTATCTCCATTTTACAGACGAGGAAACTAAGGTGGGTAGAAGCTAAGTGACTTTCCAAGGATCATATAGCTAGTAAATATATGATACAAGATTTAAGCACAGGTGTTTCTGACTTCAAATAAAGCGTTCTAGCCACTCCATCACTCCCCTTAAAGACCTATTAAAATCATTGTAGACTGTATAATAGTGACTCATTCAAAGAACCTGAGTTCTAGTCCCAACTGTGGGATTTGGAGCAAATATCACCTCTGGTTCTCAGTTTTTCTCTGTAAAAAAAATAATGGAATTTAGTTAATGGATGACATAGACGCTCTTTTAGGCAGCTAGGTGATTCGGTGGATAGAGTGCTGGACCTAGAGTCAGAAAGACCTAAATTCAAATCCATCTCCACTTATTGACTGTGTAGCCTTGGGCAAGTCACTTAACCCTCTTTGCCTTAGTTTCTCATCTGTAAAATGAGCTGGAGAAAGAAATGGCAAACTATCTTTGTCAGGAAAACCCCAAATGGGGTCAGAAGAGTAGGACATGACTGGCCAACAATAACACAGACCCTCTTAGCTCTAAATCCTATAATCCCATGGTCCTATGGCCTCGGGCACTTAATTAACTTAACCTCTCTCTGCCTCAGTTTTGTCATCTGTAAAATGGGGGCAATAGGAACACCTATCTCCCAGGGTTCTTGCAAGGAAAAAGAGAGAGAATATTATAAGAGTTTAAGGTCCTTTGCAAACCTTAAAGTACTATATAAATGTTGCTAATGATGCTACCTTAGGCACTTTCCCATGTGCAAGACACTGTTTTAGGCACTGGGGATAAAAAGGCAAAATGAAAGTCAGCCCCTGTCTTTAAGAAACTTCTGTTCTATTGGGCAAAATGAACCATATGGATTATAGATTTGGAGCTGGGAAGAGACCTTAGATGAAAGTCTCTTAATTTTACTTGCTCAGGGTCACAAAGATAGTAAATATCTGAGGTGGGATTTGAACCTAGGTTGTCCTGTTTCCAAGTTAGTACCCTGTTCATTCTGCAAACTCATTCATCACTATATTATACACTTCACAAGGTAAAGAAGATCAGCATGTGAATATATTTGAGAGAAGAACAGAATCTCTCTTTATTGGCAAAATTTCATAAGAGGTGGGTGATGAGAACACAAAATTCAAAGGATCATAGATCTTGGCGCCTCAGAAGCCAGATAGTACAGTCCTATTTTACAAAGGAGGAAACTGAGGCCCAGAAAAGTGAAATGACTCATCCAAGGCATACAGGTAGTAATCTTATTTCATTAGGAATCAGGAGGTTTCTTAGAGCCCTCACTGCAATGAGGAAAGTACTCTGGTGGAATCACATTGACCAAAGTAGGAAAAAAGCAGTTGTGCAGGGCCTAGAGTTCGATTGACTTTTTAAATTTAGAGCTTTTCATTTTAATGAGCTGCAGCTGCTACCTCATTTCCTTCAAGTTCAACTATGAACAGAGAAAGGGAAGAAAGGAGATACTGAAGTGTGCTCTTCTACAAGAGAAGACCCATCTGCTTTACAACACTGCCAAGGACTGGGCCATGGGTGCAGAATTTCAAGAAGCCACTGAATGTCTCTGGCCTGTTAGAGACCATGTTTGGACAGAGGAAATGCATATTCAAGAAAAGGAGTAAATGTGAAGGCAAAGAGGAGAAACCAATATAAAAAAAACAGACATTCCTCTTTCTCCTACTCACTGTCTTCTTTTACCTTATTTATTTTTTAAGTTAAAATAGCCCGTTGAAGAAGAGTTCAAAGTTTTCCATACACCAGATCTACAAAGAATATCAGCTCCTTGGGAGCACTAGACTTGACCTGGCTTCCTGACAATAACATAGAAAAATTTTTAATCAACCTTCCTAAATACTCGGCTCTCTGGGGAAGCAGTTGGATGTGGAAGATTAGCGAAGTGAGAGTGGCTAGAACTCAATTGATGATGCACTGTGAAATCTCAGACCAATGATTTCATTCCTCTGTGCATCACTTGTAAGGGAAGAGGTGTGATTTGCCTATATTCAAATGAGATAACATATGTAATTTTGTTTTGCAACCTTTAAAGTGGTATATAAATGCTAGTTAAATGCTAGCTGTACTTGAAAGTAATGAAAATCTAGAAAGGATATATAATATGAATGGAGCCTAAGTATTACTTAGAGTCTATCCTTGGAGATTTTCCCACAGCTCCCCCAAAATGAGAATCAAACGGAAGGAAATAAGTATTTAAATTGCACCTATTGTCTGCCAGGAACTGAACACGCATAAATATTATTTGATTCTCACATAAAAAAACCAACTCTGTGACCCAAAATTTTACAGTTGAGGAGAATTAGAGGCAAACAGTTAAGTGACTTGCACAGGGTCACACAGCTGGCAAGTACCTGAAGTCAGATTTGAGCTCAGTTCTTCTGTGACTCCAGGCCCAGCACTCTATTCATACCACCAGCTGCCTCTAAAGGGGCTGAAACTTGGAAGTGACAGTTAGACACCTTCATAACTAAAGATGATTACCCACGATATTTTTTTTCTGAAAAATTTTTCTGAAAAGAATAGCCTGTATCTCTTCTTGTCCCTCTTTTGCCTTTGAAGATATGAAATATTACTTTCAGCTTCCTTGGCTAAATTACATTGTCAGCTCCCAAGGGAGGAGACACATTACTCTGTATCCTACAGAGTTCTTTAGTACCTTGCTAAATCTCCATACACTTGCTAGTTACTAGTCCATAACTAGATAGTTACTCTTGGATTCTGAGAATTTCTAAAATTTCAGTGCTGAGCATCTTGGACAAAGGGGACATACAGGATAATAGTCACTATATAAACTGTGAGTGTAACCTCAATGAGATCAGAATGTTTACAATGGTCTGCTGATGCTATGTTTAGAGATTTTGAAGATCGATGGATATATGAACAGATACTCACAGGTCTTCATTTTCAAAGAAGACCATGACATCAGAAAAACGACAACATGACCTGCATTTCAATTTGTTTTGAGAGAGGGAGGGCTGTGCAAGGTCACCACCCTCACTTCCCCTCCTGGGTCACCTGGATTCAGTGACCTGACATTCATCAGGATGACTGGAGAAGGCCCAGGATGCACTGGGAGACCTTGGACTATTCAGGTACTCCCTTAGGGTGAGGTAATGCCCAATCAGCGAATAGACTTCTTTAAGAAGGAAACAGGGAGGGGAGGAGTCAAGATGGTGTAGTAAAAAGATTCACATATGCTAGCTCCAAACCCATAGCCCATAATCACCTATAAAGAGGAACTCCCCACAAATTCTGGAGCAGTGTAAGCCGCACAGCAACAGAGTGGAGGAGATTTGTGTTCCAGAGAGACCTGAAGAACCGGCACCAAAGGTCCATCACACACCGGACCCAGAGAAGAGCCCAGCCCTGCCCTGGCCACACGGCCCGGGAGGAGCAGATCTCAGGGACGGAATCACCAGTGGCCACGAAGGTCCCTCAACCCACAGGAGCACAGGTCAGTGAGAGAACCTTCTGGACTGGCTGAGATGGGAGCAGGATGTCTCCATAACTCAGGCCCCCTTAGGAGGCAGCAGTGAGGGGAAGCAGCAGCAAGAACTCGCAAAGCAGGCAGGAGCTCAGATCCATTACTGAAAGTCTCCACGTAAACCCCTTGAGGGAACTAAGCCTGGGAGGCAGCCCTGCCCAGACCTGAGAACCTGAATTTTATCTTACCCTGAATAGCATCCAGGCACATCACTGAAAGCCCTGAGGCTGGGGAGCAGCATTTGAATCTCAGACCCCAAGTTCTAACTGGTCAGATCTAGAGGTGAGGCGGGGTGGAGAGAAATCTCACAAGTCAAGTAACTGGCTGTGAAAATGCCCAGAAAAGGGGGGAAAAAAGACCATAGAAGGTTACTTTCTTGGTGAAAAGATGTTTCCTCCATTCCTTTCTGATGAGGAAGAACAATGCTTACCATCAGGGAAACACATAGAAGTCAAGGCCTCTGTATCCCAAATATCCGAAATAGATATCCAATGGCCTCAGGCCATGGAAGAGCTCAAAAAGGATTTTGAAAATCAAGTTAGACAGGAGGAGGAAAAACTGGGAAGAGAAATGAGAGAGATGCAAGAAAAGCATGAAAAACGGGTCAATACCTTGCTAAAGGAGACCCAAAAAAATGCTGAAGAAAATAACATCTTGAAAAATAGGCTAACACAATTGGTAAAAGAGGTTCAAAAAGCCAATGAGGAGAAGAATGCTTTCAAAAGCAGAATTAGCCAAGTGGAAAAAGAGGTGCAAAAGCTCACTGAAGAAAATAGTTCTCTCAAAATTAGAATGGAACAGATGGAGGCTAATGACTTTCTGAGAAACCAAGAAATCACAAAACAAAACCAAAAGAATGACAAAATGGAACGTAATGTGAAATATCTCATTGGAAAAACAACAGCCCTGGAAAAGAGATCCAGGAGAGACAATTTAAAAATTATGGAACTACCTGAAAGCCATGATCAGAAAAAGAGCCTAGACATCATCTTTCATGAAATTATCAGGGCCATGATCAGAAAAAGAGCCTAGACATCATCTTTCATGAAATTATCAGGGAAAACTGCCCTGATATTCTAGAACCCGAGGTCAAAATAGGTATTCAAGGATACCGATCAACGACACCGATCACCACCTGAAAGAGATCCAAAAAGAGAAACTCCTAGTAACATTGTGGCCAAATTTCAGAGTTCCCAGGTCAAGGAGAAAATATTTCAAGTAGTTAGAAAGAAACAATTCCAGTACTGTGGAAATACAATCAAGATAACCAAGATCTAGCAGCTTCTACATTAAGGGATCAAAGGGCATGGAATAGGATATTCCAGAAGTCAAAGGAACTAGGACTA
>CM053770.1:632166081-632205805 GCA_028658325.1 Potorous gilbertii
AGAAATACAAGTAATGGGGAATAGAAAGTTATCTGGCCCTACAGGACAAAAGAGAAGATGGGGACAAGGGAAGGGAGGGATGATAGAAGAGAGGGCAGATTGGTGATAGGGGAAATTAGAATGCTGGGTGTATTGGGGTAGGGGGAGGGAACAAATAGGGAGAAAATTTGGAACCCAAAATTTTGTTAAAATGAATCAAAGACAGAGATAGAAAGACAGATAGATAAACACAGACTGATAAATAGATATTAATTGGCTATTTGATTACTTTGGATACAGTGTCTGCCTGAACAAAGGGCATGAAGAAAGCATAATTCAACTGCAAAGCTGGAAGCATTTGTTAGGTGAGTATAGCACCCAGAAGAATTTAGTCTACTGTTCTAAGTATTAGGAGTTTTCAGAGTGGTTTATATGGTTTTACAATAAAAGAAGGCAGAAGAATATGTAGGAATATAGGGTACCTGGGACCAGGATTTTTGTTCAAGTTCTGTCTATTTGGGGCTGGTATGAACCAATCTGAGCCAGCCATGTGGTTGGTGTCACAACATAGGTGGTCCAGGTTCACCCAGGGGCCATTACAAAGGATGACTGATATGTCAAATTTCAACAACACTTGTTCTGCTTCCTGACTGGTTGATATTGAATCTCTGGTTATTTCAGCCTCTCCTGGATAATAAGGGAGAAAACAAGATTTCTACTATAGATAGGTAGATGGATGGATGGATAGACAGACAGATAGACAGACAGACAGATAGATAGATAGATAGAGAATTATTAAGAGTTGACTATTTCTAGGTTCTATGCTAAATGCTGTGGATAAAAATTCAAGCAAGCAGGATAGTTTCTTTAAGAAGTTTATATTTTAATGGGGGAAGACAAGATATAAAAAGGAGAAAAAATAAGGGGTATATACATGCATGGTAGCATGGGTATACAGATGATCTATAAAGTAGGATCAAGACCTAGTTCCCAGAAATATAAGGTCAAATCTCACCTATGTTATCTGGGAGAGTTTGGATTCTGTTCTTGGTGGGAGAATGAGTTTGATGCCTAGAGTATTGGTGACATAGTAAGGAAAAGCCAGGAAGTAGTATGGTTCAGGGCAAAATCTGGCAAAAGCGTAATCAGAGCTGCATGTTCCAGGGGAAGGAGCAAGGCTAGGGGAGGGGGCTAGGGAACAGAGATTAAGGGGATGGTCAGAATGTAAATGACATGGTATAATGATGACCATGGTCAGTGGCTCTGGCTTGACTACAGTTTGAGTACGGTGATTGAGAGAAAAATCCAAAGAAAATACCCATAGGCACAACAAGCATTTTATCTTTGCTCACAAGCTTCATTCTGAGCAAAATTCTTTAGAGCTAAAATGGACCTTAGCGATGGCACAATCAGTCAAACAACAAGCATTTCTTAAACACCTACTATTTTTTAGGCATTCTCTTCTTTTACAGGAAGCCTTCCCTAAGCCCTCTTAATTCCAGTGCCTTTCTTTTGTTAATTACTTCCTATTTTTTCTGCTTATACCTTGTTTCAACTTTTTTTATCATGTTGCCTCCTCCATGGAATTGTAAGCTCAGTGGGTAGAGTCAAGATGGCAGAGTAAAAGCAGGAACTTACCTGAACTCTCTCAAATTTCCTTCCAGCAAACATCAAAACAGTGCAGCAAATTGAATTCTGGAGTGTCAGAAACATCAAAAGTTCTAGGTGAAACAATTTTCTAGCCCAAGACAAGTCAAGAGTTTGGCAGGAAAAATCTGACTCACATGATGGCCTGGAGTGCAGTGCAGTGCAGACTGTACCCTAGAAAGCCAGCAGCAGGCCTTGAAGGCAGCTATATCAGTGATAGCAGCACTCACCCATAGACAGTAAAGGGAGTGGGTAACTGGTCAGAAAGACATTACAGGTTGCTGGTGCTTTGTATAAGATCCTGTTACATTACCCATACACAGTTCCAGGACACAATCCCCGGGCAAAGAAAAACACACTATTACACTAGTGCTTGTGGCTTCAGGCGAGCAAGGATACTAGTTATAGTCCCAGGGTAGAGAAGAGTTTTTGTGGTCATTCAGAAACCAGAGAACAGGCAAGGACAACTATTACCTCACCTCACACTACCTTGGAAGAACCAAAAAACTTATTAACTGACAGAACTAACTCTGGAAACAGCAGCATGAAAAACCTGAAGCTTGGGACAGTGACCCTTCTACCACGGGAGAAGAGTCTAACTCTTACATAAAACTAAAAGTCAAGAAATAGACTGGAAAATAAAGAACCTGACTATAAAAAGTACTGTTGTGACAGGAAAGACCAAAACAAAAACTCAGAAGATAATGAAATCAAAACAATTATATGCAAGACTTCAAAGAAAAAAATGAATTTGTCACAGACCCGAAAATAATTTCTGGAAAAGCTTAAAAATAATTTTTAAAAAATAAATAAAAGAGGTAGAGGAAAATTTCAAAAAAGAAGTGAGAGTGATACAAGAAAATTATCTTTAAAAGAGTCTACAATTTGGTAAACTAGGCACAAAATATTGAGGAAAATAACACATTAAAATGGGGAAAAATGTTAGAAAAGAAACAAAAATTCATTGAAGAAAAGAACTCTTTAAAAAGGAGAATTTGCCAAATTAGAAAAAAGGTACAAAGCTCACTGAACAAAAATAATTCCTTAAAAATTAGAATGAGGCAAATGGAAGCTGATGACTTCATGAGACATCAAGATACAATTTTTAAAAAATTAAAAGAATGAAAAAGTAGAATAAAATTGGAGATATCTCATCAGAATAACAACTGAACTAGAAAAGAGATTGTGGAGAGATAATTTAGAATTATTGGATAACTATCAAACAAAAAAGAACCTAGATATAATATTTCAATAAATTATCAAGGAAAACTCCCTGATATCTTAGAACCAGAGGACAAAATAGAAATTGAATGACTCCATTGATTACCTCCTGAAAAAGACCCCAAAATAGAAATTTCTAAGAATAATGTTACCAAATTTGAGAGCTCCTACTCCAAGGAGAAAATTTTCCAAGTAGCCAGAAAGATACAATTAAGAGATTGTGGCACCATTGTAAAGATGACACAGAATTTAGCACTTTATATTAAATAATTTGGGGATTTGGAATATGATACCAGAATTCAAAGGAGATTGGATTGCAATCAGGAATCAGCTGCCCAGGACTGCTGAGTGTAATTCTTTCTTTTTTTGGGGGGGTGGGGTGGAAGTGAGGGCTGAAAATGATAGTCAAAGTAATAGAGAATTTTCAAGCATTCCTGATGAAAAGACCAAATCTGAATAGAAAATTTGACTTTCCAAAACAAGATGCAAAAGAGGTATAAAAAGGTAAATAAGAAAGAGAAATCATAAGAGATTCAATGTTTAAATTATTTACATTACTATAGAAAAATTATACTTGTAATCCTAAGAATTTTATCATTATTAAGCATTTAGAAGGAATATATGTAGACAGAGGACTTGGGGGTGAGTTGACTACGATGGAATGATTTCAAAAGAATAAAAGGAAAGAGAAAGAGGGATGGGAGGAGG
The DNA here is from genome assembly GCA_028658325.1 of Potorous gilbertii. Taxonomy (NCBI): domain Eukaryota; kingdom Metazoa; phylum Chordata; class Mammalia; order Diprotodontia; family Potoroidae; genus Potorous; species Potorous gilbertii. The sequence goes on from CM053770.1 coordinate 632,169,637, forward strand.
GGGAAGGGAGAGGCAGAATGGGAAAAATTATCTCATATTAAAAGGCACGAAAGAGCTTGTACAATGTAGGGAACAATGGGAGGAGGAACATGAACCTTATTCTAATTAATCAGTATTGGCTTAAAGAGGGAATAACACACTTTCTCAGTTAGCTGTAGAAACTCATCTCACCCTACAGGTAAGTAGGAAGACAAGAGTATAAGGCAGAGGGTAGGGTGATAGAAAAGATCACAGATTAAGGGAGGGGATGGTCAGAAGAAAAACAGATTTTTGAAGAGGGACAGGTGAGAAGTGGACAGGTAAGTGAGGGAAGGGGGGAGAGAGAGAGAGAGAGAGAGAGAGAGAGAGAGAGAGAGAGAGAGAGAGAGAGAGAGATGGGAGATAGGATGGAGGCAAGTACATGTGAATGGGATTAACTCACCCATAAAATGGAAACAGATGGTAGAATGGATGAAATATTAGAATTAGTGTGTCATTAACAAAAACACACTTATAACAGAAAGACATACATAAATAAAAATAAGTGCCTGGGGCAAAATGCATCACCTAAAGGAAAATTAAAAAAAAAATCAGAGGTAGGAATCATGATCTTAGACAAAGCAAAAGCAAAAATATATATCTAATTAAAAGAAATAAGTGGTGAAAATATTATACTAAAAGATACCATGGATAATGAGATTATATCAATATAAAACATATATACACCAAATGCTACAGCATTCAACTACTTAAAGGAAAAGTTACAAGTGAAAGTATACTAGTAGGGGACCTCAACTTTCTTCCCTTAGAACTACATATGTATAATCATTAAATAAACAAGAAAGAAGTTAAGGAGATCAATAGAATTTTAGAAAAATTAGAAATGATAGGACTCTGGGGGGATAAAAAGAAATTTGCTTCTTTTTAGCTGTACATGGCACATTCACAAGAATTCACCATGTATTAGGGCATAAAAACCTCACAACAAAATGCAGAAAAGCACAAATATTGAATACATCCTTTTCATATCATAATGCAACAAAATAATATGAAATAAAGGGTCATAGAAACATGGATTGAAAACTCATTGGAAACTACATAATCTAATCCTAAAGAATAAATAGGTAAAAGAACAAATCACAGAAACAGTAAATAGTATGTGATATAGCCAAAGCAGTAAAAACAACAGAAAAAAACCTTTTTGACAAAATACAACACTCATTCTTATAAAAAAAATACTGGAAAGCATAGTAATAAATGAAGCTTTCTTTGAAATGATATGTAGTATCTATCTTGGAACAGCTAGGTGGTACAGTGTATAGAGCACCAGTGCAGGAGTCAGGAGGACCTGAGTTCAAATCTTACCTCAGACACTTGACACTCACTAGCTGTGTGACCTTGGGCAAGTCACTTAACCCCAATTGCCTCATCCTGGGTCATCTCCAGTCCTCCTGATGAATATCTGGTTACTGAATTCAGATGGCTCTGGAGAAGTGAGTCTCGTGTCCTGCACAGTCCTCCCTCACTCAAAACTAAATAAAGTGCAAGTCATGTCATTATTTCTCTGATGGCATGGTCTGCTTTGGCAACAAAGGACGAATACGCACACACATACAGTATCTATCTAAAACCATCACCAAGCACTATTTATAATGTGGATAAGCTAGAAGTTTTCCCAATAAGATCCATGTAGCCAATATTATATGGAAGGAAAGCTGAAAATTGAGAATTTTTAAAACTTCTCTGATAATGGCCTCATTTTTCAAATATAAAGAGAACTGAGTCAAATTTGTAAGAAGATGAGTCATTTTCCAGTTGATAAATTGTCAATATATATGAATAGGTAGTTTCAAAAGAAGAAATCAAATGCACTACATCATACCTACCATATTGCTAATATGACAAAAAGGCAAAATGACAAATGACAAATCTTGGAGCAGATGTCAAAAAAACCAGATGCTAATGTATTGTTATTAGAATTGTGAACTGATCCAACCATTCTGTAGAGCAATTTGGAACTATGCCCAAAGGTCTATAAAACTGTGTATATCATTTAACCCAGCAATATCACTACCAGATCTGCTTCCCAAAGAGATCAAAGAAAAGTGAAACGACCTATATGTACAAAAATATTTATAGAAGCTCTTTTTTGTGTTAATAAAGAATTGGATATTGAGGGGATATCAATCAATTGGGGAATAGCGGAACAAATTGTGGTATATGATTGTGATGGAATACTATTGTGCTAAAATAAATCATGAACAGGATGGTGTTAGATAAAACTGGGAAGACTTTTAGAAACTGATGCAAAATGAGGTGAGCAGAACCAGAAGAACACTGTGTATAGTAATAGCAATATTGCATGATGATCAACTGTGAACTTAGCTATTCATAGCATTACAATGATCTAAGACAATTCTAAAGGAATTATGATGAAAAATGCCATCCACTACCATGGAAGTGACTGAGGGAATCTGAATAAAAATCAAAATATACTTTTAAAAATTGTATTTATTTTTCTTGAATGTTTTGTTTGTTTTCTTCTGTAACATGGCTATCATATGTTTTGTATGAGTGGATGTATATGTATATCTACAGCAAATTATTTACTTTCTCATGGAGAGAGGATGATGGAAAGGAGAGGGAGATAGAATTTGGAACTGAAAAAATGTTTTAAATGAATGTAAAAAATTGTTTTACATGTACATGATAAAATTAAAATTCAATTTAAAAAATTATAAGCTCCTTTAGGATAGTGACTCGAATTTGCTTCTTTTTCAGTGCTTATCATGGTGCCTGACACATAGTAGACAAATATTGATTGACCGATTGATGTCATAATGACGTCATCATTTATAGAGTTTTCAAAGGCTGCAACACACTTTCAAAATATTATCTCATTTTTGTCCTAAAAGCAACCCTCAGTGGTAGGAGCTATTACTATACCCAATTCATAGATGATAAGGACTTAAGTGACTTGCCCAAGGTTACACAACTAATAAATGTTTGAGATCAAATTGTAAACTAGGTCTTCCTGACTCTAGGTCCAGCACTATTTATTCACTGTGCTACTTAGCATCCTCTCATAAAACTGAGAATGTCAGAGATAGAATTCCATGGTCTAACTGAGATCACACAAGTTAATGTAGGATCATAAATCAGCTTCCCAGTTCTGTCCTTAATCCACTATCTCTATTCAAGAGAAGCTATGCACAAATCTGGTCCTTTATAACTTTATCTGGGAGTGTAGAGCTCTATTACAAAACTTTTTCCTCAAGGATACTTAGATAAAATCATTTATCAAAAATTTAATTAGCAAGTATTTATATGTGTCTACTATATGAAGGCACTATACTAGGCCCTGGAAATATAAGTATAAAATGAAATAATCCCTGTCCTCAAGAACATTATATTTTATTACAGGAAGAGACATGAACATGTGAGTTTAATGGGTTTCCAGGGTCTTCATCTGAGAGTTACCATCTCAGAGGATTAAGGTATGTGCCAGACTCCCACTTTCTGAATACATACACAGATATCTACAAATACAATGCATTTTTTAGAGGAAGGGTAGATAACAGCAGCTGGGGAGATCTGGAAAGAGTTCATATGGGAGACCTGGGCTAAATTTTGAAGGTAGCTAGGGATCTGAAGACACAGATGTGAGAAAGGAGTGCATCCCAGCCATTGGAGACAGCATATACAAAGTCACAGCAATTGAAGATAGGATGTCACGTATCAGGAACAGCAGGAGGACCTGTTCAGCGGTAGCAAAGACTGCATGAAAGGAAATAACATATAATAAGTTTGGAAAGGTAAGTGGAAGTCATGGTGTGAGCGTATGCATATAAAACTTCTAGATGACACAAAGCAGGGAATTGGTAGCTGATATAGTAGATGAAAGAGACAGGAATCGAAAAGATCTTGACAGGCTAGCAAACTTGGCTATGAAACTACATAGAGATGAATAGAAAGTCCTACCGTGGGGTTCAAAAATACAACTGCACCAGAATGTGGCTAGATAGTACCTTATGAGAAGTAGTATGGTATGTGTTAGGAAGAATGATGGATTCAGAATCAGGACAGAACTCTGTTCTAAGCTCCATCACAGACACTACCAGCTATGTGATCAAGGCCAAATTGTCTGGTGTTTTCATCTATAAATTTTGGATTAATATCTGAGGCACTTCACAATATTGTTATGAGTTATCAAATATGTAGAAGAATGTAAAGGACTTTGCAGACCTTAAAGATGGAAGAATGTCTTATTATAGAAAGTAGTACTGGAGTTTATATTGGGCTGTGGGTTTGGACCTAGCATAGGTGAGTCTTTCTACTCCGCCATCTTGGCTCCGCCCCCCTGGAGTTTATATTATGATTAGTTATATTAGTATGGGGGAATTATGAGTTTTCCACATTATTTATTATTAGTAATATTGGAAAAGGTCTGGAGGATTTTAGTAGCCTGTGAGCTCTAAGTGAGCAAAGAGTGAAATATGATGACCAAGAGGATGCCCACCACCTTCAGCTACATAAATGAAGGAAATCATAGGTCCATAGTACCCTGCCCTGGTCAAATAACACCTGGAATATTATGCTTTGTTCAGGGAGTTATATTTTTAGTGCATGGACCACCTGAAGCAGGGGTGGTGAAAGGCAATCAGAATAGTGAAGAGACCAGAGACAGTGCCAAGTGGACTATGAAGGAAATGACAAGTGTTTATTTTGGGGATGAAGACATGTAGCACAGTGGATAGAACACTGGGCCTGGAGTCAGGAAACTCACCTTCCATAGTTCAAATCTGGCCTCAGACACTTACTATCTGTGTGACCCTGGGCAAGTCATTTAACCCTGCTTGCCTCAGTTTTCTCATGTGTAAAATAGACTGGAGGAGAGAACGAAAAACCACTCCAATATCTTTGCCAAGAAAGCCCCAAAGGGGGTAGTTCAAAGAGTGCTTAAAGGGATCTCAGGTGGAAGAAATATTATACTTATTCTGTTTGGCCCTAGTCAGAACTAGGGAACCAGGAGCTTTGGGTGGAAGATGGAGAGAGTCAGACTTACATCTGATTAATAGAAAAAATCCTAACCATCAGTGTTAAAGAATAGAATGGGCTCCCTTGCAAGGTTCCCCTTCACTGAAGGTCTTTGAGTATGAAATGTTTCATCATGGAAATGTTTCAAGAGTTTCCTAATAAGATTGATGATTTCTGTCTAATAAGATTTTATTCTTTCTTCCCCAATTCTTTGTGCACACAGCTACCAAAATGGTCATCTGAAAACACATCTGCCCATGTCACTCTCTTCCTCAACAACCTTCAGTGGCTCCCTATTCCTTCTAGGATAAAATATTCCCTTCTTTAAAGTCCTAGAGAATTTGGTTCTGGCCTACCTTCCATGCTTATTCCATGTTACTCCCCTTCACCCAAATACCCTATGCAAACTGGACTCTTTGCTGTTTCCCAAATGGGATATACTATCTCCTGCTTCAGTATTTTCACATAAGTTTCCTTTCATTCCTAGAACACACTCTCTCCTTATCCCTACCTCTTAAAGTCCCTATCCTCCTTTAAAGCTCAGTCCCTGCCTCATCTTCCATGGGAAACATAGCCTCATCCCCTAATTATTAATGATCTCTCCATTTTGAATTATTGTTCACATATTTATCTGCATACGTGCTTTATTCCTCCAGTAGACTATAAGCCCTTTGAAGGAAGATATTGCTTCTATTCCACAGCAACTAACACAGCACTTAGCAAATAAAAGAACGACAGACATCTTGAGTTGGAAAGGACTTTAAAAGCCATTTAATTCAACCTCCTCATACTATATTTGGGGAAGCTGAGGTACACAGGTGTTAAGTGACTTGGCAAAGATTACATAAGTAGTAAGTGACAGCTGTAGGGTTTGAATCCATATCCTCAGACTACAAAGTCAATTTTTTAAAAATTTTTCTACCATACTGTGTTGCCACAAACTTCTCTTAGGTTCTTTATAAATGTTTGTTGGACTGTATCAGATTAAATTAGACATTGGGGAAGGAATAACTATTTCAGATACCAATTAAAATGGATGGCCCTGATGGAACAATTGTGTGATTCTACTTAAACTCTACACTCTTTCCATCTCTTGAGATTCTGTGTTTCTTATTTCACTCTACAAGTACAACCTAACACAGAGACCTTCCAGGCTCTAGCTAACAGGTTTGAGGGGGATACTGGAAGTGTTGTGCTCATCCTCCATTGCCAAAGTAGATCATGCCATCAGGCAAATGATGACATGATTTGCACTTCACTTTGTTTTGAATGAGGGAGGGTTGTGCAAGGTCACCAGCCTCACTTCTCCTCCAGAGCCATCTGAATCCAGTAACCTGATATTCCTCAGGAGCCCTCCCTCAATCAAAACAAAGTCAAGTCCAAGTCATGGCATCATTTTTTCTGATGGCATGGTCTTCTTCCTCAACAAAGGATGTACACAACCCTGTGGATAGACTCAGTTCCTCCTCTCCTGTCTGTCTCCCCCTTCCCTTCCTTCTTCTCTACAAAAGAAGTTAAATTTGGATGGCCAAAAGATGCCCATGTAATGGGTTTTACTGGCTACTTCCCCTTCTCTTTCCCCTTCCCTTCCCTGAACCTTAAACCTACTGCACTGTGAAACTCAGACACCATGGGGCCCCTGCCCCTGACTAAAGGCTCTCTTCGGGACCCTCTTGGCTTTAGAGTGATTATCAGTAGTAACTGTTGCTGTTTCCCTCACAGTCTGATATCTTTCTTTTCTTTGCCTCATTAAAGGGGCCATGTCCTGACTACTTCTTAAAGAGGGGGTTTGGGGTCTTTGGCAAAAGACCGTTTAATAAGTTGTGTGGAAAGGTCAATGCCAAAGTTGGACAGCTCCTGCCACATTAACAAGAGGCAACAAATATTTATTGAATGCCTACTATGTGTAGCTCACTGTGAAAAGGCATTGTTAAGAATGCTATTAATGCATGAGCTCCTGCGGCTAATTGATCACCACTACCAGGTTGAAGGATAACTTGTGGAAGCAGTTCATCACAGTCCAGATTCTCAGCACCTAGAGAAGTACCCCAGGGAAGCTGTAGGTCTGCTCTAATAGAATGAGTTATTAGACTTCATTTACTCAGACTTTAATTGGAGACAGAGCCACACTCGTTGGCCTTGCAAAGTAATCACCAATTGGAATTTCACTAAATTAAAAATGGAAGACTTTTAAAAAAAGACTTACACAGGTATTGATTGAAGTAAGTTTTATCACCTGACTGATGGTAATTCAGTCTGGAGTCACTGTAAGCCACTGTTTACAGAAATCTCAGTGACCTGATGCCATGTATTTGTCATGGGATAAGTCAATGACACTATACAACATAAAGTGACTTGGAGCGTGTAAAAGAGATGGAGGGTGAGATGATAAACCAGGGAAATGGTAGCCAACAGGATTTACCAACGAAATAAAGAGAGGTGACAGTCAGATTGAAGTGAATACATTCAAATAAAAAAAGCAAAATCCTCAAGACTGTTTCCCTATATTGCCCTACCCCTTTGTGCTCCCTTACTCTCTATATGACACAAAACAACTATGAATGTTTACTAGAAAACAGAAGACCTGGCTTGTTCCCTGAGATGCTGTGTGGTCCCAACATATTCCCTAACTCCTCTGTGGAGGAAAAGAATGATGTTTATCTCATCAAACATAGCAATACTTTTAAAAATTAATTCTGGTTCCATAGCTCCAAGATATAGCTCTCCAGAAGGTATCCAACAGCTATCTACCAGGAGGAAGTTTCTGAATAAGAAAGGTTAAAAAAGAGTGGAATTAAAAATAGATAGAGAGATAGATGATAAATGATAGATGAAGAGAGGAAGAAAGAAAAAAGGAAAGGAAGAAGGGATGGAGGGTGGAACCAATGAAGGGAGGGAGAAAGGAAGGAGGGAGCAGATGATTAAATTCCAAAAGCAGAATTAAAGATAAATAGATGAAGGGAGAAAGAAGGATAAAAGAAAAGGAGGAAGGGAAGGAGAGTGGAACCAGTGGGTTGTTTGTTCTTCGTTGCCGAAGAAGACCATGCCATCAGAGAAATGATGAAATGACTTGCACTTCACTTTGTTTTAAGTGAGAGAGGAATGTACAAGGTCACCAGCTTCACTTCTCCTCCAGAGCCATCTGAGTCCAGTGACCAGATATTCATCAGGATGACTGGAGATGACCCAGGATGCACTGGGAGACTTTGGCCTAAAGGGGCCAAGATCTATTCAGGTACTCACTTAGGGTAAGGTAACACCCATTCATTGAATAGATCTGTTTAAGAGGCAGCCAGGGCATGGCTCCTTTACTGAGGCAAAGAAAAGAAAGACATTAGGCTGGGAGGGAAACAAGAACAGCTACTATTGATAATCACTGTAAAGCCAAGAGGGTCCAGAGGAGAGCCTTTAGGCAGGGAGCAGGGAGCAGGGGCCCTGTGGTGTCTGAGCTTCACAGTGTAGTAGGTTTAAGGTTCATGGAAGGGAAGGGGAAAGAGAAAGGGAAGGGGAGGGAGAAGGGCAATGTGAAAAGGAAGGGAAAGTAGCCAGTAAAACTCGTCATATGGGCATCTTTTGGCCATCCAAATTTACCTTCTTTTGTAGAGAAGAAGGAAGGGGAGTGGGGAGGCAGACAGGAGAGGAGGAATTGAGTCTGTTCACAGGGTTGTGTACATCCTTCATTGACAAAGAAGACCTTGCCATCAGAGAAATAATGACATGACTTGCACTTGACTGTTTTGAGGAGCAGGGCTATGCAAGGAACCAATGAAGGGAGGAAGGGAGGAAGGAAGGAAGGGAGGGAGTAAAGAAGGGAGGCCTGATTCAGATACAATAAAGTGAAAACTTGCTCATCAGCATCCAGGGAGGTTCTAATAGTCAGAATGGATTTAGCAGGAATGGGAACAGAAATTCTCCATCATTAGAAGTCAATGCCTCTTGCATAGGGGGCATCACTATCTTTTAATTCCTGCCTCCCTTTTGCTCATGCCTTCACCATTATGTCTATGCAGAATGGTGGCTAAGGTGGAGGTTTACTAAATTAGCTAGCAAGAATAATTAGCTAAAATAGGAAGCTACAGGAGTTTCTTTTCCCTAGAGCTATCTATCTCCCTCAGGTGAGCAACTCCTCTCTGTCATCAGAATTTTATGGTGCTTGCCCCAAGGACAGAGGTTGGTAATTATGGCTCTGACAAAGGTAACTAGGTGGTACAGTGAATACAGTGCTGGGCTTGGGGTCAAAAGGAACTGAGGTCAAAATCAGCCCTTATAGGGCAGCTGGGTGGTGCAGTGTATAGAGCACCAATGCAGGAGTCAGGAGGACCTGAGTTCAAATCTCACCCCAGACACTTGACACTCACTAGCTGTGTGACCTTGGGCAAGTCACTTAACCCCAATTGCTTCATCCTGGGTAATCTCCAGTCATCCTGATGAATATCTGGTCACTGGATTCAGATGGCTCTGGAGGAGAAGTGAGACTGGTGACCTGCACAGCCCTCCCTCACACACACACACACACACACACACACACACACACACACACACACACAAATAAGGTCAAGTGCAAGTCATGTCAATATTTCTCTGATGGCATGGTCTTCTTCGGCAACAAAGGATGAACACACTCTAGCTGTGTGACCCTGGGTGAGTCAATTAACCTCAATATGCCTTAGTTTCTTCAACTATTAAACAGGATTAATAATAGCACATATCTTCTAGAGTTATAAGAATAAACTGAGGTAATATTTAAGTGTCTAACATGGCACCTGGCACATTTTACGTGCTAAATAAATGCTTGTTTCCCTCCTGATCCCATTGCTATGTGCATGTATGGTACACCTCATTCCATATATTTGCTTCAAGGACATTGCCCTGACCCCAAATGGTTCTAAGAAGCCTATTGTTTGCATCCCAGGACCTCTGATCCATGAATGGGAGGAGGCAATACAGACCAATCTTTGACCTAAAAATATCCCAAAGCTCTAACTTGAGCCATTCTGGGTTACAATAAAGAGATTGTGTTTAAGTGGAGAAACCAATTGGCCAGCTGTTCAGGCAAGGCTTCTTGAGATTTGATAACGTCACCATGAGCCCAAGACTTAATCCTCGCTTTTGCAGGTGGAGAATATTGATCTTTCCAGTTCACATGATTCAGGGGTGGGTCTGCAGGCTCCAAGGAATTGATGTGCATTAACCAAACTCACTAGGATTATCTGATAAATTAGATGAAATTTGCTGATTTGTTGAATAATGGGAGAGCTGTTTGGCAGCACCACTAGTTTTGGCCATCTGTATAGGGCAGTTCTTCCTGAAGGGGACGTCCATTACAGGAGATCAGATTACACCATCAAAAGCTTGTTTTGTGATTACAGAGTCAAAGGAAAGGAAGTTCTCTGTTCTTAACAACAGAACTTCCCAGAACATTAGCACTAGAAAGAACCTTAGAGATCAAATCTAATCCACTTTTCTCACAGATAAGAAAACTGAGAACAAGAGTAGAGAAAGGACTTATATAGCTAACCTCAGTCATCAGATCCAATACTCATTTCCATTTAAATACATTTGTCCATGAAACTAGGGTAAATTTATCATAGGATCATAGATGTGGCCATAGAAAGAGATATGAGAGACTGTCTAGTGTAACCCATTTTAAATTTAAGGAAATTAAGGTCTACTGAGGTGAAGAGCCTTGGGCCAAGATCCTTGGCAAAGGTCACATGGGTATTCTGTGAGATTTGAAACCAGGTACCCTAATTCTAGGGTCAGTACTCTTTCCATCCTCTTCCCCTCACCTCCATGATGATGAATTATCCTTTTCCACTTTATGGATATTTCTGAATAAAACAATAAATGTTATTTATCTAGAATCAAAGCATACTTTCCCCTGGAAAGTTGTAAGAAACAAACTGACCAACATCCACCTCTTCTTTTTTACCATTCCTTACCAACCACCTTTATCATTATTTTCAGGACTGATATTATAAACTACCTTATAGATAATTGGTGGGTGCTAACTGGCTAATGGTAGTTAGGAGATCCAGTTGATAGAGTGCTAAGCTTCGAGCCAGGAAGACCTCAGTCCAAATCCAGTCTTACAGTCTTAACACAATTTTCAGCTGTGTGACCCTTAACTTCTGTCTGCCTCAGTTTTCTCATCTGTAAAATAGGAATCAAAGTAACTTCCCAGGGTTATTGTGAGAGTAAATGAGTTTATATTTGTAAAGGGCTTTACCTGCCTTAAAGTTTACAAACACACACACACACACACACACACACATTATGATGAAGTACTTTAGGCTACTTGCTCAGATATTAGGAGCACTTTGATTTTTTTCAACCACACATCCCCACTTAGTTCACTGACTGAGGAGTTTAATAAATGTTTGTTCACTAACAGATGTTCATTTGCTTTGAAATAGCTTATTGGCATCCTTTTCATTTTTGTCACTTCTAGGAGAATCCTCTCATAACAAATAAATATAAAATGGAACACAAGAAATTAACACACTGGTGAAAATGTCGGCCCCATTTTGTACCCCTAGTCTACCCTGCTCTGCAAGCTTTCCCATTAGCCTTTTAAAGTCATGATGGACCACTGCAGTAATCAGTTTTAAAGTCTTTTAGTTTGACCATCCATTGATTGACAAACCACCTCCAAGGGTGCTCACCCCATTCATTTTCCATTGCTTCTTATTTGCTACAATTCCCCAGAATGACATTTTCTGACCTTGTCTCCAAAGCTGGCCAGGCATGGCCCATTTGAGACCTGCAGTTCCCATGCATTTACTTGTGCTTTAAAAGGGGGGGATGGATTTGAACGATAAAGAGACCCACTTAGAGACAAGAATACCAATGCATTTCCGTTACTCTGTCAACTGATTTTCATTTGCACAATCTGAGTGTCTAAATTCACTTTCCTTTGTAAGCAAAAATCTGCAAACCCCAAAGTATATCAGCATTAAAGATCCTGTTACCAGGATGGTAAATTTAGACCTTGGGTGTATATTTGTAGACTGAGATAAGTGCAGCATTCTTAAACAACTAATAAATTTGGATGCAGAGAAAAAAAATACACCAACTCTTTCTCAGCCCAGATGGCTGGGAACCAGAGTGCTTGAAGTTGGCATCAGCTACAATCTATCAGCAGGTTCTCTGTATTTATAATTTAATATTTACTACTGATGTATTTCCAACCTGTTGGAAACAGATGCATGCAGTTAGTATCCTGAGGACCAGATCAAGGACAGTGATAAGTAATATTGACTTGTGTCAGAGCCATCAATTCTGCCTAAAACACAAGCATGAGGTCAATTTTACAAGCCATCGATCAGCCCAACACAATAGTTTCACTGTGGGAGGGGCCTGATGCCTGATTAGAAACAGAGATTGTGTGTGTGTGTGTGTGTGTGTGTGTGTGTGTGTGTGTGTGTGTGTGTATGTTTACTGAAGCTTTTCTGAGCTTTACAGGTGCGTTTTATGGGAAGGAGAGGGAGTTGACTTTACTGAATATACATGATATATGCTACATTGAATAAAGTCATTTTTTTGCTCCTCTCACATAAGGTCGCCTACCTATGCTTGGGAAAATTGGAGAATTCATCCACACTTGAACCCCAACAAGATCATAAATATGGGCCTTGCTATTCTGAAGTTGAAGCTTTTTCTCTCCAGTGGTCCCCAGTGTACAATTCCGTGTGCCTTTTCATTGGCTTCCTCCCTTAATGACATAGACCAGGTTTATAATACAGTAAAAGTATAATTAAATGCAGACAATCCGCTCCTCCTGGTAGCGCAATTCAAGAGTCTGGGGTGACTCCACCAAAAGCCATCACTGCCTTGCAGCATAGTCTTGTGATAAAGAATTCCATGTTAAATGAGTCAGAAACAAAAGCCCGAGCTGTTAAGTTCAGTGAGGGAAAGAACATTTGCAGTTTCTGGCACTGCTTCCTGGGGGCCAAGTTTTCCTCAGGGAGTAGCTAAGGTCTGATTGCCAAACTAAACAGGTACTCCAGGCAGTGATCTAAGACATGCTGACTAAGACCCCTGCTCTCACCTGAATTACCTCTGACAGAGCCCGGGCAGAGCAATGGATGGAATATTAGACCTAGATTCTGGAAGGACTGAGTTCAAATTGGCCTCAAATACTTATCAGCTTTGTGACCTTGGACAACTATCTTGACCTCTGCCTGCCTCAGTTTATTCACCTAAAATTGAAAATAATAGCACCTGTCCACTCAGCATTGTAGGGATCAAATGAGATATTCACAAAGCACTTTGCAAACCTTAAAATGCTATAAAACGATACTTACTATAATTACAATAAAATGAGATAATATTTGTAAAGTACTTTGCAAACCTTAAAAGGCTATTTAAATACTAGCTATTCTGTACCTCCCACTTCTAGGTAGTATGAAGGTCTAGACCTTGGGTTTTGGTATAATAGGTTTTCATAGTGACCCTAAAAGTCTCAGGGATTATCCTATATCATTATTTTCAACCAATGAGGCATCTCTCAGATTTTTCTCTTCATGTCATTCTTAAATACTGAGTGTTTGAATGTATTTTATATGTGTGTTTCTGTATGTATATACATATATGTATGTGTTTGTGTGTATGTGTAAGAAGTATGACTAAGATTGAGATATATGGAGTGTTCCAGCACTAGTACCTCTGTCATTACAGCTCACCAAAAGGGCTACTCATCACCCTTGGTGTCTACCTGGTACTTAACCCTCACCTGTGACTCTAAGAAATTGTAGCATGTGGAGCAGCCACACTTCAGCAAAGTATCTTGGCAAACAGGCTACACCAGGTGAGAGTACTAGACCGGACTCAAACCCATCAGTCAGTTAGGTGAACATGAGGGGTGTCTACTCCAAGCCTGTGAAGACTTTCTCCAGTGGAATGGGCAGATAAGAACAATTTTCTCCAAAGGTGACACAGGTGGCTAAATGTGAAGCACTAAGAGCTTGGTCAGACATTGAAGACACCAAGGTCATCCACTGCATTCTGGGCCAATACCAGTTGTCTTGCTGTTTGTTTCGCTACTAGATTCTAGTGACTGAGAAAGACAGGGTGAGGCTGAGGACTTTGTCCAACTGTGCCTCACAAGTCAGATTCATACATGACTCAAGGTGTCACTTCATGACGTCATCAAACCTCTTCAAAACAGAACAAACAACATGAATATAGATATATGTCTATGTATGTGTGTGCATAATTATACACATACATAGATAAGCATACACCCATACATCATCATTCAGTCGTTTATCAGTCGTAGCCAACTCTTCATGACTTTGTTTTGGGGTTTTCTTGGCAAAGACACTGGAGTGGCTTGTTATTTCCTTGTCCAGCTTGTATAGATGAGGAATGGAGGCAAACGGGGGGAAATGATTTGCCCAAGGTCACACATCTAGGAACTGTCTGAGGTCAGAATTGAATTCAAGAAGATAAGTATTCCTGTCTCCAAGCCCAGTATCTACCCACCTTAGTTATGGGGGGCATTTTTCCCCAACCAAAAAGAGCTTCTTTGAGTATTTTGTTATCCATACACATTTGTTTATACCCATATGTACATACATATAAATATTTTATTATGTATGTAGTATGCGTGTATGTAACTCTGTGTATATAGACATACACACACACACATATGGCATTTCTTTCCGTTCTGGTATTGACCTCTTGAGACACATGCCTTGCCTCCTCACCCCAATGAGATACCCAAGTCAAAGGGTATGAAGAATTTAGTGACTTCTCTCAAGAGTCCTAACTTGTTTTTACAGAACAGTTGGTCCTTACGGTATTCTAAAGGAAATACAAGATCTGACCTCCCATGACATTCATCCACAGACTGTAACAGACAGACCTCCATTTTCAGTACAGGGGAAGGTTGGTTGCCAGAACATAAAGAATAAAGAGGTGTATTTATTAGTCAATAGCTGTGTGCTTTTCAGGTCTTAGAAGTGATTTCCTCTTACTGATCAAGTTTCACCTGGAAATGATCAGCAAATAGAAAGATTACCTCATTATGCAAAGTGAAATACAATCTGCCTGTAGAAAGGAGGATCATGTGGAGTCAGTAGCTGAACAGACTCTGTCTCCAATTAAGCTTCAGTTACAGAGCTATGCCTTAGTTGAAAATCCGTTCTCCAAAATGGCTTATATTTCAAGAGGCACGGTCAACATAATCATAATTATATACCTTGTTATTTTCTATAGCTCCTTTACAAAAAGCTCAAAACACATTCCACACATTATCTCAGTCATTCTCCTAGAATACGGGTGAGGGAAAGGGCAGATATCATTGCCCTAATGTTCTACATAGAGAACCATGGGCAAACATGTTTTACATAGAGAATTCACAGGGACTTGTTTTCAGGGCTGGGCAGGGAATCGTACCCAAATCTCCTGAGCTGGGTGAACAATTCTTCTTTTTCTTCTCCATTATCATCATTACCACTAATTAATGACATCTCTTCATTTCAGGATGTGGTATTTAGGATGCGGTAATATTCTAGGTGTTAAATATCAGATAATAAATATGTATGACTCTATGAACCCATTATGCACACGCATATACACACATGCACACATATACATTAATGTAGTAGTACCAATGTCATATATACTCATCAGTTAGCAAAGAGACATTTAGATGGTGCTGGAATAAAGACAGTAGCTAGGGGATGTGGAAGAGTGTTGGCCTTGGAGTCAGGAAGCCCTGAGTTCAAATACTCTGTTACTTACTAGCTGTGTGACCCTAGGCCAGTTACTTTAACCTTGTTTGCCTCTAACTCCTCTTCTGTAAAATGAGCTGGAGAAGGAAATGTCAAACCAGTCTAAGATCTTTGCCAAGATAAACACAAATGGGCTCACAAAGACATGACTCATCTAAACAATAACAACAAAGAACATAGCTAGCTCTAAGAATTAATGTGAATTTGTCGATAAAGCATTAGCCCTGGAGTCAGAAGTACCTGAATTCAAATCACACCTTGGACATCTGACACTTACTAGCTGTGTGACATGGGGCCCCAATTGTATCACTAAAACAAAGGAGATGAATTAATGTGAATTTCAACTGTTAGGCAATGTGCATTGATTTCAGAATGATAGATTTAGTGGTGGAAGGGACCATAGGCTCATAGGATTACGGATAAAAACTGAGACCTAGAGAAATTAAGGGACTTGCCCAAGGTAACACAGGTAGAAGGTGCCAGAACTGGGATTTGAACTTACATTCATTCTAAATCTAGTGTTCTTTCCACCATGTCAGGCTACCTCCTGCTAATTAACATGAAATCATAAAGGGTATCAGTAAGTGTGGATTTATTTATTGGGTTGGTTTAAAAAGGGGGACAATCCACCAATTGGGGCTCATGTGCAATAAGCTGCCTCTGCTTTATACATGTCCTAATTCTTCTTACCAGGACTCCCATTTCTGTCTCTTTTAGAGTACTCTTAACATCTGGATATTTGCATGATAGAATTATCTATGCTGGGAAATTCCATGTTACATGTCTGGGGGATCAGGGTGGAGAGGGTGAAGTCAGAGTGGTTAAGGAATATTCCTTACTCATTGCCCAGGATTTCATTTTCTGTTGTAGGAAATCAATCACACAAATCTGACTGATAACCTACCTTTCCCTACCTATCACATGACCCTTGACCATCTCATTGAACTGTCCTAATGTGAAGTATCAAATCCAGGCATTCCTAAGTCAAACTAGAAAGAATGAAAAGGGCTTGGCATAAATTTGATGCACTATGTACCAAGAAAAATTATGTGTTGGCCCATTCAATCCTGTCTGCTTCCTAAAGCAACCATAAGACCATCTCACCTGAGATTGAGATTTATGTTCAGTTGTTTGTCAGTCATATCACGACCCCATTTGGAGTTATCTTGGCAAAGGTACTAGAGGGGTTTGCCATTTTTCTATCTCATTTTACAGATGAGGAATTGAGGCTGACAAGGTTACGTGGCTTGCCCAAAGTCACACAGCTAGTAAGTGACTGAGGCCAGATTTAAACTCAAGATGACTCTAGACCTGGTACTCTGTCCACTGAGTCTCAAAGACTGAGATACCCAGATGAATTCAATTGTTTCCTTCCCATTCCAGTGACTGATTCCCAGCGGTATCTTTTGCCGTGAACCTATTTTTTTCTTGCCCCATTTCCTTGTGGTTCAGCCTTTGGATGTCCCAAATTATTTCCCGTGGCTTCCCTTGTGTGAATTAAAATGTACCACACACACACACACACACACATACTCACACACACACTCACATACATCATACACTAATCTTAAGTAAGGGGTTTCAGAACAAATAAAAGAATATATTATTAAACAAAGCAAATGGTAAACTTAAGAACTTTGTTACACCAAGAGGTAGCAAAATGCTAATCTGCTTGCAGAAGATTTTCAATGGATTATAAATCCATAAATTTTACCTCATTTGATCATCTCTGTTCCATATTTAGTCAAGAACTCTTCCCAAGTACATAGTTGAGAAAAGATTCCTTTTCTCCTCACATTCTCTAATTTGTTTATGATTCAGCTTTTTATATAAAGCTAAAGTGGCCATTTGGAGTTTGTGGCAGTATATGATCCATGGCTAAGTTCTCCCTGGCTGCTTTCTAGTTTTCCTAGCACTTCCTGTTGAATGGTGAATTCTTACTCCAGGTAAACTTTGGTGATTTTGGCTGGTTGATGGATTAATCAAACACAATACACCTGTGAAGCATAGTAGAAAGAGTACTGGAGTCAGAAAGACTTGTCTTCCTTAGTTCAAATCTGGCCTCAGACACTAACTAGCTATGTGACCCTGGGTAAGTCACTTCACCCTGTTTGCCTCAGTTTCCTCATCCGCAGAATGAACTGGAGAAGAAAATGACAAACTACTCCAGTCTCTTTGCCAAGAAAACCCCAAATGGGGTCACAAAGAGTCAGACATGACTAGAAAGAACTGAACAACAAAATTCAAACGTATTCACTTGTTTGTGGATTTTCTATGCCTAATCTCATTGATGGATCTTTTTTTCAAATTATTTATCACCAAATCATTTTGATCACCTCTTTGTAGTCCAGTATAATTTGAGATCTTTTATTGCTGGATCCCTTTCCTTCCCATTTACTCTTCATTATTTCTCTTGAGACTCTTGACCTTTTGTTCCACTTGTTGAATTCTGTTATAGTTTTGTCTAGTTTAATGAAGAAAACATTTAGTGGTTTGTTGGGTATGGCAAAGATTCTGTAGATTAATTTAAGCAGTATTGTCATTTTTGTCATGTAGGAAAAACAAAAACATGTCTAATTAATTTTCTCCAATTATTTAAGTTTTCTATTGTTCCTATAAAGAGTGCCATGTTGTTGTATACATATAATTCCTGCTTATGACAAGGTAAGTAGACTGCTAGATATTTCATCCATTCTTTAGGAAATTTGATTGGAATTTCATTCTTTCTGTTACTGCTTGGTTTTATTGTCAACATATAGAAAGACTAATGATTTTGGAGGTGTATTTTATAACCTGCTACTTCCCTGAAGTTGTTATTTCTAATAATTTTGTCGTTGAGCCTCCAAGTTCTCTAACAATGTCATCATCTGCAAAAGCAATAATTTTGTTTCTTCATTGCCAAGCCAATTCCATAAATTTCTTTTTTCTATATCCTATTCCTCTAGCTAATACTTCGAGAATCACGTCCAATAATGGTTGTGACAATGAGCATCTGATCTTTTTGTAAAGGCTTCTAATGTTTCTTCTGTAGATGTAATAGTAGCTCTTGGTTTTGAATTGATATTATTTATACTATTATTGAAAGGTCCATTTAATTCAGTCAAGGGAAAAATATTAATACTATGCCCTGCATTTTGGATACAACTCTTCCGGAAATAATTTCATTTAATTTAACATTAATATAATATCCAAGTCATTTCTGGCTTAGAGAGATGTACTAAATAATTATAATTTCATCATACTCTCCGACAAGTCTTTGCCTTAGGACAATTTAGGCAAGATTTGTATAAATTCTAAATAAGAAAATCATATATGTAAAAAATAGTTTTGATTTAGCTTTGTAGAATAGTTGAGTAACCGCAACTCATCTTACTCTCTTCTAAACCCTTTGAGGGTCTTAAGAAAAATCACTCTAGTTCTCATTGATAGGCCATTTATGGCCCAGAACAAATCCCAATTACTCATTCTTTGGGCCCTAATTAGCTCAGAATGAGTGTAAATAACAATTGTTTCTGTTTTGGCCAGAAACCTTAAGGATCTCCCCCTCTTAGACTGATTTTTTTTTTGGCTAAGTCATTCTCTGTCTCATTTCTTACCCAGCCTTAATCACTGAATGGACATTGCCTCAGTCAAACTGAGACTTGTTAAAGACTTTAGCTGAAAAAGACCAAGGACTTCTAGAGTCATCTCCAGTTGGCTAAATCTCTATGTTGCCACTAGACCCAGATGGCTGTGGAGGAGAAAGTGAGGCTGGTGACTTTACACAGCCTTGCCTCGCTTAAATCCAATTCACTCTCATGCCATGGCATTACCTCACAGATGTCATGGTCTTCTTTCGGAATGAAGGACAAACAGCAACCACCACCCTTTGAGGGATCAATGGGACTCTTCCTTTTTTGAATGAGAGAGGGCAATTTTTTATAAAAGAAGTAGCTTCCTTTGAAAGAAATAGAAGACACTTGTCTTAGATGGGACTGAGAGTAATACCTGTAGGTGATAAAGAGGGGAGCACTTTCCTTAGGTAAGTAAGAATCCCAAATAGTCAGGAAGGGAAAGTAGAGATTTTATTTAAACATATTAGTAAATATAGATAAGAAGTACTATTTGTCCTAAATTTTGTTACCATCCTGAATCCATTTGCTTTATAATAGGTTTTGTAAAAACAAAACAAAACGAAAACAAAACACACACACACACAAACTTTATTCTTAATCAATACTACCTTCAAAAAGTATGGAAAAGTTCCTTTATTAGACCAGAGAATTATGATTTCTTAGTATTTTAATTTTCACTAAGGAAGTTTTTTTTAAAGTTATGCTTTCACATGTTTTCTAGTATTTTTAAATATAAAATGACATTGCATTTTTCTTTTTAATAATATTTTATTTTCCCCAATTACATGTAAAATCTATTTTTAATATTTGTTTTGTTTTAAGTTTTGAGTTCCAAATTATATCTTTCCCTAACTTCCCTTGCCCCTTTTGAGATGGTAAGCAATCTGATACAGGGTTATATATGTATAACCATGTGAAATATTTCCATATTAGTCATTTTGTGGGAGAAAACTAAAAAACAAGAAATAGAAAGTAAAAAATAATATGTTTCAGTCTGTATTCAGATGCCATCAATACTTTCTCTTCAAGAGGATAGCATTTTTCATCATAAGTCCTTTGGGACTATCTTGGATCATTGTATTGCTAAGTAATCCACAGTTGTTTTTCAGATGACACTGATGTTACTATGTACAATGTTTCCTTGGCTTTGCCCACTTCATCTTGTATCAGTTCATGTAAGTCTTCCCAGGTTTTTTCTGAAATTTGCCTGTTCATCTTAAAGCACAATAGTATTCCATCACAATCATATAACACAACTTGTTCAGCCATTTCCTAATTGATGGGCATCTCTCCAATTTCTAATTCTTCACCACCACAAAAAGAACTGCTAGAAATATTTTTGTACATATAAGTCCTTTTCTTTTTGGAATACACACATAGTCATGGTATTGCTGGGTCATATGGTAAATACAGTTTTATAGCCCTTTGGGCATAGTTCCAAATTAAATTGCTCTCTAGAATGGTTAGATCAGTTCACAATTCTACGAACAGTGAATTAGTATCCTAGCTTTCCCTTATCCTATCCAACATTTACCATTTTTCTTTTCTGTCATGATGTATTTTTCAAAAGCTTTTTGTAGATTTCTTAATATGTTGACATTTTATTTTATTTTGGTATTTGTTTTGTTATTAGCATAATGTACATATTTGCAGTTTTCCTACAGTAATATTGAACCAATTCTGTATTCCTGAATAAATTAAACATGGCTATAATTTAAAAAATGGTAATATGGGTATTTTGCTAAAATTTTACAAATATCTTTACATTCATTATATAGACTATAATATTGGTCTATAATTTTATTTTTCTGGTTTATCTTTCCCTTGTTTAGGTATGAGTAGAAGAAATTAAAACAAGTTTAGATTTACTAGATAAGGTCTAAATAGCTAAGATCATTGCCTTTCCTACCCCTAAAGTGCTTGGTATAGGTCCATCTAAGGGAAGTCTCCTCTTCTTTATATCTTGAAGGGAATACCTTAAGTATCATCCAAGGAAGTACACTCTATCCCATATGTTTCTTGTAGAAATAGTTTCATCAGGTGTCATCTTTTCATCTTTTTCCATTTCAGTAACAATTTACACTAAATTGGAGATAATTGTTCTTTTTATTTCTTATAGAATTTACCTATAGATTCATCTGGTCCTAAGGTGCTTTCCCCAACTTTCAGAATTCATTTGTGATCTATTCAATTTCTTTCTTTCAGATCGAGTTACTTAAATTTTGTGATTTCTTATTTTGATAACCTATTTTAAATACATATTTTCACAAATATTCACCTACTTCAATTAAAGTATCAATTTTGTTCTGAAACATAAATAGGCAAAATAATTTCTAATAAGTCCCTTAATTTCCTATTCACAAGATAATAGATGTAAAGCTGGAAGGAACTAAGACAACATCCTTTTCTAGATGAATAAGATGAAGCTCTTGGAGGTGAAACAATATGTTGAGGTCATATGTCAAAAGTATCAAAGGCAGTATTTGAAATGAGATCCTTTGACTACAAAGTCTTGCTGTTTTCACTTTGTTATACTATATATTATGAGTTTTCATTTTTAGTTTTATGTTGGAAATTCTATTTTACTCTTTTTTAATAAATTTTCTAATTGAAGCTTATTTTAATTTTTTAAAAAAAACTTATTTCAGTAACCAATAGGTTTTTTATTTTCATTTTCTATTTCTCCTTTGCTATTAGAAATTTCTATTTTGTGTGTTTAGTTTTTAGTTATTTTTATATGTTGATTTTTAGATTTTTTTAAATTCCCTGTCCAATTTATTGATCTGTTCTTGCTCTGTTTTTTTTAATAAAAGCGTATAAAGATATAAATTTTCTCCTAAATATTGCTTAGACTGTATCCCAAAAAGTCTCAATTCATTTTCTTGTCATTTTTGTTGCAAATTTGATATTGTTTCTATGATTTGTTCTTTGACACATATTTACTAAGAATAAATTATTTAGTTTCCATTTGTCTTGATATTTCTGCATTTTAATATCTATTGGATTGTAGTCAGTAAATGATGTACTTAATATTTATGATTTTCTGTATTTGCTTATTAGATTTCTCTGCTCTAACACATGGTCAGTCTTTGTAAAGATGTCACACATAGCTGAGAAATATACATATTCATTTTATATCCATTACAAAATCACCAGGGATCTAGCATATCAAACTTTTCAGAAATTCTATATGGCTCATTAATTCTTTTCTTTTTAATCATTTTTTTTGTTAGATTTGTATAATTCTGTAGCATGTTGAGGTCTTCAACTCTTAAAGTTTTCCTCTCAATGTCTGTCCATAATTCAATTAACTTTTACTTCAGATGCTATTCCATTTGGTGAATATATATTAAATATTGGCATTTTATTCTTACATATGGTGTCTATGGTGCATAATGTAATTCTTAACTTATAACAATGCCTATATTTACTATTACCCTACCTGAAATCAGGGTTGCTATCCCTGTTTATGTGTTATTTCAAATAGATTTAGCTCTCTCTCCATTTTAACTCCATGTGAATCTTTGTTTCATGCATCTTTCTCAAAAGCAATTTATTGTTGGATTCTCCTTTTTAAACCATTCTGTTATCCTGCTCCATTTTCTGGATAGTTCACCCCATCTCACATTCATAGCTGTGATTGCTAATTACATACTTCCCTCCATTGTATCTTCTTATACTCTCCTCTCCACCCTATGCCCTGTGATCAGCAATATTTCAGAAATTTCATTTTTAAGCAGCCTAATCCCACTCTTCTGCCCCTCCTCACTTCACCCAGGTGAGCTCATGATTCTTATATTTTCTCTCCTTATGATTCCCCTTTTAAGATCTACCTTCTGAAGTTAAAGTCAGTTTTGCTACCCTACACCTTGTCACCCTCTTCTTTCCTCTCCATGTCCTACATGCTTACCTACTGACTTTAATGTTGCATTTTGTGTTGGTGTTCAAGTTTCCTTTACTTTCTTCAGACAAGAATCAGTTTCTTGAGCAACCTTTCTCACCATCTTCTCCATGTTTGACTATTTTTCCTAAACTATGTGAGCTGATTCTATCACCTCCTGTTCTACCAAGCCAGTACTATGCTCCCACTGGCTTTATTCACAGTTTG
Organism: Potorous gilbertii; assembly: GCA_028658325.1. Taxonomy (NCBI): domain Eukaryota; kingdom Metazoa; phylum Chordata; class Mammalia; order Diprotodontia; family Potoroidae; genus Potorous; species Potorous gilbertii. Next base: position 632,193,114 of record CM053770.1, read on the forward strand.
GACTTCCCCCTTCCATACCTTATCTTCACACAGAACTCCAGGTAGTTCCATAGGACTTATTAGGCAATCATGTCTATGATGCAGGAAACTTTTACTATTTCTCTCTTTTTTAAAATCTTTCCTTCCTATACAATTTTTCAAACTTTGCTTTAGTATTTGTGGTATAATTGATTTCCTCTAAAGCTTTTCTCAACTAAAAATCTTTTAGCTCCCGTTCTGTATGCTACCATATTGCTTCACTATCAAACCAAGGGAATGGTTCCTATTTTTTCTGTTAATTTCCTTTCTTGTCATTCCTACGTTCTTTATTCCATACCTTGGTTTCCATTAAATTATTTTCCCTTCAAGTGCTTTTTCCTTCTATCCCATAATTAGTGCTTTTTTATGAACCGGTTTCTCAGTGCTCTCTTACTTTTCCTTTTCTTCTCCATTCTACAAATAACTACCATCTCAGTTCTTTGCAACTCTGTTCCTTAAAGAAAGAGGGACAAATAGGGAGGCAAATTCTTATCCCCTGTTCTTCTACTTCTCATCTATCATCTTTTATGATCTCCCTCCATTTAGAAGCTCTATCTTCTCCTACTTTGGCACAAATGTTTTTTTCTCCCCATTGGATCAAATGCCCTAAAATTCTAGATTAAAAGAAACAAACAAATGTTTATATTATCTCTATTATCCAAAATAATCATATGATAAAAAATTATGTTACAATATGAACCACTGTCAAAAGGAATGTTTATTTAGATTGTATGTCAACCTACCAAGGAAGGATTCTGAGAATATGATTTTCATCTGTGTCCTTAGGCAACAAATAGGGTTGTTATTGAAGTTCCTGGACATACCTCCATTTGGACATATCCAGGATAGCCTTTACACAATAATATCTCAGAAAAGCACTGTAATGCCATGCCCCAGCCCTGATTATATGAGAGATGGTATGGATTATTGTGACATGGGTAGAAGATTATATTAATATTTTTAGAATTATAATGGGCAAAGTTTAGCTATATGAAGATTATCCATTTCTCACTGAACTATACTACCTTGAGACTTCTTTGAGTGACTTCTCTACCATGCCACTGTGGAAGGATACCTCCCCTGCTTCTCCACATCTCCAATTTCATTTTGTGTTTTGTCTTTCCCATTGTAAGTTCCTTGAGGGCAAAGGCTGTATTTCATATTTGTATCCCCAGTGCTTACCATAATTCCCAACACATAGTATATTCTTAATGAATGTTTATTAACTCACTTATAAAGGAATGAAAAGTTCCTCAATGTTCCTTTTCACAGAAAACATTGTGCTAATTTCATCGAACCAGAGAACTACAAAGTGTGCTCAGTAAAAGGCAAAGTTGTATCAAAAAGAATGATCCAACCATTCCCTACCATAAAAACAAACTGTCTAAAAAATACAACTTGTTCAGACTTTGATATGTATCTTGATGGACAGCCTAGTGAATTAATATGCTAATATGTATATGTGAAACAGGTGTTGCAGATGGATGAGCTGAGCTCAGAATTGAGTAGGAGGACAAGGTCAGGCCAACTCCAGTTTCTAACGCTGAACTCTGCTTTCAAATAATCGTAAATTGCTTGCTCTCCTGGAAGTCTTTCAGTTTAATACTAATAGAATCCTAGAATACTATGATCTTAGAAGAATGAACATTTTCAGTAACTCAAAGGCAATCGAAAACTGTATAGTGAACATGTGTAGGTGTCAGTAACTTATCAAATATTACTTGAATGTAAGCTATTGTATAAAAGAAATTATACAAGATATATAATTAATAAAAGAGATGAGGGCTGCCATCCAATTCAATTCCACAAGTAATAAATATGTCAGATATCTGCTAGGGTTGGGGATTCAAAGATAAAATAAATCAGTCTGTATCACCAAGGATCTTACTTACTTGTTTACATCAAGGATTTTTCTGAAGGGAAAAACATGTATACGTATAAGTAAAGAAAAACAGAAAGAAAATAATTTCTGAGCTGGAGTGGTACAGATTGAGTGTGAAGGATAATGTGTTAACAATAGAACAGGAATCCCAGAAGAAACAATGAAATAGGAAGGGAAAGCAGGACAGGAACACGAGTCAGATAAGGCTAGCATAGTTTTGAGCGAGCTTGTGATCAAGGAATGGAGTTTTGGCTTAGACACCTTATAAGTCAGAGTCAAACAAATTCTTAGCGAAATCAGAATAATAGACTGTTTATTCCCTTCATATAATAAAGGAAAGGAAGGTTGAAGCAGAAGGGTGGATATCTAGAAACCTCTCTACTTAACATTTGGATCTTTGGGTCAGGCCTTAAACAAGTCAGCTCTGCCTGAGGACTCATTTCTATGTTGAGTAAAATATCTTCTAATTTTTCTGAAATCTCAAAATTATTTGTAATAGAAATTTTGCTCATTAGTACCCACTGAGGCAGGGTGATGTAGTGAATTACACAAGATGTCCCTGTCTTGCTTCTGAAATATATTGACTATGTGACGTTTGGCAAGACATTGGATCTCTTAATAAACAGACATTTCTCTAAGCCTATGAGTTGCAGAAAAAATACTGACTTGCTGTTGTAGAAGAAGTTTCTTCAGCTAAGAATTCCCATGTCCATGGGCTAAGGTTGTGGTTGAACAGGTTCCCCAAAGGATTGACATAAGGAAAGGAGAAGAATGAAATCCTTTCTAGTCCCTATCCTTAAAACCCAAGAATTTTTATTCTTTAACCATTTAAAAAATAATTTTGGTAAAATGTGGATTTATTTATAAATCAAAATCAAACATTTATTAAACATTATTGAGAGCACAACACTCTACTAGACATTGAAGATAAAATATTAAAATATTAAATATAAATATTAAAAAATTAGTTCCTTGCCCTTGACGGGAACAAATGAGATTAGATTTAGCATAAGAAGTAGTACTTAAGCTTAGCTTTGAAGGAAGGACTTAAAAGACTGAAAGTAGAAAGAAATCTGTTCTAAGCAGGGGAGATCATGAGCAAAGGATGGGAAAATGTTCATGAACATGCCTTGGCTGTATATCAATAAGAAGGGAGGAAGGGTGGGATTGTATGTATGTAGCATCTCTTACACTGTGATAAGCACTTAATAAATATTATTTGATGCTTACAACAATTCTGTCACACAGGTGCTATTTTTATCCCCATTTTACAGTTGAGAATACTGAGGTAGAGGCAGATTAAGTGACTTGCCCAGGGATGCACTGAAATACGTGTCTGAAGAAAAAGTCTTCTTTACTCCTGATCAAAGACTGTCCACGTTACCACCCAGTTGCCTCTGTCATAGCCATGCCTGTTAAAGGAGTGCATCTGGGTGGGAAATTAAAAGCTACTGGAGTTTACTAAGCAGGAAAGTGATTTGAAGATTACTTTGGGTACTAAATGGAGGATAAACTGGAGAGGGGAGAGACCTGAAGCAAGGAGACTAACTAGAACGCTATTGTAGTAATCTATGTTTAGCTGTGTGAGTGGAACTAAAGGGTTACATATAAGAGAAGGGAAGGTAGAAATGAAAGAACTTGGCAGCCCATGGGATATTTGGGGGAATCTGAGAGAGGAGCTAAAGACAATATCAAGGCTGCAAGCCCATTTGACTGGGAATAATTTGATGGATCTTAACAAGAATCTAGAAGGTCATAAGAAGGGAGGGTTCATGGGAGAGGCAGATGAGTTCTGTTTTGAATATATCAAGGTGAGAGTTGGGGAAGGCTTCTGAATAATGTGACATGAAGAGCAAGGAAGAGGGTGCTTTCAGAAAATGAGAGAGAGAGAAGGAATCAAGGAAGGCTTGAAAATGGATGGAAAGGTTTAAAAAAGCTATTGTGGTGAGTGGAATAACAAGTCAGTTAGAGAGATATCAAAGGATTACCTTGCTGCTGTGAGGGCCCAGTTGAGATTGTGTAAAATATATTTGTGATGGACACAGTCAGCATGGTTTTGTAACTTTCTCAAGCCTTGTTCAGGAATATGTGAATAGGTGCAAAGACAGCAGATGGGAATGTAATCCAAGGCTGAGTTTTGGCAGGACAAGATAAGTGATAGGCTAAGAATTTGATTGCAAAGGATGTGTGTGTGTGTTCATCCTTCATTGCTGAAGAAAACCATACCATCAGAGAAATGATGACATGACTTGCACTTGACTTTGTTTTTTTGCATGAGGGAAGGCTGTGCAGGTCACCAGCCTCATTTTTCCTCCAGAGTCATCTGAATCTAGTGACCAGACACTCATCAGGATGCCTGGAGATGACTCAGGATGAGGCAATTGGCGTTAAGTGACTAAGCTAGTGAGTGTCAAGTGTCTGAAGTGAGATTTGAACTCAGGTCTTCCTGACTCCTGCACTGGTGCTCTATCCACTGCACCACTAAGCTGCCCCTTGCAAAGGATAGCATAGAGTGGAAGTGGTTCCCCCAAGAGATTGAAGTAGGGGAAAGCAGAGAAAATAACTAGTGCAGGGGGGAAGCCGGGGAAAGGAATGACAGGAAAGGGTGGTGACAGTAAAATGTCAGCAGGGACAACATGAGACAAACCTGGGTGCTTGATTTTGGGAGAAAAAATTTGGGCTCTAGTTAAATAAACAAATAACCACTACACAGCCTGAGCCAAAAAAAGGATAGGAGTGGGGAAGAGAGCTGTACTCAGACTGTACCCACATACCAGAATGGAAAAGGAAGTCAGGGGGTTGATGTACTTGGCATTAAGCTGCTAGGTATGGTAATCAATAGAGCAGTGGACCTGGAGTCAGGAAGATCCTGATTCAAATCTCTCTATGATTAGGGGGCTTTTCATTTTTTCCGTTGTATTCTCAGTGCCTAGTTTACTTCTCAGCACATAGTGGATGATTAATAATAAATATTTGTTGAGTGAATCAATGAAGGATAAAGGGAAAAGGAATCAGCCTTCCATGTTTGTGTCTGGGATAAAAGGAGAGAGACTGTAAAACTAGGTAGTTGAATAATAATTCTCCATCAGGTGAACCAGTGGGTGCCAAAAAATCTGGGTGAAGGCTTGAACCAGGTTTAGAGATTTCAAATGGGAGCCTACCCTTTAGCTTCTTGCTGGTGGATCCGGAAAAAATAATAGTAGCATCTTCTGCAAACCAATTTTGATGTTGTCTCTTTTTTATATGCCTGTCATCCTGTATTCAGTGAAGTCAGACTTCTTAATTTCTCTGTGCACACACAATCATCATCCCACTCGATTTCCCTTTGGTTCTTATTCAGCAACCAGAGCTGTAACATTCAAATTCATCCTGATAGGAAATACCTACACATGGAAGAAGTGAGGAGGAGGAAAAGCTTTTGGATCTTAAAAAAATCTGTTGATTTTTTTTCATCTCCATAACAGATCTGTAGTATCCTTTTAAGACAAGACCTAAATCCTTGTCTTGACAGCAGCCCTAAAAAAACTCCTTTACAAATATTTATCTTTTCCCTAATGACGTGAGTTAGCACTCAGATTGTGTTCTTTGTATACTGTATTTATGGAAATGACACAATCTGAAGACTGGATGCTTTATGATTGGTAATCTGTGTCTTGTTACATGGGATTTATGAGACCTAGGGGGGCTTCCTTCATCAACAGCCTGGATCTTAGACTACAGCATATTGAACGTGTACTCCATATTTATGTTAGGGAGTTCAGGACTCATGGTGTTTTGACTCTATACTACTTCTCTTTTCTGTTGGCCCCTTTGCTAGATATTCTAGGTGCAAGATCATGTCCTAGTCTACATCAGTGTCAGAAAGGCATGGAAAAAGTTGTGGATGTCTATGTGTGTATATACATATATATATATATATATATATATATATATATATATATATATATATATTTATATTTATATTCTTTACAACTTCTGGTCTTTTTGGTGGTTTGGAACCAAATAAACTGGGCCTCACTTTCCCCATCTGTGAAATGAGGTTAAAGTAGATGGTACCCTGATACCCTAGTACCCTAGTATCTAATATGCCATCACACAATGCAACAAATTTGCATGATGTACCTCTTTCCCTTGGATCTACATCCCCAGTGCATGGTATACATGAGATATTTAACAAAGACTTAGTGACCAATGAAGCACTGTGTGCAGAGTGTTATGGTAGGACCTGAGTAATGCCAAGTTTAGATAAGACATGGCCTCTGTCCTCAATGAGCTCATAGTCTTATAGAGAGACAATTACGACACCAACTCAGAGAGCTAGAACATATACTATTAAGTAATAGGGTTGTTGGAGCTGAAAAACAAAGAGCTGTATGAGATCAGGGGAGAGAGAGGTCAGGACCAATCAAGGGGCTCTCTAAGTTCCATTCTCTCCCTTAAGTTCCATTCTCTCTCTTCTATTTTATAACTCCTTTATATTTTATACTGTGGTCCAGGACAGAATGCTCACTGATTTTGGGTACTTTCACCCTGACTGCCAGGCACACCAGGTGATGACATTAGCCCATTTCATGGGCTGTAGCAACAAAGACTACAGAACTGCTATTCTGTCCTAAACACGGGTACAATCACCATAAGTCTGCAGACTAAAAAACAGGCAAGAGTTCAGACAAAAAAGTTATTTCTTTTTGCATGTGTCATTACAAATACAATCCCTTTTCTGGAAATTTGGGCCATTCTGGATCGAGAAAACTGTGGCAAGAGACTTGCTATGTATTCCCTCTATAGCTTCTCTAGGGAAGGGAATTTGAAAGGTTGAAAGAAGGAATGTTAGAAGGGATGCAACGCCTGACACGTTGACTACCTTTTTGTGCAGTCTATGGCATTCAGCCAACCCCACACATGATGGAATTCTACATTCCTGTGCTGACAGTCGCTCACTTAGCAGTTTCATCAAATCACCCAGGGGCAGTGACAGGTCAGAAGGTCTTTCTTAACTTATGGACCAGATCTTTGTCTATTGTACAGGTCAGACATCATTATCTTAGGGAACACCTGGGAATTTTTCTGGTGGCCCATTAAGCATTTTTCACTTTCCCAGTGGGAGTAGTAAAGGAGGAAAAATCATCGGTAGCCAACTGACCTTAGAAACTTTGCCCAGTGGCTTGGCATCATGGGAAATTCCTGGAGTTCATTCCATCTCACACTCAGTCCCTTGAACCTTTGTTCAAAGATATTGGGTAACAAATTATCTATAAATAAATATAGCCATTAAAATTTATGTTTTGCTCTTATACCTCCACAAATAAAATATCTTTGTTTGTACTGTGTTCTTTTACTTTTTTAAAGCTATTACTTACAAATAAATAATATAATAACATAGCCTGGTTTTTTTTAATGCCCCCATCTCCTTAGTGGGATGTTACTTTCATTTTACAGAAGATGAAACTGTGACACAGTGGGCCTCATTGATTTATTTAGAATCCTGTAGCCCAAGAAGTTAAAGTCAGGGCTGAAATTAAAATGTAGACAAACTGGTTCCCAGCCCAGAACTCCTTTCCATCTGTCCATGCCAGGAAAGTCAGATCATACATCTAGAGCAAACCTTAGAGGCATTGTAGCCCGCCCCGCCTTATGTTATAGATGAAATCTAGTGAAACTAAGTAACTTACTCATAATTGCACAGGTAATAAACATTAAAGGCAGGAGATTTTCTTTTCTTTTTGTAAATAGTACTTTATTTTTTTCCCAATTACATGTAAATATAGCTATCAAAATTCATTTTCAAAAAGATTTTGAGTTCCAAATTTTTCTCCCTCCTCTAACTCCTCCCCAAGACAGCAAACATGATATTATACACGTACAATCATGTTAAATATATTTACACGTTAGTTTTGTGGTGAAAGAAGAATCAGGGCAAAAAGGAAAAAAAGAAAAAAGAAAAGAAAACCAAAAAGTAAAACTAGTATGCTTCAATCTACATTCACATTTTACAGTTCTTTCTCTGGATTTGGATAGTGTTTTCCATCATCAGTCTTCGGTATTGTCTTGGATCATTGTATTGCTGAGAAGAGATAAATCAATCATAGTTGATTATCCGACAATGTTGCTGTTACTGTGTATAACATTCTACTGGTTCTGTTCACTTCACTCAGCATCAGTTCATGTAAGTCTTCCCAGACTTTTATGAAATCTGCTTGCTCATCGTTATTTGTAGTACAATGGCATCCCATTATATTTATATACCACAACTTGTTCAGCCATTCCCCAATTGATGGACATTCTGTCAATGTCCAATTCTTTGTCACCACAAAAACAGCTGTTATAAATATTTTTGTACATATGGATTCTTCCCCCCTTTTATGATCTCTTTGGGATACAGACATAGAAGTGATATTGCTGGATTGAAGGGTATGCACATTTTTATAGCCCTTTGGGTATAGTTCCAAATTGCTCTCTAGAATGGTTGGATCAGTTCATAACTCCACCAACAAGGCATTATTGCCCAAAATTTTCTCACATCTTCTCCAACATTTATCATTTTCCTTTTCTTGTCATATTAGGCATTCTGAGAGGTGTGAGGTATTACCTCAGAACTGTATTAATTTACATTTCTCTAATCACTAGTGATTGAGAGCATTTTTTCATATGGCTATAGATAGTTTTAATTGCTTCATCTCAAACCAAGGCAGAGGATTTTTAACTAAGTCCTCTGCCTCCAGAGCCATTGTTCTAGGACACAAGAAGAAAACAGTTGTTTTTTTCAAGCTTACTATGTGCCAAGGACTGTGCTAAGTACTTTTTAATTATTATGTCATTTAATCCTTTCAACAGCCCTGAGACTTGTATTATTATTTATATCGTTTTCCAGAAAACTAAAGTAGAGATTAGGTGACTTGCTCAGGGTCATTCAGCTAGTGTCAGAGTCTAGATTTGAACTCAGGTCTTTCTGACTCCAGATCTTGCTTTCTAATTTATACTTAATTCGCAGTAGATTTATGATTTTATCAATCCAAAGCAGTGCAGATGATGGCCTTTTCATGCTCATCTTGGGCAATTCTCGTTCATATCTTGCTATGAAGTCAACACAGGAAGTCCAAGTAACATTCTTAAGGCCTGCTTTCCTCTAGATCTTTCAACCTCATGTATGAATAGGTATGACATCTGGGCTCTCAGACTATTATCACCTCCTTTTCAATCATCCATCTTATCTCTTGGATACAAGTCATCATAGGGAGTAATTTTATGCCTCTTTACATCCACCATGTGACATTCCATCACCCAGGGACCATCTATAATTTTTTATTGTTGGAGAAGGTCACTTTACAGGACTCAGCCTTGTTACTGGGAAAAAAATTGTGTAAAGAGAGTGACTTTCTTTCTTTGTTTCAAAAGGCGAAGTATGGGATCATGGAAAGTACTGCACAATTTAACCAAATCCAACTTAACCTACTTTCAGCTAATTTGTGTTTAATAACATGTATGTAAATGTTGCAGATTGCTAGGAAAAGAACTTTATAGGGGTATTTTAATGTTATAAATTTAAAGTGTTAATGAGAGCTTTTGTTAGCTATAATTTTCTTTTTTAATAAAAAGAAAAGAATCACCTAATCAATTACAGATTGGAGCACTGAATTTTTTAATCAAAGAAATAGATTTAATCACATTTGAAAACTGCAAGATTCTAAATGGATATTGAGATCTTGGCCTTTCTTAGCATTCCGCTCATTTCACAACCCTCCAGGTATGTCTATTCCATACTCCAAGCACTGCTCCCTCTTTCAGATTCATTCTCGTTCAGGAAGTTGCCAAATGGCACATATCACCTTCATATAAGAAAATATTCCTGTTGAATAGAGACCTCCAGAACAGAATGGATTGCTTTAGGAGGCAGCAGGTTCCTCATCCATGCAGATCTTCAAGCAGAAGCTCAATTCGATTCAATTCATTAAACATTTAATAAACACATGCTACATACCAGACACTGTGCTAAGTGATGGAGATCCAAAAAGAGGCAGAAGATAGTCCCTGCCCACAAGAAACTTACAATCTAATGAAAAAGACAACATGCAAACATATACAAAGCAAGCTATATACAAGACAAAATGAAAATAATTAAAAGAGAGAAAACACTAGAATTAAGAGGAGCTAGGGAAAGTTTCTTATAGAAGGTGAAATTTTATGCTATTTACATCCAGAGAAAGAACACTAGAGTCTGTATGTGATTGAAGTATAATATTTCCTTTTTTTCTTTCTTGTGTTTTTCCCTTTTGTTCTTATTCTTCTTGCACAACCAGACTAATGTGGAAATATATTTAACATGATTACACATGTATAGCCTACATCAGATTGCATGCTATCTTGGGGAGAGGGGAGGACAGAAAGGGAGAAAAATATGAAACTCAAAATCTTATAAAAGTGAATGTTGAAAACTATTTTTACATGTAACTGGAAAAATAAAATTCTATTAAGTAGGGGGGGAAAGTGGGATTTTAGTTGAGAACTAAAGGAATCCAGGGAGGTTACTAATTGGAACTGAGGAGGGATAGTGCTCCAGGGATGGGGGACAGACAGAGAGAATGCCTGAAGCTGATAGATGAAGTGTCTTGTTCATGCAACAACCAGGAAGCCAGTATCACTGAATGACCGCTTGTTAAGGGCATTGTAAAGAGGATTCCTATTCAGGAACAGGTTGGACAAAGTGACTTCTGGAGTTTCTGCCAATTCTGAGATTTTCTGCTAGCTTTACGTAATTTGCATTTTCTGGTTTGGGAGCTTTTACTAGCGTAAGGCGACTGATAAGGAGACTGCCAGATAAATTCAATGAGCACAGCTCTTCCTCTATAGACAATGGATCTGTCCATTGACCCACTGTTAAGAAGACAAAAAACAATTCTCTTTTAGAGGGTCAAATTTATTAAGCAACTACTATGTGTCAGGTGCCGTACTAAGTACTGGGGATTCAAAGGAAAGTCTTAAAGACTACAACTGCCAAAAATAAAATGACTGCAGTCATTCCTTGGTATTTTCAGTGACTGAGGGATGCCCCCAAAACAAATCAATTCCTTAGATTTCTGAGTAGAATGGACTTCAAGATGGGGGTGGGGTGGGGTGGATGGGATGATGTATCAGTGCTGTTTATAAAAATGAGCCAACAAAATGGTCTCAACTTTTTTTGTCTTTTTGAGTTTGGGCATGGGGAGATAAGAGGAAAGAAGGAATTTCTCTCTTTTTTACCCTCTCTCCAGCAGTTCTCTAAGCAGAAGCTATAGCAAGCTATAAGAGCTTGCCTAAGTGTCCTAAGAGGGAAAGTCTCTGGACTTCAAGTTCCTGGCTGCCTTCTTTTTTTTTTTCCTTCTAGTTCCCTTTCTGAGAACAGGTTCTTGATAAAAGACTTAAAATGGACTTTACCAGCCCAGGATATGGTAACAAACAGGGCAAAGCTGGAATTCCTGGTAGGGAAGCACCCAGTAGGAGCAGGTATGAGTTTGTCCTCTTGCTCTAAGAGAATTCCTGTCCCTCAACCTCCTCCTCAGGAAAGTCGAAGGAGCATAAAACATGATCCGAGAGCATGAGTCTGGACTTGGAGATCAGAAAAAGTAGATGTGGGTTTTGCTAAATTCATTTACTATCCCCATGACCTTTTGCAAAGGGCTTCACCATTTTGAGCCTCTGCCTCATAAAAATGAAAATAATCTTTCTCTTGTCTACTTGAAACAAATGTTGATAGGCCCACCTGAATTAATGCAGGTAAAACATTTTCACAAGATATACAAATATCAGCTATATTTATCATTCTGCAGTTTGCTCAAAATGAGCTTATCCATTAACAAAGGAAATGGAGTATTCTGGGTTGGTTGATGGGACCAATTGTCCATTTTATTGAAGTCACTCAGATTTGATAATATAATCTTTTCCAGACTCTAACCACTCTGTAGCATTTGTAGGTATTATACCACTTATAGATTCCCAAGCCCTAGCTGGAAGTTTGACTTCTAATTCACTTTACTGTCATCAGCATATGCCCTGTATTTATTTCTGGGACCCTGTTATAATATTTATGCACCTGGCCCAGCCCTGTGAAACATAAAAACAGCTGTGCACATAAACAGATGCTCAGGCTCCCTAGGGAACAAGGCAAATGCCCAGAAAGGTAAAACTGTAGAAGAAACTTCTTTTAACACATGAACTTCTTTAATGTACTCTATGGTAGTTTTCCTTTGCCTAAGACTAGTCTGGAGTAAAGATGTAATACAGAAAAAGGTACTTCCTGAACTACCCTTTCTATGGTCCTCTCCCCTCTCTTCCTGGAGCCCCCACTTTGGAACTCAAGGCCTTCTTGCTATTCTCTATAGCCCAAGACACAAATCTGTCCAACCAGTATAATATTCAGTGTTACAAAGGTATTATCTCTTCTCTCTCTATCAAAGCTTTATTTGTCTAATTTATATGAAGATATGAATGACTGGTCACTGCTTAATGTGTTCTCTCATGGGTATTCAAAAAGATTGGGGGCAGGGGAAGACAGTAATGCCAAGCTGTAAATCTCAGAGGAAAAATATCTAATAGGAAGTTTAAAAAGTGATATTTCAGGGAGTTCTCAGGAGGTCATGTCTTCTATATTTATCCATGGCTAACCCTTGTATTTTCTTCTCCTTTAAAAAATTATTATAAGGGGGCGGAGCCAAGATGGCGGAGTAGAAAGACTCACCTATGCTAGGTCCGAACCCACAGCCCATAGATTTCCTGTAAAAAGAACTCCTGACAAATTCTGGAACAGTGGAAGCCGCGC
>CM053770.1:632206305-632226305 GCA_028658325.1 Potorous gilbertii
GTTTTTTCCCCTTTTCTGGGCATTTTCCCAGCCAGTTACTTGACTTCTGAGAGTCCTCTCCACCCCTGGCCTAGGTCCTCCCAGCTAGTGCTTGGGGTCTGAGATTCAAATGCTGCTCCCCAGCCTCAGGGCTTTTGGCTGCTGGCTGGCTGCTATTCAGGGTAAGATTAAATCAGGTTCTCAGGTGGGGGCAGGGCCACCTCCCAGGCTCAGTTCCCTCAAGGGGTTTATGCAGAGACCTTTTGTAATAGAGCTCCTGCTGAGCTCCTGCCTGCTCAGGGAGCCTCTGGCCACCCACTGCCTCTGCTGATGCCTCTGCTGCTGCCTCCCAAGGGGGCCTGAGTCCCAGAGACACCCTGCTCCCCTCTCAGCCTGTCTCTCTCACTGACCTGTGAGTCTGTGGGTGGAGGGACCTTCATGGCCACTGGAGATTCCATCCCTGAAGCCTGCTCAGATCTGTTCACTCCTCTCAGTGCCACGCAGCCAGGGCAGGGAAGGGCTCCACTCCCGTCTGGTGTGCAATGGACCTTTGGTATTGGTTTTTCAGGGCTCTCTGGAACGGAAATCTCCTTCACTGTGTTGCTGCGCAGCTTCCACTCTTCTAGAATTTGTTGGGAGTTCTTTTTAGAGGAAATCCATGGGCTGTGGGTTCGGAGGTAGCATATGTGAGTCTTTCTACTCCACCATCTTGGCTCTGCCCCACCCTTTTGGAGTTTTCTTAGCAAAGATACTGGAGTAGTTTTCCATTCCCTTCTCCAGTTTTTTTTTTTTTTAAGATATGAAACTTAGGCAATCTGGGTTAAGTCACTCATTTGAGGACACAAAGCTAGTATACATCTGATGCCAGATTTGAACTCTGACCTTCCTGACTTGAGATTCAGCACTAAAACCTAGCTGCCCATTGTGACATATAAACCCCCAAAATAATAGGTGAGATTAAATTGGGTAATCAGCCTTGCTTCCTGTGGAGAAACTCTTTCCCTTTCCTGTCTTCACATTTCCATTTTTCATTTCTTCAGTGATTCATAATCTGAGGAGCTTGTTCTCTGGAATTGGCAAAGGTTCTTATACTTTACAAAAAGACTTGGGAAGAAGGCAGTGGATGGAACTTTTAAAAGTCCCATTGAATTTCCTGGTCACCATTGAAACATGCAAACAAACCCATCCTGATGCCAAGTTGTGAGCCAAGGTAATGCAGCAAGAATAAGAAAGGCAATTTGCCTGTAACTGAAGGGCAAAGGTCCTAGAACTTGGGAGTGTGGAAGTTTTTGAAAGTGAGAGATGGTCCCATCTGGCTTCATTAGTTCCAGCACTCACCTGGAACTGCAATACTTGTCCTTTACATGGAGGCTTAAGGAATTAATAAACCTTGGTTCATGACAGCAAGTGAGCTATACCTTCTTTGGTTACCATCCCTAGGGCCCTGGTAGGAGGTTTCTCCTCGTTTGCTCTCATCCAGTAACTGGCAGATAACTCATTCCTTCCTAAGAGGCCACCATTATTCCTGTAGTCTTGGATACAGGTAGACAAATACCCTGTTTCATTGTCCGTTTTCCATGCTGGAAAAGACTCATCCTCCTCATCTTCACCTCCTAGTTTTGTTGGCTTCTTTTAAGACTTAGCTCAAATCCCACCTTCTGTAAGAAGTATTTTGTAGTCTCTCCCTCCTGCCCCAAACAGAATGAGATGACTCCCATTTACATTGTATATATTTTCTATTTATATAGTAGTTCATATCTTGTCTTCTGAATTGGAATATGCACTCCGTAAGGGAGCTCTTTTTTGGTATTTCTGAACACTTCACACAGGGCATGACATAAAGTACTTATTAGATGCTTATTCACTGACTGACTAACTGCTTCGAAGAGTCCATAGATTATAGGACAGAATTCATCAGACGTTTTCATAGACAACACTCATGATGATAAAAAGTCTGAAACAGGGGAGGCTGCATATTTGAACCTATCATAGCTTACATGGGAGAAGGATTGGACCTACATTTTTCTTGGGAACCTAGCAGCCCTACCTTTTTCTTATTAGGAAGAACAATTCCATAGGAAGCTCATTTTTTTTTCTCCTGCTCAGTGAATGACCTTGGTTGTAAATCCAACTTTAGGATGCTATGATACCAGTAACTACAACTGACATGTATGTTACTCTTCAGACTTTCAAAGCATTCATTTGAGCCTTTATATCCTTGTGATATAAGTACTGCAGATATCCTCATTTGATAAAAGAAGGAAAGTAAGGTACAAATAACTCAAACGACTTGGCCATGAACACACAGATAAGAAATGCCAGGTCTTCTTGACTCCAACCCTATCTAAAAGTTTTAGGAAATTAATGTCTCATTTTGATAACAGAGAGGTCCAACCCACCAGGCTGTGTAACAACAAGGACCCCAGCATACACAGGAGAGCCTTCTATACAGGCTCTTAGATCTGCTTTTCTAAAAGGAAAACAACTTTTGAGGGATCAACAACCTACTTAAATCAAGCACATATATCATTCACTTAGTATGGAGGAAAACATCAGCATCATGAACTTCAGAGAAAATATAAACAGAGAAATAAAAGCCAACAGAGAGGGCTTTCAACTGTCTGACCATAAACAGTGCATATATCACAGATCAACAGACAGATCCAACTGTCTGACCATCACATGCATAGTTACCAGAGAGAGAAGCACCAACATCTGGGTTTTCAAAGCTTGGGGGTTCCCTAGCAGCTACCCAGAGTCTCATCTGACCAAACAAACACTTTCAATGACTAAGTCCCAAAGTTAAACCTCAACTTAGTGTATTTATACACTTTTCAGAGCCAAAGGGCACGACCTTCTGACACAGTGCCTCAATAGAAATTAACAAAAGGTATCGAGGTCTATTAACGGGCTGGGAAGATCTTTAATTCTTTCCCCTATCCACCATTAACCTAACATTAATATTACACAAGCTAGGTGACAAAAATGACTTGAGTACATCCATATTATGGAATAGTAATACCCCGAGTAATTGCTTCTTGGTATAAGCAGAGAAATATATCAATATGTCAGACTGTGAAGAGATATGGAAATGTTTAAGAGAGAACAAGAGTCAAAGACTTGATCCAGTCCATTGCTACATTGCTAAACCTTTGACTTTTAGTGAGTTGGAGGCAGGGCAGTGTAGTGGAAAAAGTGAGAAACCTGAAGTCACAGGACTAACTGTTGAAATCCTACCTCTTCTATTTACAGTTATCCCTTCTACATTGCAACTTTCCCCATTATGGTTTCATTATTTTGTAGGTCAGCATAAGAAATTAAATGGGAATTTTGGAGTGGTTTTGTGAAAGCCATAGATGATATGCAAAGGCCAACAGATGATATAAAAAAGTTCAGAAACTCAGAAATGCATAAAATATATGTATAGTATTGCATAGTATTAAAATATTTTATCTTTTAATACCACAATAATTCAAACTTTTTTCTCTGATATACAGGGAGGGCCAAAATAATTTATGGGAATTTTCCAGATCATAGGGGTGCTGTGCCCCTAACCTCTGTGATATGAAAGGGATAATTGTACTACCCATGAAACTTGTAACATTTAACCACTCTGAGCCTCAGAATCCTGATCTGTAAAATGATAGGATTGGATGAGCTATCTCTAAAGTCTCTTTCATCTCTGAATTCTATGCTTAATGACAAGGCAAAAGAAAAAGTTGGGATCCTGGGCAGGTGGTCTATGAAAGAAAGCTCTGAAAATGTTGGTAAGAATTTTGCCAGTTGGAATTGTGCCTGGGTGACAACACAGTATCTGTAAGCAAGAGATCTTATTACCAAAGTGAATTTCCAACACTGCAAAATTAAAGTATTGGAGAGAAACGTAAGAATAGATTTCCAGGACATAGATCATCATATGCTGCAGAAAAAGGAATTCAAGTTCATTAGAAGTGTTAGCATACAAAACTAATTCCTTATAATTGAATGAACAAATGAAAAAGCATTTATTAACAGTGCTTACTATGTACCAAGCTCTACACTAAGCTGAGGATAGAAATAGAAAAGTAAGATAGCATTTGTTGTCCATGATCTCATGAGCTAATGGGTAGGAAAATTCAGATGCAGGGCATATGAAAAGGATGAATGACTCTTAAGGCCCACAGTGAGATGGAGAGAAGGCCCAAAGGTCTAGAGAGCACAGTAGGATATATGGGAGTAGCTAGGGGCCCAGAGACAAGGGGGCAGGGAAAATGGCAGTGCTCCTTGGAAATCTAGAAAGAGCATTAGCTAAACACATGCCCACCAGGAAATATATGCCACTCAGCACTTCATTATTGATGAAAGCAAGGTGTTCATTCAAAGTGGGCCCCATTGCTTTGTTTTTGTTGAGTCATTTCAGTCCTTTCTGACTTTTTGTGACCCTGTTTGGGATTTTCTTGGCAAAGATACTACAGACATGCATCATTTCATTCTCCAGATCATTTTCCAGATGGGCAAATTAAAACAAACAGGATTAATTGATTTGTCGAGGGTCACACAGCTAGCAAGTGTCTGAGGCTGGATTTGAACTCAAAGAGATGTGTTCTCTCCAGTGGTGCAAAGACAATACTGAGACTACCACTTCCCCTGGGTTCCCTGAGGCTCTTCCAATCTAGGGCCGTCAGATGGGGCAGTAGATTGAACTTGGAGTCAAGAAGATCTGAATTCAAATATGAGTCAGGAGATACCTGGGTTTGAATCTCGCCTTTCACACTTATGGACTGTATATCTGTAAAGTGATTATGATAGAGATAGCATAATTCTTCTTGGCAACAGGTAAATTAAGCATTAATTTGTTCTTCCTTTTCTCTGTTATCCATTATTACTGAGGCAGCATTAGTACTGTTGTAGTGTAGATTGTGAGGCTTGAAGTCAAGAAAATTCATCTTCCTGAGTTCAAATCTGGCCTCAGACACCTACTAGTTGTGTGACTCTAGACAAATCACTTAATCCATTTTGACTCAATTTCTTCGTCTGTAAAATGAGTTGGGGAATGATAGGGCAAATCACTCTAGTATCTTTGCCAAGAAAACCCCAACTGGGATCACAAAGGGTCAGGCATTACTGAAATGACTGAGCAAAAATGTAAGGATCATCTGTTCTACTCTGGAGAGAAGTTCTAGCCTGTTAACTTCACAATGGCTTTTGAAAGCTGTTTTTGTTGACCTTAACACTCATCAACAGCCTCAGTTCCTCTTGAGTTCTAATACTCCCAAAACTGATCTGACAGAAACATGCTACTCTTTTTCATTGATCTTCTTTTTTTTTCCTACCCTTGCTTACATTATCTGTAAGTGTCTTTTTAAAATTTGAATTAATAGTTGGCTTCCTCCTGCATTTACATTGATGTCTTTAAGTAGCTTCTTGTCTCCTTCCAAAATAGAACAATTCTTGTTTGCCTTCAGAATCGCATCTTTGGGATTTTCATGTCTTACCTAGGATAATTTTGGAGAATTTGGGAGAATTTTAGGTCAGGGATTCCTACGTATTTGTTTTCTGAACAATATAAATATACTCTCTCTAAATCATAGGGAGTACACCAATGCCCAGATTTGTCTTTCCTTCATACTACAATTTCTAAGACAGAGCTGTCCCTTGTCCTTACAGCAAGGTGGTACAGTGCGTAGAGCACGGGGCTTATAGTCAGGAAGATGAGTTCAGATACATCCTTAGATCCTTATAGCTTTGTGACCCTGGCTGGGCAAATTACTTAACCTCCATCTGCCTCAGTTTTCTTGGCTGTAAAATGGAAATCATAATAGCACTTATATCACAGGATTGTAAGATTTTTAAGTGCTTAACACAGCAGCTGGTGCTTAGCAGGTGCTGTATGAATGCTTACCCCCTACTCTTCTTGCTCTTAAGTTTGTCTTTATTTTTTAATTCTGTACTTATCACTCTATGTTAATAAGATACATAGCTCAAACAGTACTTCTTTTTGTTGCTCTCCTAACCTTTGAAGATTGAAATGGTTAATTCTGCTTTTAGTAAAAAGGAAACAGAGTTGGAAGTCTTCAGATGGTCTAGAACAAGGGTGGGAAACCTATAACTTCGAGGTCATATGTGGTCCTCTAATGCAACCCTTTTATTGAATTCAAACTTTCCCGAAAAAATAATCCTATCATTTTTTTTCTGTGAAGTTTGGATTCAGTTAAAGGGTTACACTTGAGTAACTAGAGGGCCACATGTGGGAATTTGTTCTGTGAAGTTTGTGTTCAGTCAAAGAGCCCCACTTGAAGACCTAGAAGGCCACAGGTTCCCCACCTGTAGCTTATATTTTGACAATATCACTTTAATTTCTTTGGAGGGTTGGTGCACTTTCAAATAAATCCCCATGTTCTTCACTCCTCTTTTTCCTGAACTTCTTTACACATTAATTTATCTTCTTAATATACACTGAACTTTATTGTCCCTTTCATCTATTCTCTGCCTTTTGAATAAAGTATATTCCAATCATACATTCCATTCTATCTAGTCTCAGCAGTACCTGTCAAGTTAGATTTGCAAGTTTGCAATAATTTCTACTTCATCTTGTTTCTCACCCATACTTTGCACATTTGTATATAACTATCTAGTGTCATATTTTTTGTTATTTTTCCCCCTCTTTCCTGTTTCCTTCTGTGGAATGTGGCTCTATTTTCCTACAATTCTTCTTTCTATCCGATATTTGTTATAGCATATTAGTATAACAATTACGTATTACTGCGTAACAAATACACATAGGTCATTTTTATCACTTCCCTTCACATTTTAAATAATTCCTCTTGATTAGATCGACATAACTCCTGACAAATATATTTGACTATTTCCCATAAATGTTTCACCTCTTTGGACATCACCCTTACAATTTAAACTACAGCCTAAAAACCCAAATTCGTTAATGTAATCCACTTCCTAAATCTGAGTTCCTTCGGAAGTCCATATATTGACTACACAGCAGTGACATTTGGAAAGGAGACCTGTTCTCATGTTATATTTTAACTTTTTCCCAGAGCTTCATAATGTTTCCTAACGCTAAGTAAATTGCTTTCATGAATATCAGTTATTTCAACAATGATCAACAGATTTCAGTAGTGACTATCAAAGTTGAAACATTTTAAGAGGTCAAGGATCTTGCTTCCAAAAATATGGAAAACAGGTAGAAGTTTATAGTGCCCATCAAAAAATGGATAATATTTGTGTCTCTTTTATGATCAAATACATGTTATCTATGCTCAAAGTTCAGGCTGATCTCCCTTCTTTAAAAAAAAAGATAAAATGGCTCAAATAATGTCTTTTTATTTTTCCAAATTATCAAGGACAATAAGGATGTTACTAACAATAACAACAAAAAGATAGAAAGAATTCAATGTTAAAAACAAAGAAGAAAAAGGATCTGAAAAGAAGAATCCTGACCCTTATTAGTAGGTTGGAGGATGCATGAATCGCACACAAAGGAGAAATGAAAGAATCATAGAACACTTGACAACAAATAACAGATATAAGGTTCTTCCTGTAGGGGAGGGATCTGGGCATTTGAAAGAGGAAAAAACTTCTTTTCCTCTAAGGAATAATAATATGCATCCATAAGGGCCCTCAGGTGAGAGTCAAGATGTGAAACTCGAAGGATGAGAGGAGACATAGTGACAATTGGTGACCACTCACTGAGGAGTACTGTGGCAGCTCTGCATTACCTATTGCTCTCTTTGGGGGCATGTATCATGGAAATGATAGAGCACTTCCTAAGATTTGTCAAACCAGATGAATATTACTCACTTTTGGTGATTCACACAGGCATAAATTATACTTCCAAAGGAATTTTAAAGGAATTACTTAGAATAATGAAGACTTCAAAAAACTGAAGACCTTGGGAGCATCATAGGTGGTGTTTTTAATACTATTGTCAGTCAAAGACTAGGATTTTAGAAGAAAAAGGCACATGTGAGAAATAAGCAGTACATAGGAAAGGTGACATCTGATTTCTAGACCACATCTTAAAATATAGAAATTATATGGAGAAATTGATGAAATGTGATACATATGGCATGGAGAGAGAGAGAGAGAGAGAGAGGAGGGGGAAAGGAGGGAGGGAAGGAGGGAGAGAGAGAGAGAGAGAGAGAGAGAGAGAGAGAGAGAGAGAGAGAGAGAGAGAGATTGAAAGTTTACAGGAAAAAAATTATCTGCACAATCCACCCAAAAGTACAGTAGGGGATAAAGTTTAACACTTGCACAATGTTTGTCATAGTCAAGGAAGAGAAGCTATAAATATGAGTAAATATAAGACAACTCAAAATTAAATGGGTAAGTTGAAGTCTAAGAAGTAAAATTAGCTCCAAAACAGAGCTTAGAAGGTAACAGTCAAAAATGAAACAAAGTTTATTTTTTGAGAGATAGATGATAAGGGGGAAATTAAGGGGAAAGAAAGCAAATATGAGAAAAGGATTGAGTTCTGAACTAGGTGAGGAGAGAAATAGTGGTAACAGATGAAAAGACATTGAAAGTATTGGTCACATATCAATAAAAAAACCAATAAAGATTATGTGATCATCTCAATGGATGCAGAAAAAATCTTTAAGAAAATACAACACCCATTCCCATTAAGAATACTAGAGAGTATAGCAATAAATAGAACTTTCCTTAAAATGATGACCAGCATTTAGCTAAAACTATCATAAAAATTCCTGGAAGAGCTAAAATTATTTTTAAAATAAAATCATTTATGCCATAAAAAATGAAGAGCCCATGGATTTCAGAAAAATCTGGAAAGACTTATATGAACTGATGCTGAGTGAAGTGAACAGAACCAGGAGGGCATTTTATATAGTAACAGTAACACTGTACAATGATCAACTCTGATTGATTTAGCTCTTCTCAGAAATACAATGATCCAAGACAATTCCAAAAGACTCATGATGGAAAATGTTATCCATATCCAGAGAAAGAACTATGCAGTTTGAATGTAGATCAAAGTATATTATCTTCACCATTTGGGTGGCTTTTCCTTTTTGTTCTGTTTCACAACATCACTAATGTGGAAATATGTTTCCATAATTACACATGTATAACATATCAGATTGCTTACCATCTTGGGGAGGGGGGAGGGATGGGAGTAAGGGAGAAAAATTTGGAACTCAAAATCTTATAATACTGAATGTTGACAACTTTCTTTACATGTAACTAGAAAAATAAAATATTATTTACAAGAAAAAAACTCAAAATCAAATGAGTGGTAGAAGAAAATTGAGAAAGGAAACAAGAATGATGCAAGAAAATTATGAAAAGATAGTCAACAGCTTGGTAAAAGGCATAGAAATAGTAAAAACAAAACAGCCCGTAAAAAACCAAAATTGCTCAAATGGCAAAGAGGTTCAAAACCTCACTGCTGAAAATAATTCCTTAAAAAGTAAATTGGGCAATTGGATAAAAGAGGTACAAAAAATTCACTGAAGAAAATAATTCCTTAAAAAATGGAATTGAGCAAGTGAAAGCTGATGACTCCATGAGACATCAAGAAATGATGAAATAAAATAAAATAAAAAGAATGAAAAAAAACAGAAGAAACTGTGAAATAGCTCATTGGATATACAACTGACATGGAAAATAGACTGAGGAGAGATAATTTAAGAATTATTGGACTACTTGAAAGCCATGATCAAAGATAGAATCTAGACATCATATTTCAAAAAATTATAAAGGAAAACTTCCCTGGTATCCTAGAACCAATAGGTAAAAGAAGTAAAAAAAATCAGCTGATCATTTCCTAAATGAGACTCCAAAATTAAAATTTCCAGGAACATTTTATCTAAATTCAAGAGCTCCCCGATCAGGGAGAAAATACAGAAAGCAGTTAGAAAGAAGCCTTTCAAATCTCAGAATCACACAAAATTTATCTTATACCATGTTAAAGGAATGGAGGGCTTAAATATGATATTCTGAGAGGCAAAAAAATCTAGAGAAAAATTAAGCATAATCCTTAACAGGAAAAAAGTGAAAATGTATTGAAATAAAGGACTTTTAATAATTCCTGATGGAAAGACCAGAGATAAATAGAAAACTTAACTCTCAAATACAAGACTCAAAAGAGGTATAAAAAGGTAAGCACACAGAAGAAATCATAAGGGACTTGGTAAGGTTTACCTTTCTATATAGGAAGATGGTACATGTAATTCTTAAGAACTTTGTCATTATTAGGAGAGTTAGAAGGATTCTATATAGATAGAGTGTAGGGTATGAGTTGCTTATGCTAATATTACAAAAATAAAGAAGGATGCACTGGAATATGAAGAAAGAGAGAGGAAGGTGGGAAATTTTTCTAATATA
Source organism: Potorous gilbertii (assembly GCA_028658325.1). Classification (NCBI taxonomy): domain Eukaryota; kingdom Metazoa; phylum Chordata; class Mammalia; order Diprotodontia; family Potoroidae; genus Potorous; species Potorous gilbertii. The sequence goes on from CM053770.1 coordinate 632,216,623, forward strand.
TGAAGTGCACAATGAAGAACTTTTATATTCAAGCAGAAAATGATGAGTCAGGCAATGCTTGATTCTCACACTTGAATTGGTTCAAAGAGAGAAGTGTGTGTGTGTGTGTGTGTGTGTGTGTGTGTGTGTGTGTCCACATATACAGTTGGGTAAAAATCTGTCTCATCCAGCAGGCAGGTAGGAGGAGAAGGGGATAAAAGAAAAAAGGAGTGATAAAGGGAAAAGTAGATTAAGGGAGGCAATGGTCAGAAATAAAACAGATTTTTAAGGAGGCTCAGGTAAAAAGGAAAATAAACATAAAAAAGAAAGAATAAATATAAGAAAAAAGGACAGAGGTACCTGTTCAGTTCATAATAATAACTGTGAACTTGAATGGAATTAAATCACTCATGAGGAAAAGGACAGGGAAATGTATTAGAAACCAGAATCCAAGAACATTTTTCTTACAAGAAACACAAGACAGAAAGACATACACAGAGTTAAAATAAGAGACTAGAGCAAAATCCATTATTCTTCAGCTGAAAGAAAAAGGCAAGGATAGCAATCATGGTCTCAGACAAAGCAAAATTAAAAATAGACCTAATTCAAAGAAATATTCAGGGAAACTGCATCTTGCTGAAAGGAACCCTAGACAATAAGAAACACATATATGCAAAATGGCAGGGCATCCAGATTTTTAAAGAAAAATTTAAATGTTATAGAAGAAAATAGACAGTAAGACCACATTAGTGAGAGCTCTCAACTTGCTATTCTCAAAGTTAGATAAGTTTAAGCATAAAATAAATGACAAAGAAGTTAAAGTGATGAATAGATTTTAAGAAAAGTTAGATATGATATAAGCCTCTGGAGAAAATTTAATGGAAATAGAAAGGAGTATTTTCTTTTCTTAGCTGTATGTAGCACCTTCACAAAAAATGGCCATGTAGTAGGATATTAAGACCTTACAAATACAAAAAAGCAGAAATGTTAAATGCACCCTTTTCAGCTCATAATGCAATAAAAATCATATTCAATAAATGGTTATAGAAATAGATTAAAATTAATAGGGAACTAAATAATCTAATTCTAAAGAATAAGGCATCAAAGAAGAAACCATAGAAACAATCAATAATCTCATTAAAAATAATGGCACCAATGAGACAACACACTGAAATTTGTGCAATGCAGCCAAAGCAGTACTTAGGAGAAAATTATATTTCTAAACATATACATCAATAAAAGGGAGGAAAAATCAGATCAATAAACTGGGCTTATTACTAAGAAAACCAGGGAAAGAAAAAACAAAATCCCCAATTAAATATCAAAATCAAAATGCTGAAAAATCAAAGGAAAGATTAATAAAATTGAAAGTGAAAAAGAGTGAACTAATAAAACTGGGTTCATTCTATGAAAAAAATCTATAAAATAGATAAATCAGTGCTTAATTTGATAAAGAAAAAAGAATGAAAGAAGGAATGGTAAAAACTCTTGGAAATAATGAAAACAAATTAGTACTGAAGAGGGACTAGTAGTGCTAGATCTCAAGCTATGGTATAGAGCAAAACCATCAAAATTATTTTAGTTTTCATTTTAAGAAAAAGAAGTTTAGTGGAAGAAATTAGTTCCTCCCAAATCCAGAAACAGTTGAAGGTAGTTACATATTATTGAATAAACTTTATGAAAACCGTTTTCATAACTACTGAACAAAAAGTGGTGGAAAAATTTGGTAAGCACTCTGAGATAAATTAACTCAAGGGCAGGGACCTCTTACCATGAATAGATTTGAGGGAATTCTTGATTTTTTAATGAGAAAATAATTATGATTTTATTTTAATATGATTAGTTTCTTTTATAATCTGATGGCATTATAGTCTAGTGTCACCTATTTCTATTTTATTTTGACACCACTGCTCTAGGTAACTCTTTTAGACATAAATTGCAAAAGGAAAGGTCAATTTGAATTGAAAGAGGAAGTTTCTTTAACTGCAGCATTCCTATACCCCTGAAATCACAGGTCAGTTCCTTTTTCCTAAGTCTATTATTTAGTTTGGTGTAAAAGAAAGAATATTGATTTTGAAGTTTGGAGGACCTGTGTTCAAATGCCAGTTTTTGTACTTACTACCTGTATAACCTTGATGAAAAAACAACTGTTCTGAGCCTCAATTTCTTCATTTGTAAATGGAGGGTTGGACTAGATAATTTCCAAGCACCTTCTATCTCTAAACCCCAATTTCCTGCACAATAGTTAGTTCTATATGCCCCCTCATAGATCAGAGGCTCCTAACAAAATGCTTTGTGCACAAAATTTGTTAAGCAAAGACACTTAAAAATACTCATTTAATCAATCAGTTAATTAAATGTTTGAAAGGTCCAGCATTATTTCTTCTAGATATGAGAAAATCCACAGAGGAGATAGCTATTTTCTTTAACTGTTAGAAGATGTATCATTCGTTACAGCCAAGGGAGCACACATACCACTACCCTCATCCCAAACCCACCCCTCCTTCAAGTTTGCTATTTCTGTTGAAGGTATTCCAAATCTTCCAGTTTTTTAGGTTTGAGACATCAGAGAAATCTTTGGCTTTTGTCTCTCTTTCACTTTTTGTATCCAACCAATTTTACTTCCACAGCATCTTTTGCAAATATTTCCTTCTCTTTAAGTCAAGTCAACAAATATTTAATGAGTGAGTACTACATGTCAGGCATGGTGCTAATCACTGGCAATACATATATAAGCAGAAAGAAAGACAATCTCTGCCTTAATGGAGTTTTATATTCAAATGGGGGAAGCACAATCCTGGAGAGGTATGAAGACATGACTAGCCTGGGTATCTTCCTTAAAATGGAAGATCTGTGAGGAACCAGCCAATTAGATGTAAAACTTCAGTGGCAAAGGTGATTTCCAGTGTGTGAAGTCCAGGGATAGAGTGAAGTTACAGATTTCTAGGGTCTTCACGGGGTGACTACTGTAGTACTAGAGAACTACTCTAGTGCTCTAGTCTTTGAACTTTCTCACCAAGATTGCTGAAATTACTGTTAATTGGTCTCCCTGACTACACACTTTCTCTTCTCCAATCCATCCTTCCCTCAACCGCCATAAGTCCCTAAAACAAATATCTTACCATATCACTACATTGCTCAGAGTTCTTTAATGGTTTCCTCATGCTTTGAGGATAAAACAAATTCCTCAGCTTTTGGAAAGCCTTTGGCACCATCTTCAATATAGTTCCCATGTATCTTTCCATACTTATTTCATATTGCTATCCTCCATGCCATCTATATCCTAGCCAAAATGGCCTATTACTTCCCCAATAGTTGCTTCCCTAACTTGACATTCTGTCTTCTTTCCATGTCTCAGGTATTTTACAGACTTTTTCCCAACCTGAGACCTCAGTCTCTTAAAGTTCACAACTTCTTTCATAGTTCGGGCGCTGCACCATCTTTTATTTCATCTCCCTGTCTCAAATGTCTCCCCACTCCAGCCCATCTTCCAGTTAACTATCAAAATGATCTTCCTAAAGCAGAGGCTTCACTATATCACTCCTCACACACACAAACCCTTAATTCAATAAGCTCTAGTGGCTCCCTATTACCTGCAGAATCAAATATAAAATCCTCTGTTTGGCTTTTAAAGTCACTCATAACCTGCCCCCTTCTTACCTTTCTAGTCTTCTTATGCTTTACTCCCCTATACATACTCTATGATCTAATGACACTGGCCTCTTTACTATTCCTTGCACATAGTATTCTATCTCCTGACACCAAACACTTTCCCAGGCTATCCTCCATACCCAGAACTTTCTCCTTCCTCATTTCTAACTCTGATTTCTTGACTTCAAGTCTCAGCTAAAATCTCACCTTCTAGAAGAAGTCTCTACCAGTCCTCTTCCATCTTGGTGCCTTCCCTCTCTGTTCTGCATGCCATTTGCTGAGTCCTTTCACATTTCTTCAGGTATAACAGTATTGTGTGATGCTAATGGGTATGCATACCATAGAGAGTAACTTCTATCTCCTCCATACCCTTAGAGGAACTGATGTAGGTAATGTGAGGTAGGAAATACATGGGCTAGATAAGTAGCTGCTAGAATAAGATTCTGAGTGTGGAGAAGACCAGGAATGTCTCACACAGGGGATTTTGGCAGCTCTACCAGAACCTCCAATTAATTTTGCTACTGTGTAAGTCTGACTTTGTTTCCCCAGTCTACATTACAGGGGCAAAGGAGGGAGATATCATATTTTGTTGTTGTTTTTGTTTTTTCTAAATGAATGCCCTTAATATCTAGGCACAAACCTTCACAATGTCAGGAATGGTAAGAAGCCGTCCTGGAGAGCCCTACTTGGTTTGGGGAAGAGGGCACAACCTGGATTAGATAAATTCTCTGTTCACTGACTTGACCAAGGTTCACTTCCTGCTGGAGTGAGTTTGGTGTTCTTCCATTGCCAGCAGGATTCAACAGTTAGAATTCAGCTATTACTAACATACTGGATACCTGGTGGGAGGACTCTCTGATAGCTTCTATAAACAAATTCCACCAGCTGAGAATGAGTTGGACTTGGAAATGGCAATGCTTGTGGAAGTATTAGGAAAGGCCTGAATGAAAACTTAAAGGATTGCTTAGCAGGGCATTCTCTTCCTGGGGATCCAGTGGCCTTTATTCACATAAACTCTTCCCTAATAAATAAAAAGAGCCTACTTAGGGGATGAAAGATTTATTAGCAAATCATTTAAAGTTATATAACAGTAATGTTTTTCCCCACTCTCTCCACCAGAAATTTGCTTTCCTAGTAGAAACTCTCTTCCCGTGTTCTGTGATACAGGGTCTTAAAATGGAATTTAAATAAATTTTAAAGTTTTTTTAATCTATATCTACCTTACTTTATATAAAATTCCCTCCTGGACTGTAAGCCTTGAGCACTATCTTTGTGTTATCACACTATATAAAGTGCTCAACTTAGAAGGAATTCTGTTGAAGATATTGACTAGCTGTGTGATCCTGGGCAAGTCATTTAACCTGTCTGCCTCAGTTTCCTCATTGTAAAATGGGAATAGTACCTGTACCCACTTCCCAGGGTTGTAAGGACCAAATGACATAGCACATGCAAGCACTTTTGTCATAAAATACATTTTTTATTCATCAGGGTAAAGACATTAAAATTTAGCAAATTTAGTAAAACTAACAACTTTTAAAATGCTATTTTTAAAAAATGAGATGAAAAAGACCAATTTTTTTTTTGAGACATTAGGATGTGCCCAGGCACAGGCCTCTGATTATAATCCTTTATCCATTTGGGAATGTGTGAGGGATTCATGGCAATGAGTTCTTTGAGGACTGAGGACTCTTCTTTTCAAGTGCTAAGCACTGATGAAAACAAGAAAATCATGTTAATTTATTCATGAAAACTATTTGGAGTGTTTTCTGAAGCAAGTGCATTTGTTTCCATTTTAATGCTGACCCCACTTAGATGCAAAAATTTTCAAAATTAAGGGAGATCTGACTCCCTATTTGACTTGTGGTGGCCTCTCTTTACTACTGGGACCATCCCTGATGCTTTATGATTCAGGGTTAGAAGAAATCTTGAGTGTCTCCTGAACCTACCCATTCATTATGCAGATAAAGAAAATGGGATGGTTTCCTCAAGGTCACATGGGTAGTATGGGAAAGAAAAAAACAAAATCCAAACCCAGATTCTCTGATTACAAAGAAGGAGAATGACCTAACAAGTTGGAGATAGGAAGAACAATGGACTTAGAATTGGGACACTGAGCAAGTAACAACCTTGACTTGCCTCAGTTTCCTTAAGTGTAAAATGGTTATAATTATAGCACCTCTCAGGGTTATTGTGAGGGCCAAATGAGATATTTGTTAAAATTAAAAATAAAGACCTTCGTATGTTGCCTAGAACATAGTACACCTACATAAATTTTTGTTTCTTCACTCTCTCTTTCCCAATAGCTTTAAGGGAAGGCTACCCTTACAGGAAGGATACCCTAAGGTAGTAGGCAGTAAATTATTTTAACATATATTTTCTCTATAAAAGAAAGAGTTCAGACCTTTGGATTGGTGGTAAGTGTTCCTATTCTACTATGGTAGTTGAACTATGTTTTAGGAATGAAACTGATCTGTGACCAAGAAACATTACTCTGGTAAGTCAGATTACCTGTGTACCTTTCCACATGTGGCAGTATTTACATTCCCCCATTCCCCTCCAATAGATAGGCAGCCCAGTGCTGGAACTATAATTAGGATGAATTGAGTTCAAATTTGGCTGTAGACACTTACTTGTTGTGTGACTCTAGGCCAATTACGTGACCACTTTTTGACTCAGTTTCCTTAGCTGCAAAATAGGGACCATAATAACACTTACCTCCCCAGATTGTTACAAGGATAAACTAAGATAAAATTTGTGAAGTTCTTTGCAAACTTCTTCTTAAAGTCTTCCGTGAATGATAGATTTTATGGGTGCCCCTGGGGAAATTTTTGTGGGCTGAATGTGCTAAAGGCTGCTTCAGGCATATAATATACCAAAGACTTGGGCAGTATCCAAATTGAGTCACAAGGTAAGATAGCTGCATCCTTGACAGCACCTTCTGAGTCATTCCCCATTCCCTTGGGTGTGCCTGTATTGTGTCCTGGCAGTCAGTGGTATGAGGTCCTTAAAAGCTTTGCTGTCAAGGAGAATTAGGATTTTGCCCCTCTTGGCAAGAACAACAGAAAATGTATTTAAAGATGGTAGGAACCTTAGAGATAACATAGTATAACCTCCTCATTTTACAACTGAGAAAACTGAGGACTAAAATGGTTAATTAACCGGCCCAAGGTCATAGGGGAATAAACAGAAGAGTCAGAATTCAATTCATTTCAATTCAATAATCACTGGGTACAAGAGAAATACAGACAAAATTAAACAATCCCTGCACTAAAAGAGTTTAGACTTTGCTGAGGGGGGTAAATCATGTGCCTAACTAAATATAAATTATTAATTTTAATTTTAAAATATGCAAAATAAGTATGATCTTGTTAGGAGAGATCACTAACAACTAAGGGAATCAGGAAAGGCCCCATAGCAGGAAGTACTTGGCCTGCATCTTGAAGGGTGTTAGAGATTCCAGGAATCAGAAGTGAGGAAGAAGAGCTCAGGCATCGGGTTAGAGTATGAAAAGAAAAGGATGTAGTAGATGTCATATATAATAACAATGGTTATAAATTATAAATTATAATTATAAATCAAAATAGCTAGCATTTCTATAGAACTTTTTAAGGTTCATATTCAAGGACAAGCAAGGAGGTCAGTGTTGGAAAGATAAGAAGGAATTAGGTTGTGAAGGACTTTAAAAACCAAAAAGAGGAATTCATATCTGGTCCAGGAGGATAGAGCAGGTCAGACATGCCTATTAGGGAGGTCACTGGGATACTTGTGAGGAGGATGAACTGTGGAATGAAGGTCTACTAGCAGGTCAGTGAAATATTCTGGATGTCATATAATGATAGGGTGGAACTGGTATGAATGGAGAAAAGGGGAAATAAAATGAGATATTGTCAAGGTAAAAACCATCAGGGATTGACAACAGATTGAATATGTGGGGTGGGGGAGAGTGAGGAGATAAGGAAGATGCCAAGGTTGCAAGCCTGAGTGACTGGGGGATCGTGGTAACCTCAACAATCATATGGAAATTGGGAATAAGGTAGTATTTGAAAGGAAATTTAATGAGTTCTATTTTGGGCACATTGAGTTTGAGATGTCTATGGGACCCCCAGTTTAATATGTCTGAGAGGCAGTGGGAGATACATGACTAGATGTCAGAAGACAAGTTAAAGTTGGAAAAATAGATTGGAAAAATCATCTGCATAGAGCTAATAACTAAATGCATTGAAATTGAGGGGATCACTAAGCAAGAATGTTTAGGGAGAAAAGGGCCCAAGGAGGACTGTTGAGGGATACCCATGGTTAGTAGGTATGAACTGTAGGAAGGTCCAGCAAAGAACACTGGGAAGGAATGGTCAGACAAGAAGGAGGAAAACCAGGACAGTACTTAAAGATGGGACACTATACAGGAGGAGAAGGTGATAGTCATGGAAAAGGCTAAAGACTGAAGAAATATAAGGATTAGGAAAACCCTTTTGGATTTGGTGATAGAGATCTTTAGTAAATCTTAGAGGGCTTGCAATCATTGCCAATCATTGAAATATAAAAGTTGTTCTACCTAGTAGAGTGATGAAGACCAAGCAGAATTATGAATACAGATGTTATTTGAATACAATATATTATTCTCAGGTTCAAAATTAGAAGATACTTCAGTTACCCAGTCTAACTCCCTCATTTTATAGATGAGGAAATTGGCATCTAGAAGAGTCTAAAGTTGACCTTACAAAAGTTCCATCTTCAACACCAATATTCTCTAGGTGATGCTATAAGCCATGGAACAACATGGTCAGAGAAGCAAAATTATAAAATTTAGATAAGCTGCATGGTGTGCATGGTGTAAATTAAAGCAACCTTGACCCACCCTTGTGGGCGGCATCATTAAGGCTATGTATGACTGGAAAAGAAACTGAGGCTGGTCATAGACTGAGAATTATAGACAGCCCAATATCCTGGTATCCTGGAGACATTAAAAGTCACAAAAATAGAGACAGCAAGAGTAGAAGGTGGAGAAATGTCTTTAGAATGTTGGGTGGACTGACACTAACGAATTTACATTAAGGAAAGGTCAAGATGTGCAGAGTAAGAGAATGTATGGGAGACTATTGATTGAAAATGAAATAAATATCTACGTGGATGAAATCAGGGATCATTCCAAATGGCAAAGAGCAAGAATATGTATATATTTATGATTGCATTTTTCTGTGTTGTATTTCTGTTTGGAGTCTCACAATGTTTTGTTTGCATTTCTCATGCACTTATACCAATAAAGCACATGACCTTAAGCTCCATGGCAGAAGGGGCCATGTCATATAAAACTTTGTATTATGCTCAGCACCTGTTAGAGTGTTCCACATGTAGTAGACAATAAAAGAAACTTTCCCTAACTGAATTAAATTCAGGTTGAAAGGAAGTAGAAATCTCCCTAAAGTCAGAGCTATCAAAATGTAGAATAGGCAGTACTGAAGGATAGTGGGCTCCCTCTCACTGGAGGTCTTCAAACAAATGTTAGAATGTGAAATAGTTTTCAAGTAAAAGTTGGCGGTGATGATCACTAAAGTCATTTTTAACTCTGAAGTTCTGAGAATTTAATTGTCAAAGACCACCCAGGTGATAAATGCCAAAGCAGAGAGAGCCAAACCCATGTCTTCTTCCTTCAAATACAGTTATTTCCACTACAAAACATTTTTGGCTGCAAAAACAGTTGCTTTGCCCAAACATTCTGTGATCATATAAAATGTGTAGTGTCCATTTCTTCTTCCCCACTGTGAGTTTCTTTGTCAAGCATTTCTTGATGTGGGCAGAGGTCAATGCAACTCAGCTGGAAATGCTGCCAAGAATGACCTCTGTGGAGGGCCTAAGGAAAAAGAGCTTTGCAATAGTAATGACAGTATTTTCCTAATGTGCAAAGTTGAACTTATGCATTCTTCCTAAGCTAGAATTCATTTGAAATTAAAATGAAGAGAAAGTACCATGTACTTCCCATGCCACTTTGCTATGGCAGGAAATGCACTTCTATTCCTCTTTCTTTCTCTTCTTCACCTGTCAACCTCCAACATTTT
>CM053770.1:632231305-632240206 GCA_028658325.1 Potorous gilbertii
TATGGAATAATATTGTACTATAAGAATTGATGAACAGGATGCTCTCAGAAAAACCTGGAAAGACTTATATGGACGGATGCAAAGCGAATTGAGTAGAACCAGGAGAAGCAGTAACAGCAATATTGTAAGACGACCAAGTGTGAATGACAGCTACTCTCAGCGATATAATGATCCTGGACAGCTCTGAGGGAATTATCACGAAAAATTCTGTCTATCTTCGGAGAAAGAAATGATAAAGTCACAGGTTTTTTTCCTTTTCTCTTTTTTTGGAAGAGTCAATGCTTTCTTTTACAACAGAATTAATATGGAAATGTTTTGCATGACTACATATGCGTAATCTATATCAAATTGCCTGCCTTCTCAATGTGAAAGGGGGGAGGGAGATAACTTGGAACTCAGAATTTTAAAAACAGATGTTAAAATTGTTTTCAAATGTAATTGGGGGACATTAAAAACTATTTTTTTAAAGGGAGATGTTACAGTCCTGCATCAACTATTAAGATGTGAATATCACCATCCTGAACATACTCATTTCCATTTATTTCAAGTATGATGGGTAAAATTCAAGGAGTGTGAATCTCTACTAAGCTGAATTTGTGAGGGGCATACAATTTCCTTAGCATTGGAGTGTTACAGTAATTTGTCTAAAGTCACCTCAATACCACTCAAGTTATAATTATACCTGCACTCCCCTAAGACTTTCTACCATTAGTGATTTGTCATATCAGGAAGAAAATTGTTCAGACCTCACCAACCCCAGTCCTAGAAAATAAGGAGATTCGCAGGGCATTTTGTTAAACCCAAAACATTTTTCAGTGACCTATCTCCTGCTGGTGGAATCTAGACTTGTAAAGCTTATGCAGAGACACGACATTGGTTCCCTCTGTCACAAACCCCAGGAAGGCTAACTGGATTTGAGGGAAAACAAATCTCTCAGGCTTACAGCATAAACCATGGCAAAATAACTGTTAGTCACTCTTGGAAATTTTTATATGCTTCTGTTCAACACAGTGCCTTGGTATCTGACTGTACAGAAGGGATAAGCAATGAAAGAACTGAATCCATCACCTTGATTGGGCATGAAAGTGTGGCATCATATATGAAGAAGCTTCCATTGATAGTGAATTGACACTTCTTAAAGTGACATGATTTATTTGACCTTAAGCAAGTCTGAACTTCTACTGGCTTCAGTTCCCTATTCTGTCAAATGAGAATGTTCATGATCTGGTGTTTGAAATATCTTCTAGTTCCAAATTTATGGTCCTATGTTTTCACCTCATCCTTGAGAGATCTGATGACTTCAGTGGCACCTTTTGGTTGTTGATGTCAGGAATCTTGACTTCATAGCTCTCTGCCCATCAACACCACCATTCTCACAGGGCTATGTCATCTCTCAAGAACGCGGAATTTTGTTCCATGTTGTAAGCTACCTTTCACATTCTAGACACCAGAAGAAGTCATTCACTTGTATGAATTTTTATGTATAAACTATTATAGAGAACAGCCAATAGTTTACATCTAATTTGTGGAGAAGTCTTTGGAAGAGACCATGAGATCAGTTATTACTTCTCATAATCTATCCTATAAAGCTATTTGGCACATAGACCATATAAATAAGAATATTGAAGTGTATTCTGTTACACCATGCCTTTATAGCAGATCTAGGTACGTTTTCCGAAATGTCAGTATTTGCAAAGAGAGATGTGATAGATTCCACTCCGAAAATTCTTCTCACTTACATGCCTGGATAACGTCAAAGAGATTTACTAATGCCAGCACTTATAAACTATAAACAGTATCTTAAAGGGTAATCTGGGCCATCTAGCAAGCATTAAGGTAGGCATAAAAGCAAGAGAAGCAAAAGAGCGAGAAAAACAAAGCCTCTGTTTTAGAAACTTGGAAAGGAGGTCTAGGTGATAATACAAAGATGACATTGCCAAAGTGCTTTTAAGTTTTCAATGTGATTTATGCACATTTCATTTGATCATCATAAAAAGTATGTGTGTTAGGTAATACATATAACATCTCCATCTTATGGAAGAGAAAACTGCGGCTTAGATTATGTAACTTGCCCATGATCGCACATGATCAGCAAGCATCCATCAAATAATGAGTATATACCACAAGAGGCAAATATTAAAACAATAAAGAAACAACCCATCATGAAAAGCTTACATCCTAATGTCTGATAAATGTCAATATAGGATTCAAACCCAGGTCTTTCCTGGCATTAAGCCTAGAACTTTCCATTACCTTAGCATTCTTCTTTGAGCAAAAGCATCTTCTGGTATGCAGGCTTCCCTGGCATTCAGATAACAGATATTCAGACATACATACACACACACACACACACACACACACATATATATATATATATATATATATGTATACATATACATATATATCCAGTGACATATGAGCTAGGTGTGCCAGACCTTGGGAATAGTCACCCAACTTTCCATATTCTTCAAGGCAATGTTTTTTAAATTTCTGAAGAAATTTCAGACATTAGCTTCCCCTTTGAGATTAAGATCAAGAGAAATATTCAGTTCAGAGTTCTTGGAAGAATTTAAGATTAGGGTTAAAGTTAGCGTGAGTAGTCTAATTTGAGTAATTTAAAAGGGGTACAAGCCTAGAGGACAGCACAGGGGAGTTAGTCAACGACATCTATGAAATTTCTCTGGTTTGGAACTTCCTTCAAAGACATTTAGAAAAATCCTGACCATAGTTTCTTGAGTTAAAAGTAGTGGCAGAGAAATGTATCACAAGAAAGGAATACCACAGCTTGGGAAAAAATGGTGGAGCTGGCTGTAGCAAGGTTGTATTGTGTGATCACCATGGGCGTGCTGGAGCATCATATGTTAAGGAAGTGTAAGGAAGAGGATGAGTGGAATCATCTGAAAGTAGTTACTATGGTGGAGACTATTATGGAGCTATGGTCAGTACCAGTTTTTGGTGGAGAGTGATTTAGACCCAGTAAAACATCTGGAGCATAGGAAGGCTCGTGTTTCATGTTTGAAATTTCCAGAAGACATCATTGATGTAGATATGACTTTGTGTCATTCCTGGAACACTGACTGAACAGTGGAAATGTGATCATAGCAATTGTCTATTGTATCTACCTCCCTCCCACCCATCCCCCTGCCCCTCAGGCATCTGCATATTCTTGCTACCTCCATAATGACTAGGAAAAAGGGCCGAGTTTTCAGGTGCAGGCAAATCTGTGAATATAATGCTTTTCTGAGACAGACTAGTCTGCTCCACTTGACAGTAACTGTCTGAGACCATCCCATCAACCTTGAGCATATTTGAGAATTCCAGGCATAACACATTTTGCATTTTTAAAATTCCCTTTAATGGAACAAAAGAAATGCCTCATTATTATTTTAAAATTAATTTAAATGTAATTTCATTATGCATCATGAAGGATAATAAGCATGAAGAGAGAAAGCTTGCTATTTCATATATTAATATTGTAATGTATTAGAGGCTGTCCCTTGCGACTATGTTGCCCCAGGGTCCAACCTTTCATAAGGTGGCTCTGCTGAGAGGAGGGATCAAGGCTATAAGTGCACTGCAGATCTGGGGAGACTGCCCCATTGGAGGACCCAGATCCCAGTCAGAAACTCCTGACCCAATTACTTTTGAGATAACACATGTTTTATATTGCTCATAAATATTTGTTGAATCTCATTTACATAAAATTTCTACATACATATGCCCTTGATGGGGACCTTTGACCTTCTTAATATTTAATCTGAGCATGTGAACACCACATTTATCCTCAGCTTGTCTATCATAGAGAAGTAGATCTGCTATTACATACTAAGAATCCTTCCAGTCACTCTTAATTCCTGAGCCACTGGGGTCTGGTGCTAATCTTTAGGCCTAAATTGTGGGAAAATCCACCTGAATTTCATATTTGTAAAACAATGGCTGACCCCTGATATTACTTTTCACAGAGATACTAGTTGATAGTGATGGCTACAGTTTTATTTCTCGTCTTTTTCAATAGAGGTCAGTATACTGAAAGTTCTGGGATAATCAATTCACTATCATATTATTGTTCTTTTGTAATTAATTGTTCCTTGGTCTATTGAATGGGTGGATAAGATTACTAATTTGTGACATTAAATAAAAATAAACATAAGTTTATCTCCTTTTGACTGAACAAATCTTTGGGACGATTCCAGTAGGAGGCAGGATGAAAGGTTATTTGAATTTCCTTAATTTTATATTTTCCTTAACTTTATGTTTATATATATATATATATATATATATATATATATATATATATACATATATGAAAAGTTATTTATATATATATATGTATAACTTTATATATAAGGTATTTTTCCTGTTATATTTTTATTGAATTGTTGTTTATTATTGAAATTGTTTCCCTGTCTGGGAGTTTAAAGCATTGGAGTTTATTTTTCCTCAAGGCTATCTGTGGATTCTTTGATTAGCACTTCCTGTTCTGCGTTCAGAAATTGTGGGCAGTTTTCTTGAATTATTTCTTGCATTATAGTGTTCAATTTATTTTCTTTGGATTTGTCATATTCATCTTACAGAACCATGAATCTTACGTTATCTTTAGGCACCCAAAAAGTAAGAAAGGAATGATATGTATTTCAGCCAGTCATTAGGTGATTTTGATTTATTCTAGCAGGCAGGTCTCTACATTTGGAGAGATTTTTGATTCCAGTAGTTTAGTGGGTATGAATATTTGGCATGGCGACATATAGGGAAAGAAGGTTTTTGTGGTTCTCATCACTTGGGTTTTTTATTTCTATCTTTCCCCCCCATCCCAATGGAGTTCAAATAGAAATAGTTCTTGGACAAGGTTTCTTACTACTATTCCCTTAAATTGAATGTTCTGGGAACTGTTATACAGATAAATAAATGACTTTTGTAATTGAGTAAAACATTCATGTAAGCTATTGTGTAGTGGTGATAGTGGTAGTAGTAGAACTAGCACTAGTAGAAGTAGTAGTTTTTGTTTTTTACATTATCCTAGTCAAGATATAAAATCTAGAGTCAAGTCAGGAGACCAGAGCCTAGGAGGAAGTCAGGCTGCTGCAGAAGGGATTACAAAACTCATTACCCTAGAACAGAGATAAAAGGTGCCCATCAATGCCAAACCCAAAGGTCAGCGTATAATCAAGGCAGAGTTCCTGAAGCTTGACTTCTCTATATATGTAGAATTATTTCTAAGCCTCTGATCGCCAGCCAGAAACTGGAAAGATCCTGGATAGAAAGCTTAAAATGGCATTATCCTGACTCTCCTAATTTCCTCTGCCATTCTTTCTCAGCTCTTCCTCTACCCTTCTCTCTTGTGCCCTGCTTGACTCACTTTTTCTCTATCTCTCCTCCTTCACAGGCTACAGATGGCATAAATGCTGCAGTCCTTGTGAAGACAGAAAAAAGCATCAGACAGATGTGTTGTTCATAGCTCCCTAGCCAGGCATAACTAAACATTTACATTTATTACCAATTAGAGGAGAAACAGACTGTAGTTTTATGCACTGTATGTGGCTGGATATATTTCTTTCTGTGAACTCACTGAAAGCTTCAGAATATACCACTGGATCTCACTCTCTTACCAAGGAAAATCTCATTAAAAGTGCTTGCAAATCCCAAGTCTATCAATGATATTATGACTTTTTGAAAAAAAGCCATGACAGGTTTAGAGAAACAATGCTACACAAGGACAAACGGTAGATCAAGATTTGGATCATATGGAGGCACACATGATCATCCTAATGGTTCATGCCATGATGGATCATGCAACCATTGCTGTGAAATACAGAATTGTGAAATTGCTACTGTAGATTGGCTGGTGATGATTTGAGAGTTGCTGCAACCATGTGAAATGTAGCAATAAATTTGGATACTTACAAATGACTTTCTAGTTTCACTTCCTCATCCCATTTAAGAATGGTATATTTTAATCGTTTGAAATATTAGTTTGTGATTTCGGTTTTGTTGATATTCCCCCCTCTCCCAGTATGAACCATAGTCTTTTCCACAATTTTGTAGATGGTCGCTGTAAACTTCCTAGAATAAAGGAAAATATTCACCTTGTGTCGAAATTTTCTTGTAATGAATTTTTTGTCAAATTTAAATAGAATAGTTCTTAGATAATAGACTGTCTATTACCAGGTCTCTGAAAAAAAAACAAAAAGAAATATCTTTCTAGGCTGAAGGGACTTGCCAGGGCTTTGCTGCCTCAGTGGTACAAGCTTTCATAATCCACAGTTACTTTTGTATCATGATTCTTAAGATCCTACAGCCTCAGACACTAACACAACCAAAGGGAAGAAAAGCGTCCCAGAGGTGGTTCAAGGATGTAGTCCCCACAGATATGACTTGAGCCATAATCACCCAAATCCTTCAATGCTGTGTGAGTTTTTTAATTATGTATGCGATAAAGCTACAGTCATAGATATAAAGAACTGACTCTATGTCAATCAAATACCATCAAATCAGTTTAGTCTACTCTAAAACATTTTTAATAAAAGGGGGAGGGGAATCCTAATGTTCAACATGATCATTGAAATAGAAAACAAAACCATATGAACTGAATAAAAAAACATCTTACTAAGACTTGAGAAACCTCAAAGGGCAGCCAAACACATAAGCCTTCCCCAGGTAGGCATGTGTGCACACACATGTGTACACAGATACACATAAGCATGCACATACATGTGCACACACATGACCACACACGTACCTACGTGCACACACACACATACGCCTTAGCTATTAAGAGGTGTTTGTCTCCATTATTAATTCTTCCTTCAAGGTAATAAACTCTGCAACCACAATATAAGGTCCAGCTTACAACTATAAGCCCTAAATTTCTGGGTTTCCTGCTTTTATCTACTCCCTCCAGCCAATAATCCAAGAGAAAATAAGGTTGCTCCCCTCATCAGGGCTATTGGCAACACCTGCTGCCTTCATAGTTTTAGAGCATCATTGTACTATGTCTTTATTTAGGCCTGAGAATGGGAATTTAGAGAATAAAAGAGAATGGAATGATGGGGGAAAATGGAAATAAAGATTTTTGAATTGTCTATCCCATAAAGCTACAGTCAAAGATGTAAAGAGCTGATTCTGTGTCAACCAAATCCCATCTAATCACTTTAGTCTAAAACATTATTAACAAAAGCAGGAGGAAAATCCTAATGTTCAACATAATCATCAAAATAGAAAACAAAACAATATGAAACGAATAAAAGAAGACATTGCCACTTAGTGACTAGAAATAGAATCCAACATTTTGTTAGAAGTTTACCAAAAGATTGAATAGCACAGAAGACGTCAGTCTGTTAGAAGTCGGTTCAAGTCAACAAGCATTAATTGTGTACCCAGGACATGCTAGGCAGTATGCTAAATGCTGGAAGCAGCAGCCAAATCTCATGATCTCAAAATTGGAAGAGGGGAGATGCAGCATGCCACAAATCACACAGGTCATAAGTAGCAGAGCCCAAACTTGAACCCAGGTTCTTTGATTATACTTTCAATGTCCTCCCATCCCCATTTCAATGCTGTTCAGAGATAAGACATAGTCCAGGAGCTGTTAGAGAAGTTGCTTCCCCTATAAGGGGAGATTTAAAGAGCCAAATAACACTGGAAAAGAACAGCTGACAAAAGTGGAGATGAGTGTAGAGATTCTTAGAAAGTCCTGGTTTTAGAACCAGGAGGGACCTTGGAACTTATCTTGCCCAATACCTCATTTGACAGAAGATAGGCTGAAGAGGCTATGTGATTTATCCAGAGCATCAAAGCCCACACCTAGAACTGAGCACTTTGAACTCTTATTCTCATACCTTCTCCACTATAACAAGCCGCTGTTTTTTTTCTAAATATGTTTCAGAGAAATTGTGACTCATAAAGCATAAAGTTTTACAATAGAAATACTCAAGAAGGATTCAGAGCATGGTTGTTTAAGGTTAAAAGCAGAGCTATCTCTGATCTGCCCTGGAGACTAGAAAGATGAGCCAGGCTCTGTGGGAAGAAACTTGGTTGGTAGAGTACAAGGAAATCTCCAAAATGGGGTGATGAGATTATTGCAGTAAGTCAATACTTTCTCCAATCTGAATTACATAGAATAACAGTGCTCTGAATGAAAGTGTGGTAAAGGAGAGTACTGGATCTGGACATCACCTTTATTTTTAACCTCTAACCTATTCCATTAAGAATTTCTTTGGGGGTGAAGCCAAGATGGCGGAGTAGAAAGACTCACATTTGCTAGCCCACAGCCCACGGATTCCCTCTAAAAAGAACTCCTGACAAATTCTGGAACAGTGGAAGCTGCGCAGAAACACAGTGAAGGAGATTTCCGTTGCAGAGAGCCCTGAAAAACTCACCGCAAAGGTACCCCGGATGGGAGCAGAGTCCTTCCCTTCCCCGCCCTGGCCACACGGCACTGAGAGGAGCCAGCAGACCCAAGCAGGCGTCAGGGACCTGAATCTCTGGCAGCTGCGAAGGTCCCTCCACCCACAGACGCACAGGTCAGTGAGAGAGACAGGCTGAGAGGGGAGTGGGGGATCTCCGGGACTCGGACCTGCAGCGGCCATGGCAGAGTTGCAGGCAGCTCCTCCGAAGACTCCCGGGGCAGGCAGGGGCTCCTCCACCATGACTCCATTGCAAGAGATATCTGCATAAACCCCCTGAGGGACCTGAGCCTGAGAGGTGGCCCTGCCCCCACCTGAGAACCAGCAGATAAGCTCCCATTGAAGAGCAGTCAGGCCTGCCGCCAAAAGCCCTGAGGCTGGGGAGCAGCATTTGAATCTCAGACCCCAAGCACTAGTTCAGGCAGACCTAGGCTGGGGTGGAGAGGACTCTCATAAGTCAAGTAACTGGCTGGGAAAATGCCGAGAAAAGGGAAAAAAA
>CM053770.1:632240706-632275853 GCA_028658325.1 Potorous gilbertii
ATTGGTGATATGGGTAATTAGAATGTCCAGTGTATTGGAGTGGGGGGAGGGGACAAATGGGGAGAAAATTTTGGAACCCAAAATCTTGTGAAAATGAATGTAAAAAGTTAAATAAATTTATTTAAAATAAAAAATAAAAAAGATTTGAATTCAGGAAGATGAATTTTTCTGACTCCGGGCCCAGAACTCTATGCACTGTGCCACCTCACTGCCCTTAACACATAATAAGAACTTATTAAATATCTATAAATTAGTTGTTAGATAACTGAACAGGAATCCCCTCTATAATATTGCCATATGATCATCCAGTTTTTGCTTAATCTCAGTAATCATCCCATACAACTACCTGATTTTACAGACGAGGAAACTGAGGAGCAGAATGAAAGTGATATGCTCAAAGACATCCAATTTATTAATATCCTAACAAGGACTAGAACCTGATTCTTTAAACACCAGGACTCTTTGCCCTGCTTTGTCAGAGCCTTCCTTAGTGACAATGGTCTAGTGAACTGAAACTGCAGGTAGTCAGGGATGAGATTTGTTAATATCAGCAATGAAACATGCTCAGTCTTGCATGCATCTGAGTTTGTTTACTACTGGATGAGATCCAGGCTATAGGTGGAAGCCAATCTTGCAGCAGTGTCACTGGTCTCTCTTTGGCTACTGGCCAGAAACCAGGGCAGTCTGGCATACAATCTGTCATTTCCATCAGGATCTGATGGACAAGGCAGTCAGGATGCAAATGAGCCACAGTAGTTTATGGAAGCAATCAAAAGGGGTGTGAAAAGGTGTTTAATCACAAGGTTATAAACTGATCTAAAAGTGAAAGGACTGGAGGATCATGCTTTCTTCAGAGAAGAGCTGTGAGAGAGGGAAAGCTGAAATCAGAGGACTTGGCTTCCAATCCCATTCCCTACTAACCTGCTACCTCTGTGCCTTGGGGCAAGTCTTTTAACCTACCTGGGCCACAGGGTCCTCATCTGCAGGATCAGGGGATTGGCCTAGATGGCCCTTAAGATCCCTTCCTGTTCTGAATTTATATACTTATTTATAAATTCAGAGGAGTTTCAGGCATTGCAGGAGCCAGGGAGAAAGCTAGAGTGAATGCTTCTTAAGAGTAAGATCTTTAATATCCCCAAGGATTGGATATAATAGGTACGTGTGAAACTGTTTCAGTCATGTCCCACTTTTACACACACATATATGTACATATGTGTATATATATAGAAATATAGATATAAAAATATAAATATCTATATCTAAATGGGCAGCTAGGTGGTGCAGTTGATAGAGCACCAGGGCAGGAGTCAGGACAATCTGACTTCAAATCTCACCTCAGATACTCAGATGCTCACTAGCTGTGTGACCTTGGGCAATTCACTTAACCCCAATTGCTTCATCCTGGGTCATCTCCAGGCATCCTGATGAATATCTGGTCACTGGATTCAGATGGCTCTGGAGGAGAGGTGAGGCTGGTAACCTGCTGGTGACCCTCCCTCACTCAAAACAAAGTCAAGTGCAAGTCATGTCATTATTTCTCTGATGGCATGGTCTTCTTTGGCAATGAAGGACAAACACACACACACATCTATATCTAAATATAAATATCCATATCTAGACATATACATGTTGATGTGCAGACTTTTGGAGAACAGGGACTGTTTCTGTTTCTTTTTTGTTTATATGCCTAGTACCTAATACATAATTTTGTTGTTGCTGTTGAGTCTGTGAGTCACATCCAATTATTCATGATCCCTTTGCGAGTTTTCTTGGCAAAGATACTAGAGTAGTTTGCCATTTCCTTCTTCAGCTCATTTTACAGGTGAGGAAACTGAGGAAAACAGGCCTAAGTGATTTTCCTAGGGTCACACAGCTACTAAGTGTCTAAATCTGATTTTGAACTCAAGTTTTTATGAATCCAAGCCCAGCACTTTATCCTCTATGCCACTTAGCTGCCCTTTAATACGTATGTAGCACTGAAGATTATTGTCCAACTTAGTAAAGATAATGGACTGTCCCTCCTGAGGACATGAGAGTTGGTAGAAAAAGTGGAGAATTAGCTCTATCTCTCCAGTAGGAAGTTGGCTGACTGCAGCAAACGCCTGTTTCCCTACCTTGGTCACAGTTCCTCTAAGTCCTGTCTAGTAGGGGTAGTAACATTTAAAAGACTCATTTTCATATATTTCATGAAGTGATCACAAATCCAGCTCATATCTCAAGCACATCATAGTAATACAGGGAAGTCTCCAACAGATCGGAGCTTCTCATTCCCCTGTTAAGAATCATATCTTTCTCAATTGCTTGCTTTATAAGAATTGTGATCAACAGAAAGACCACTCGATAGCAGAGGACTGATAACGAATCCTGCTCTCCATTACAGAGATATGATGAATTCAGGGTACAGAATGGCACATGCATTTTTGTATACAGCTACAGAAGAAATTTGCTTCACTTGACTCTCCATATTTGTTACAAGAAATTTGTTTTGCTTTTTTTTCTTTCAATGGAGCCTGGGGAGAAATGAGGGTGCTAAGGTATGGGTGAAGTCACTGTATTATTAGTTTAGTTTAACTGTCTTTGTTATGAGAGATCTCTCACAAAGTGGGAACAATCTATAAATACAGGCAATGTAAAAACAAAACTCCAATAAAACTTTTTTTTTAAAAGAATCATATCTCAACTTTGTATAACCCAAAAGGAAAACACATTCACATTATAGCGTATGTACATTTACTGCAAGAAGTAGAACAATATTAAAACACAATATTGAAATTCCCCAAACAGCTGCTCACTGCTTAGGTAAAAGAATCAGCCATCTGCAAACTTAGAAGCAGCTGCCATCTAAAGGAAACCATGGAGGTAATGTGGTCTGGAATCCTCTCAAAGGAACTAGTATTCCTAGAAACCATTGATAAAGGGGAACTCATTCATTCCTCCATGTTTCCAGCTACTACTCTTTACTTCCATAGTTCTAGATAGTGAACAGTCTAGTCCCATGCTCAAACCTCAGAGGTTGGTCTATTCAAATTCCTATGCTTGCATCTAATAATTCTTGCCTGGTGGCTCAGTAAAATTTGCAGATTCCCTCTGAAGACACACCAGTTTTGTTTTTCCAGGCTCCTGGGAGGTCATGGCACTGACAACATTCTTTCTATCTCTCATCAGTGAGGGAATAAGGAATATATTAGTATGTATATGAGTTTCATCTCATGTTATACTGTTGCATCATTTTATAAAATCCCTCACCTTTCCTTTTTTCTGAAACTCCAGATACTTCCTTGAAGCTCTCTGGTTTCTTGTTCCAAGTATGAAATTCAAGGTGAAATGATTGAGCTAAGGAGGAAGCTATTATCAAGGTAGAAACTACAAGTGATAGCTAGCTAGCTAGATGGTAGGTAGATAAATGGATAAACAAGCAAAGTAATAATACTAGTTATCAATTCAATTTGACAAATATTAAACACGTGTTATGTGCTAGATACTGCAAGTGCTTTACAAATATTAACTCAATTGATCCTTATAACAGTGAGAAGTAAATAATTTTTATGCTCATTATGCAGATGAAGGAAACTAAGGCAATCAGGGTGAAGTGACTTGCCTAGGGTCCTATAGCTAGTAAGACTCTGAGACTGAATTTGAACTCAGATCTTTCTGACTGCAGGCCCTATACTCTATCCACCATTTAATCTCCCTGCCCTAATTCAAAACACAGGGAATGAACTGGAAAAATACTGCAAGTATTTCTCTATCACCTGTGGGAGAGGGACTTTTAATACTCTTCTATGCTCACCTACTTTCTAAAAATGAGACATCATCAGTAACTATACTTCCTGTGAATTCAAATAGATACATTCTGGTTCATAAAATCTGGCAATAGATAGGTGGCTGGAAATAACAATTCTCCAAATCTGTGAATGCTGTGGTCTGAATGCTCCAATGATGTGCTCAGTGAGGTGACTCTTATTCACATCCTCCCAGAAATTCAAAATGGGTGGTCCAATCAATGTGCTAGGTGACGAGTTCTGTTCACATTGTAAAGATACCAATGGCACATTCTGGGTGTCCATTAGGCAATAATCATCTTTCTTTCTTTTTATAGTCACATATTCCTCTGATGGTATCCTTTAGATTCTTTTCATCATTGTTACCTGCTCATATCCCCCATGTACCTCTTTTCATTGTTTCCCCATTTTTATTCTTTAGAGACTGCAACCATCTCTAACATGTAGAGCTGAGAATTATGAGATAGTAATGATGACTGACATTATTTGATTCAATTACCTAATAGTGCTGTGTATTAGGTAATAATAAGTCCCATTTCTACAGTCCTTTTGGCTTAGAAGATATTTTCTCCACAACACTCTCATTTTTGTGGGGTAGGGTCAAGATTTCTAATCCCATAAATCTACAGAATTCCCAATGCGGGAACTTTTCTCTTACTGTGAAGATCAACAATTCTTGTAACTCAAAATCTTAGACAGCTTCTCCTGAGAGGGTTAATTACTTTTCCAGGTTCACACAATTAGTGGAAGTCAGATGCTCTCTGGTCTTTCTGAATCTGAGATTATCTTGCATAGTATCATAGATTTAGATCTGAAAGGGATTAAAGAGGTCATCCAACCCTTCTCGGCTATTATACCATTAATGGAAGTAAGACCTAGAGGGGTTAAATGATTTTATTAGAACTGAAACTGAGATTTAAAGAGAGGTCTTTTGTCTCCAAATCCAGCATCTTTTCCACTACACCCTGATATCCATTATAGCACACTGCCTCTGACTGCAAGTGTTATTGTTATGAGGAAACAGAGACCCTCAGAAGTTAAGAGGCTGACCTATAGCAACATAGTTGAAATAGGATTCAAAACCAGCTTTTCTGATTCCAAACTTAGTGTTCTTTCAAGTTCTGTATCCCATTACCTTATATTTATTATGTATAATGGTCTCAAAACCAGGGAGACATGTGGATCTCTGATGCATATGGATTGTGAGACTGTGGACAACTCTCTAAGAGCTGGTAGTGAGATTTTCCTCATTTGTAATTTTCCTATACTGATGAAATCACAACTTAAGGTCCTATCTCCATATTCTGCATATGCTTTATTTAGAGTGCTCCTTGTATGCCTTCATCATCTCAGCTTCTTAGAACCCCTGGCTTCCTTCAAAAATTAGCTCAAATGATATTTTTTTACAGGAGGTCCCCTCAAATTCTGTTACTCTCCTTTCCAAGGTTACCTTAGATCTATGTGTTTCCTATATACTTGTTTCTGTTCATGTTGTTTTTCTCCTGATAGAATATAAGTTCCTTGGGGGGCAGAGACCACTTCACTTCTGTCTTTGTATGCCCAATGCTTAGGACAGTGCCGGAAAAACAGTAGATGCTTAATAAATGTTTGCTGATTAATTTCTACTATATCACATTGCCTAGAGAAAAGTAGTGTATTTATTTCTTTGTTTTATAGTTGAGGAAAGGCAGTTCATTTAGCTAGTAAATGATGGAACCAGTAGGGAACCTGAGTCCAGGTCTTGTGATATTATGGTCAGTGATTTGTACCTATCTCTACAGCTGCTCATGGTGAAAGCAGATATTATATGGAAAATATCGACACCAAATGAAATAAGATATGTACCCCACACTCAGTCCTTGGAAATGAGCAAGAGAAGGGTGGAGTGACTTTCTGGGGATTTCTAATCTTTTCTATATTCTTTATTTTTGTATGTCATCTCATAGATGACATTAGGTCATTAGATCATAATCTCACTAAGAGACCTACTGTGATTTTATTGTTGTATCCCTAGAACCTGGCACAAAGCTTTGTGTGGTTATTTAAGAAATCTTTGTGGACAGGAATGTATAATGCATAAAAAAGTAGAAGAAAAAAATACATCTATAGAAAAGTGTGTAACCTCACAGGAAATTCTGCAAGGAGTCAAATTTAAAGACTGTTACATTGAAAAGATGTAAAGAAGGGCACAAAACTAAGGATGAATACAAGAGAGTGGCACAGAAATTTAAAATTAATATAAGGGGGGCAAAAGCCCAGGGTAATTCAAGTTTTACCCAAACACAAAAAATAATATAAGATTATTCATTTAGCTGTATAGTTATGGCTAAAATCAGTAGATTTTAATATTACGGAAACATTTTCATTAATAAGGTGCTAAAACTGAAGAAAATGAAGCAGGAAGGAAATGGAGAATTTATTAAAGAACAATGACCAAAGAAAGAAAAGGCCAGTCTGGCTTGAAATCAGAGTGCTCTGACAGGCTGATGAGCCCAAACTCAAGCAAAAACAAAAAAGAAAGGAATAAGTACATTGCTTGATAGAAGGTGGTTGGAAGTTGAGTTAATTCAACTTCTGTTTTGAATCCATCATCTCTCTAGAGATAATTTTTTTTATCAAGCAGAATGACCTTCAAATGGTAAAATATAAGAAAAAGGTAATTAAGAGGAAATTGAAGTCCAACCACTATAAGTGAGGTGATAGTAGAAAGTACCTCCCTACTTGGAGCATAGATGTCTCCAGTCCCAGATGAAGGCTATCCAGGCTAAGAACTTGAAAATGTAGTGCTTGACCATTGTTGTTGTTTTTTGAAGTTAAAATGAGATAGATATAAAAAAACTGAAAATAGACAAATCCTGCCCTATTTTCAACAGAGAGAGGAATTCCAGAAATTAACTTGATGCCCCACCCCAGCAAAATTCAATTTAATCATAGGGTTTGTATTTTTTGAAAGGGAAGCAGAGGTTACTGATTTATATCACTAGATCCCTGGGGAAATACTAGTTATGAAGTTAATGGATACCCATCACTCCCTATCCCATATTACCTATTACTAGTCTTGGGAGGGCTTAATATACTACTATCAAACACCAGCCTATGAACTAGGCTGAGGTCATCTCTCATAGCTATTAACTTCAAGAAACTTGTGAAGCTTAATAACTACTTGGAAGGTATGTCTCTAGTGTCTTTTTATGAGGCTCAGTGTTGGATCCTATGCTATTTAACATCATTTTTGTCAATGACTTGAGTGAACCAAATATGCAGAACTTACAGAGCTGGCAGAGGCAGCTGGTGTATTCATTAACAACATTGCTTGCGGAAAGTTTAAAGTATTCTAGAAGAAATGAGCTCAAGATTTTAGGAGAAAAAAAACATGGAAATACTTGCACGCAATAATAAAGAGTGAAATGAGCAGAACCAAGAGAACTATGTATACAGTAACAGTAACATTGTTTTAAGAATGCCTTTGAGCAAGTGAGTTATTTTTGTCTATTTCAAATCCTGAAATTAACCATTTTAGGACATAAGAAGAAAGATACTATTGGCATCCAGAGAAAGAACTTATAAATAGAAGTAGGTATAGAATAATTTCACAGACACACACACACACACACACACACACACACACACACACACACCTATTTGTGTCTAATGGCCATCATTTCTAGGGTGGGGGAGGAAAAGAATTTTGCATGATGATTTTGTTGTATATTTGAAAGAAATAGCTGTGTAGTATGTGTGTGTAATAGATCTGAAGTTTCATGTAAACAATCATCTTTTTTTTTAACTGTACTATGTTGTGGAAATGCTTGTTTTTAAAAGAGTTAAAATGAGATAAAATTTAATGGGAATATGAGTATTGTGTGTGTTCCAAAAATCAGTTATAGAAAAATAGAACTAGATTACTTGGCCTTAGTAGTTTATTTGAAAAAGACTTAGGGATTTTAGTTGGGTGCGAGCTAAAAATGGGTCAACAGTATGATGCTCTCATGGTACAATTCAGTGGATCTCTTCTCTCATCAATGTGAGTGGTCCCTTCAAAGATGTGATTGAGACTCATGATACAGCATTGCATAGAGGATAGAACATTGCACCTAGACCCAGGAAGATGTGTGTTCTAAACCCACCATACTTTTAGGCTGTGCAATCCTTCTACTTACTTGACCTCTCATAACCAGTTTCACAGAGTCACAATCCAATGGTTTAAGTTATGTTATCTTCACCCTCTATAATTATAGAGTTCCTGCATTGCTGAATTGAATTATTCAATCAGAGATATTAACCAAGTATGAATAAAGCCTAGACATCTCTATTGAATTGATCAAATGCATTTTAATTGGGTACGGACAAATCTTTGATCAGTTTGGAAGAATTGAAGATCAATGAAATGTAGTGAAGCAATCTTGAAGCAACAAGTAGATTGGGATTGACTGGAGACACATGATCATACTCTTCCTGTTTTATATAAAGGAGCAAATCAATCAGAGCCCAGGAGAATTGAATTTCAGCTAAGGCACTGCAAAGAAATTGCTTTGAGAAGACAAAATGAACCTCTGTCTCCTCCCCACTTTTGACTCCAGAATGACTTTCTGAATGTAGGAAGGTTGGAAGATTTGGATTTTTCATTGGTATCCTTGCAGTATCCCTAGAACAGATGTACCTTGTAGCAGTGTCCACAGCAGGAGCCAAGGACAAAATAAACACACTGAGGGAAGGCAACTTTAAGGCTCCACAAAAAATTGAATACTCCCTGAAGTAGACAAAGGACCTACAGCAGCCAGAATCTCTGAGTTAGTCTTTGCCATACTTGTTCTCTAATGTGGAAAACACTTGGCCTTGGATCATGTTTGTACTTTTGGGAAACTATGTCATAAACTCACTTTTTGGTGGGAGAAGGGAATTTTACACTTTAGTAAAAATCTCTTTCTAAAAGTTAACTAATCCTGGCTAATTGATATCAACTAATAATCCTAACAAAAGCATATTGGTGAGGTCTTATGAGCATTAGGAGGATGGTCCCATCCAACAGGGTCCCAAAGACCTGTAAAGGTAACAGTTAGTCATTGTCTGGAGACCTAATCTAACATAAAAGTATGTGTTAAGGGAGTCCAGAGCATGTGCTACAATATAATTTGAGAGTTGAAAGAGAGCTTCCTGATCTAGTCCCCTCCACAATATAGCATACCAGTAGTCATCTCTCACCTCTTCTTGAAGGCCTCTCAGGAAGGGGAAATTGCTACCCAGCACTCATGACAGCCTATTCCACTGCTACATAGCTCTAATTATTAGGTAGATTTTTTTCTCTTGACAAGAAAACTAAATCTGTCTTTTTCTACCCTTTGTTTATAGTTCTGCCCTCTAGCAATAAACAGAATAAGTCTGGTCCTTCCTACACATGAGACTACTTCAAATACTTGAATATAGTTACCCCATTCCCCCGGAATCCTCTTCTTCAGTTTAAACATGCTCAGTTCGTCTATGAAACGATGAGAATGTAGTATCAACTTCTCATAAGTATCAAATAAAATAATACATATAAAAACTTTTCATATCCTTAAAGCACTAAATAAATTTCAACTTTTATCACGATGAGAATGAAAATGATGGCAATGATGATGGTGGTAATGGTGTTGTCTTCCATTTGTGTAACTCTTGTCCATGACCACCTGCAAATTCTCAGGGGGATCATTCAGCAAGCTTGGGGTTTTGCTCTGGATTTCTAGATCTCTTGTCATTTTTCACATGACAGTAGAGCACATGGAATGTTCAGTAAATTATCCATCTCTTGACCTATCATCTTATGATCCTTCAGTCTCACTATTTAGCCAGGCTCTCATTTTTTATAGTTATACATGTCTCTGACATTCTATCTCTTCTGTTTAATTCCTCTTTTTTGGTAATCTATTACAACATACATGTGACTACGTCCACCTCAACAGTCATCTCTCCATTGTCTTTTGAGAGACTCTCAACATCAATCTTTCAAACAATGTAATATTTCATGGCCTTCAGACATACAGCAAAATCAGAAGCATATTCTTTTTTTAGATGCTTTTTTGTTTAGAGAGAAACTTGGGCCCATTTAGAGACCTGGAAAATTTCCCAAAGGCTATCCAGTATGATTCTTCCTTTTTTTTTTTGTTTTGGACTCATACCATTTCTGTCTCCAGTTTCTACACATGAACTGCATCTACTGATAGAACAGTTGTATATGTACTCTATTTAACTCTAATAAGCAGTCGTCATCCACTCCTTTTTTCCCCAAGAGTATGTAGTGAGTTAAGCTAAACTTTTCTGACTTATTATGAAACTAAACTAGGAAGTCCTACAATGTTCTAGGGTTTGATGAAATTAAGACAAAATGAATTACAGTCAATACCATTTGGAGGACCTCACTGCCTAGGGGAAATCTATCTTCCTTTTGGAACCTGTATACTGCACATCCCCTAAGACAGTGTCAAACACCTTTGGGCAACATATAATTCCCTCTTTTATGGAGAATATTGATCATGAGAAGGCTAGTGAATAAACTTGCTTTTGTTGTTGCATCTTTCAAGGAACCAAATATGGATTTGACACATATAACACCCACTCTGTTCGAGGAAAGCCTCATAATAGTGCTACCTTGCTAGTAAAAGATGTAATGATGTCTTAGATTGCATTAATAGAAGGGTAGGATTGAGAATAAACAAAGTCAGAGGCTCACTTGTCTCTGTGCTGGTCAGACCATGTCTTTGTTCGATTTGAGAAGGGACTTTGACAAAATCCCCTATCATGGGGATAGTCAAAGTGGGTTGACAAGGATGGATGATAAGGGATCTTTAAGCCATGTCCTGTGGGTATCAATTTAAGGAAGGACATCAATATGATGGTTTTGTTTAATATAAGGAAGATTGTAACCTAGAAAAGGGATTCAATATATTCTACATAGCTATGGAAGCAGCTAAAGTATAGCGAAAATACAATGGGATTGGGAGTCAGAAGACCTAGATTCAGGTTTAGAATCTGTCACTTCCTAGCTGTATGAACTTCTGAAAGCCTGAACCTCACTTTCCCCCTTGTAAAATGCATATGATATAATTTGTATTGCTTCCTTTGTGGATACCAGTTAGGTTCAAATGAGATAGCATATGCCAAGCAATTTTGGATATAAAGTACCTCATAAATGTAACTGATGATGATGAAAACACAGTTTAAGAAGAACAATGATCAAGTCTGTGAAAAGGGTCCAGAGAGCACCAGAATGACAAAGGGTTTCAAATTCATATCATGTGAGAATTAGTTAAATGAACTGGGGTGTTTACACGCAGAAGAGAAGACTTGAGGGGACGCAATAATTATGTTCATGTATTTTAAAGACTGTCACATAGAAGGATGGGACTTCTTTACTTTTACCTCAAATGGTAGAACCAGGAGAAATGGAAGCAAGATTCAAAGGAACGACTTAAGGCATTGTGTCACAAAAGACTTCTTAATAATTAGGATTGTCCAAAAATAGAATGGGCTACCTCAAAGACAGTAGATTCATACTTCTTGGAGTTCTTCAAGTAAAGGTAAGTCAATAAGCATTTATTCATCACCTATTATGTGGCAGGCATTGTGCTAAAAGCTGGGGATACAAAGAAAAGAAAAAAAACAGAGGCAAAATGACCATTTGTCGGGCTTGTTATAGTGAGGATTCCTTTCTGTATAGGTTGGATCAGTTAGCTACCTGCATCTTTCCTGTTTCTCCAGTTCTGAGATTCTATTATACTATGAAAATAACGCTGTCCCCTCCAGAAGGCAGAACTAGGAGCAATGCAGGTTACAAAGCAGTCAATGTTAAGTCATTACAGGGAAGAATGCCCTCACATTTGTGGCTATCCAAAAAACTGAATAGGCTTCCTTTTTCAGTACTGCTTTCCCAGTCACTAGAAGTGCTCAGGTTGAAGCTGAAATATTCTATGCCATGAAGTATTGTACTGGGTATGTTTTACAATTATTTCTCCCTTGGGAGTTCTATACATTTCCAAGGAGATTTGAGAATCTAATCTCCTTCTGTGGGAGATTTAGTAATGCCTTTCATTTCAAGGGATTATTCAGGCAGGGGAATTACCAACATGACTCCTTAAGGTCTAAATTTAAATTTATTCTTAAAACTCCAGTATACTTTGGTGATGAAAAAGGTTGGATGGAATTGAAGATATGGCTAGGCTATTTCTATATATGAACATGCACATGATCAGAGTCAGGTTTTAAAATTGTTGACACATGAAACACTTGAGGTCCAGCGTTAGAAAGAAATTCTTCCCCAAAGTACTAATATGTGATCATAGCAAGGCAGAGACCCTGGTTTCTAAGATGAATGCATTTCTGGTGGAGTGTAAGCTCTGACTGGACCTGCCAAGTTAAAATGGCTTCTAATACAGACAGGGTGATGGAGCGCATGTCTGTCATCCAAGGAGCAGTCAAGTTAAGTTCAAATAGGGTCAGAATCATTGGGTTTGTCATCAGCTGATGAATTTTTCAGCTGCAACCATTCATAAAGACCACAGCTGAAGCATGAAGGGGTTGTGCTCTGTATCAATGAAGAGAACTTGCATAGTAAAAAAAAAAAAGTCACAGTACCATGAACTATTAAATTTCAAATAATGAATTGGAGCCCCATTTGATATGACTTAGGCAACTCAAGCCTTTTGCATATGGCCAAGTTAACTCTGTTTTCAAAGTGGTTATGCACTGATCAATCAGCTTCCTGCTTTGAATGATTCTTCTTTTGTAAAATGAGAGTAATGACGTGCCTTTTTTGCAACTCAAGAGAGATAAGGGTGAGAATTGGTTAGATCCTTTCTTGAAATTCTTGTAAAAACACAAGTTACAGTGTTAGCCTCTATATAGGCTGGTCCCAAATACAGACCACACCCCTAAAACAAAATGTCATTGGGTCATTGATTTTGAGCTGAATGGATCTTTGAAAGGTCATCTTGTCCAACTCCCACTCTCCACATTAAATGTGATGAAACTAGGATAAAGAGAAGTTAGATGACTTTGAGGAAGGTGTCAAGGTAGGAAGGAGCAAAGGAAGAATTTGAATTCAGATCCTTTAAGTCTAAGTAAAGCACTCTTCCCATTGCACTGTACTATCTCCATTTTTTTGGAGGGGAAAATAATGACAGATATGTACAGAAAGATGATTACAGAAAATTACCATACATACATGCATATATTCACAGTGAATTTTTGTACATTTATTGCAATTCACATGAAGATGTTTTATTCATTTTTGTCATCACTGCTCTCTTCATCTTTTCCACTTAAGTTATCATTATCTTACTAAGAGCACAATTAGAGGCCATACTTAGGTTCTGCATAAGACAGCTTTTGCAGCCTATATTTGAACCAAGGCAATAAATTTAAGATACTCTATTTCTAAATTTCCCATTATGCAACTGAGCCTTTAATGTACTAAAATGGATTCAGGATTCTCAGAATTATGAGCTTTCTCATATGAAGAACACTGTATTGCTGAAAAAGAATATTATGAATATTTCCTTATAAGGCATGAGATGTTTAGTGATTGGCAGGAGCCTTGAAGTATTTCACAGATAATTTAAAGAATTAATCAGGTAATGAGAACACGCACTTCCTCCCCTTCTTTTTAGAGATATGGGGGAATATGGATACAAAACATCGTATGCACTGTCAGACTAGTTTGATGTGTTGGCTAGTTTTGCTGAACTGTTATTTTTTACTTCTTTTTTATTCTATTATAAAGGAAGACTTGCTGGATAGGGGATGTGGGTGGAATATATTTGGAAATGAAGATATGTCAAAACAAAAGATAATTTAAAAAACAAACATTTGTAAAAGAAAAATTGGCTGAATTTCATGAGTTGAGGCAAATTTTAGATTTGCAGCTGTAGCAGACTTTGCCAAAAAGTTTTAAAAATCTAACACACTATACAAACTTTTATCCATTCACAAATATCGCAATTCTGCTTTCCTTCATTGGTATCATTGCAATTTTCAGCAGGGAGCATCAGGAGTTGGAGGCAGTACCATACCAGGGCAGTGGAGAATGCCATTCATTTTTATTTCAAATTCTTGCTTGCTGATAGCCTGATTTATTTCAGTTCTAGCTTAATTTCACTGAGGACAAGGGACCAGGGGCATGAGGAAAAAGGATCATCAAACTAATTTACATGGCATGGTTTTATTGTTGGAAGTTTGATATATGCAGAACACCTGCCCACTAAGGAAGGGTAGCAAAATCTATATTCGAACAGGACTCCTGCAATGGAGACAGAATGCTGATAGTGGAGAAATGTAATTTCAATTTTCCATTGCAGCAGGATCCCACATTTGGCCTAGGCATATTTCTTGATTCACTGTACCTCAGTGTCCCCCTCTGCAAATTGGGGTTAATAAAACACTCTACTTGGCCTCTCATGCATCACATACTGCTTATAATGCTTATAACCAGAACTGATTAGTACTGACATGAGCCAACATTTTATACCATGCAGTTTATATTTGGCACCCTCAAGAGGTCCACTTCTTATTCCAACTCTGCTGTTTTAGAAGAGAAAAGCCAATAAAAATCTTCCTGGAATTTCTCCTTTATGTTTCCACTTTTCAATTATAGAATTAGGGCTTGAACTGGAACTCTGAGGATGTACAAGAGGTTGGTAGAAGTTGAGTGCTCTCGTCAAGTTCATTTTTACAGACACTTCAAAGTAACTATAGGACTATCTATTCCAATCTATATCTAAACAAGAACCTCATCTATAACATAGCTGAGAAGTGATCACCTGGGTTTCACCTGAAGATCAAAGCTTGAGGGTACTCACTCCATTCTTGGGCAATCCATCTCATTTTTTACAAGCTCTAATTTTTAAGAGCTTTTCTTGCCATGTAGCTTAAATTTGCCTCTTTGTAACAAGAGATTAATTCCATGGATGACTCTTGTCTGCTCTCTAGGATGAAACAACTTGTGTCATCGTTATGTTGACAGGGATCATCTGCATCTCTCCACAACTGCCAGCCAACACTACCAGGTGTCACTCCTTCAGGTAACTACAACTTTCAGCAGGGGTACCCAAGATCTAAAGATCTGCTCCTGTCATAGGCCTTCTTAGTATGGCAGAGAGGCATTTGTTGAATGTTCCTTTCATCAAAAATGTTACAAAATGATGCCAACTTTCTGAAATCTCTCTCATGTGTTAGGGATCACACAGATCCCTGCCCTCACAAAATAGTTCAACCAATAGTCAGGAACATATACACCTCTCTTATCTTGCCCAGGTCTGTATTATTAACACTAGGTTGAATTGGAGTGAAATTCACAATCCTATGGATTTTTCTATGACAGCTTGGCAATACAGTGTATAGTGCCAGGCCTGAAGTCAGGGAGACCTGAGTTCCAATCCAGTCTCATGCTTGTACTCATATGTAACCCTTATCATGTCACTTAACATCTGTCTACCTCAGTTTCCTCTATCATAAATTAGGATAATAAAATTTCCTTCCTGCCTGTGTTGTTCTGAGGATAAAATGAGATAATATTTTGTAAAGTGCTTTGCAAACTTTAAAGTACTATATGCATGCTAGCTATTAGCTTTTATGACCAATTCTTTCTGACGGTGGCCCTAGATGATATTTTTCCTACCCATGTCATTACTTTCCACATTTGAAATGATCAAGCCCAGCTCCTACATATTTCAGATGTAGCAAACTGAGTCCAAAAGACTTGTCCAAGGTCACACAACAGACTAAAATACTTAATGAATTATTTACTGTTGGTGGTACTTAAAAACAAATAAACAAAAAAACCCTTCTTCTTTATTCCTTCTGGCTCAGTATTCTACTAATTCAAAGAGGGCTTGAATTCATAAATATTTCTTAGCATTTGACATCCTTTTTTGGGAGTAGGGAGATATCCAGAGTCATCTTGATGAACCAAAACTAGAGGAATAAGCATTCCTATGATATAGTGGGGAGAGGGGAAGAGTTGAATTTGTAATCAGAATATCCTAGTTTCCTTTTATAAATGTCTTTTATTTTTTAATTTATGGAATAAAGAAGCATTTCCATAATATAGTATAATAAAAAAAGATGATTGCATATGAAACTGCAAATCTACCATGTACACTTTGCTATTTCTTTTGTTGTATAGTTATACAACAAAGTTTAATATGCATTTCTTTTTACCCTTTTTTCCTTCTCCCACCCCACCCTAGAGATGGCTACCATTCAACACAAATAGGATTATATACACACGTAAATACGTGTGTGCGTGCGTGTGTGTGTGTGTGTGTGTGTGTGTTTGTGTGGGCATATAATGGTGCGTAAAATTCTAGACATACTTTTCTTTAGCAGCTCTTTTCTCTGGATGCAGATAGTGTCTTTATATGTTCTTTCTAGTTATTTCAGATACTTATAATAGTCATCTATTAATTTATTAACTCAAAGTCGTCCTTAAAACAATATTGCTATTACTGTCGAAAATGTTCTCTTGTTTCTGCTCGTTTCATTCATTATTTCATGTAACTCTTTCCATGTTTTTCTAAAATCATTGAGTTAATCATTTCTTGTAGCAGTAGTATTTCATCACAATCATATACCCACAAACTGTTTAACCATTCCTCGATTGATAGGCATCTGCACAATTTCTAGTTCCTTACCACCACAAAGAAAACTGCTATAAATATTTTAGAACAGAGGTTCTTTTCTTTTTTCCCTAATCATCTTTAGAAATAGATGGAGAAGTAGTATTGCTGGATCAAAGGATATAGGTAGTTTAATAGGATGCCCTAGTTCCATAGGTTGGTTCTACTACTGGCTACTTGTGTGATCTTGGGCATATTAATATTACATAACTATTCAGGGATTTGTTTCCTCATCTGTGAAATGAGGAGCTGGACTGAATGACTTTTAGAGTCTCTTCCAGCTTTAATATCCTATGATCTTTTCTATGTGTTTCTGAGAAAGAAAAAAAATGAAGCTTAAGACATGGAGCAGACGTTGTGTAAGCATTGATTGAATGGATGAAGTTAGTGAATGAATTAATGAAAAGGCTCCAAAGATCTATCAGATTTCCTACAAGAAAATAGTGTATATTTAAATCCTGTTGACACCTCAACTGTGACTTGATCTCTTCCCCACCCAATTTTACTCTTCTGTTAAGTTGTCCAGATAGAAGCTCACTGATCAGTTAAATCTCCAGCTTTTCTTATCTAAAGAGACCTTCTCTCTTAAGAAAACCTGCCTCCTAAATTCGGCATACATAATGACATCCTCCGAGGGAAAACATCTACCGCCAGAACAACTTTCAGAAAAATAGCAAGGAAAATAGCGTATGGTGATATGCAGAGGGAGTTACAATAATTTTCATCTTTGGCAAAAAAATCTCTTTAGCATAGCAAAATCAGTTCACATATCTTTATGGAAACAGAGGATTTAGAGCTTTCTCCTCATTTTAGTGAGAGAGAAAGAAAGAGAGAGAGAGAGAGAGACTTTGACCCAAAGGACTGAAATGACTTTTCCAAAATCACGTGAATAGTAACTGAATAAATGCGTTGATCACAGGGCATGGTGTGCCATTATTAAACTACAATATGATATGGACTCTGTCATACAATACACAAAGTATTTGACAAATGAGACATTTTAACAACACAATTTGTGTGCTGTGGGTGGACAGTTTGCATCTTAAACATGCACAGTATTCTTTATGAAGCATACATTTTAGCAATGCAAAATATATGCGTGAGTACTTTGAATTTTTTTCCCCACACCGTTAGTACCTACAGAATAGCTCTTTAACAGGAAACTAACAGTATGCAGTTTGAAACTTTCTTTTATTTCCACTGCTTTCTACCATTTGGATCTACCTTTAATTAGATTCTGATGGAAACTAGCCATTATCATTGTTATATATATTTTTTAATTTTGGCAGTTTGCTCTATTTCCAAGTAACTGGCTGAATGCCTGTGTATCCCCCTAAGGAACCTGTTACATAATCCAAACAAAGTCAAGCTTTTTAGCTCAGAGGACTCCAGTTTCATTGGAAGGAAGGACATAAGAGCATATCGAGGGAGTAAGTGAAAGTATCATTTTTTGGTTTTTGTTTTTTCTGTCTTCATGAGGAAGAGAAAGGAAAGAGACTCTCTTTGCCTGAAAATATTAGATGAAAGGCTAGTTGTTTGTGTGAAGGGAAAAGGAGGGAGTGTGGACAGACTGGAGATGATAAGGGCCATGGAATCATTTCAGGGAAGAGGATATATGGAGGGAAGAAAATAGGTGGATGGGTCACTCTGAGAGGGAGTCTCAGTGAAGGGGTGTGTGAATGTGTTATCTCAGAGGATTTGTAAATCTGAGAGGAGTTGTATTAGTGTTTGCAAGCAGGTGGGTAGCTGTCAGGGAGTGAGCTCTTAAGAGAGATAGCAACTGAAGAAGTGAGGGTGGCATGTGCATTTCCCATGTAGGTGTTAGAAGGGAATGAAAGTGGAGGAATGGGGCAATGGGGAATAGCTTTTTGCCTGTTTCTGTAACCTGACCTTAAACACAGTTTCCCCATTAGGCTTTTTAATGGGCCATTGAGGTTGAAGTATGTGGCTGTGTGCCCTGTCAGAGTGATGATATTGAGGCAGACAGCCCTGGGGCTCTGCTTCCCCCCTGCAGTTCATCATGTCTGAATTAAAATTGGAATTGTTTGGACAAGCCTGTTAAGTGAATGTTTTTTCAGCATTAGGGGAAGATCTTATGGAGCTCCCATTAGACTGAAACAGCCTCTAAGCACCTCAGGCAGCACCAGGGTGAGGGAATTCATATACCAAAATGCATAGAGCCTCTTCCTCTATTTCTTTCTTTCCTGCATCCAGAAATGGGCTGAGGCATTTGGCCAAACTCCTCTCCCCATAGAGATCTCTTAAGTCATCTTGCTTACAGAAAGCTTTTTCAG
This sequence comes from Potorous gilbertii, assembly GCA_028658325.1. NCBI lineage: Eukaryota > Metazoa > Chordata > Mammalia > Diprotodontia > Potoroidae > Potorous > Potorous gilbertii. The sequence goes on from CM053770.1 coordinate 632,259,430, forward strand.
GCTTCCAGATATTTGATAGGGTCTTCTTCCAGCCTTAAATTCAGAAATTCCTGGGCTCAAATATTGTCTAAAAGATATATTAGCTGTAGGAACTTGGGCTTTACCATGCAGCCCCACCAGTGTCCTTTCTAGGCCTAGAAACCAAGGAGCAAGTGATGATCGCATTGGTGAAGTCAATCTCCCCAGTAAGATTTCCCTTCACCAATACAATCATCTGTTGTGTTCTGAAACTTTTGAACAAAACTATAATTTTAGCGTCACAGAGCCAGTAAGTGTAGAAGCCACTTAACCCTGGGTCTTTCTCAGGTGGGGGCAGGGCCGCCTCACAGGGCTCAGTTGCCTCAGAGGGTTTATGAGGAGACCTTCAATAATGGATCCAAGCTCCTGCCTGCTTTGGGAGCCCTTGTCTGCTGCTGCCTCAGCTGCTGCCTCCCAAGGGGACCTGAGTTATGGAGACACCCCTCTCCCCTCTTAGCTAACCAAACAGGTTCTCTCACTGACCTTTGGCACATGTGGGTGGAGGGACCTGCGCAGCCGCTGGAGATTCTGTCCCTGAAGCCTGCTCGGATCTGCCCCCCTTGGTGCTGTGAGGCCAAGGCAGGGCTGGGCTCTGCTCCAGGTCTGGTGTGCGACAGACCTTTGGTGTCGGTTTTTCAGGGCTCTCTGGAACAGAAGTCTCCTCCACTCCGTTGTGTGGCTTCCACTGCTCCAGAATTTGTTGGAAGTTCTTCTTTACAGGTATTTTATGGGCTGTGGGTTAGGAGCTAACATATGTGAATCTTTCTACTCTGCCATCTTGGCTCCTCCCCCAATGTACAAAAGATTGAACGACTTACTCTGAATCATAGTGTCATAAATGAGAATACTACCCAGGTCTTCTGATATCCAAACCTATTACCCAGACTACACCAAGTTTCCCTGGGCTCATTAAAGAAATTATTATTTTTGTAATAATTTATAATTGTCTAATTGATGATTAAATTAATAAAGAAAATAAATCTTAAATGTTGTACAAATTTATGAATGTTTTGAGGGTGGAAGAAGAATGATATTTAATGAAAAATTATAGAGAAAGAATAGGAGTTTGTCAATCAATCACACATTTATTAATCACATCCCATAAGTAATGTGTCTTTTCTGTTGTCATATACCCTAAAGCAGGTGTTCATATTTTTTTTTGTCATGGATGCCTTTGGCAGATTGGTGAAGGTTATATATCCTTCTCAGAATAATGCTTAAATTCATAAAATAAAATAAATAAGATTTTAAAAGAAAGCAATTATATTGATTTTTTTCCTTTCCAAATTCACAGACCCTCCCTCCTTCCCCCCACTCCCTGCCCAAATCTATGACAATGGAACCCAAAAGAACCTTTGCTCCAGAAGCACACTTTACTCCTAAGTGAATGATGGTTGGGAGGAAGCTAAGGAAAAACAGATGAATGTATGTGGAACACTTAAGAACAGACTGCACTGTCTGAGAAAAAGGCGGGGACCCTGGTAGGGGGAAATTATTTCTGTGGCCAAAAGTATTCTTGGGCCCTACCCGCTCCATTAACTCTGCAAAGGGAGGGCTTCAGTTGCTGCCAGTGCAGGTGTGAACACTCAAGTCATCACTTTGGAAAGTGGGCCCTGGAAGGCAGAACTGCCAGCTGCTCAGTGATGGGCCCTGACTCCTTCCAAATCCAGCAGTGCATAACCCAGCCCTCCCCCACCCATTCCCCTTTCCTGGTAGTGATCTGTGCCTTTCTCCCCTCTTACCCTCCCCCTTTCTGCATCTCCTTTTTAGTTTCCCATGTAAATTGCTTGTAACAAGCCTCATAAAGTTTCATTGTGCTTGCTGGGAGTGTGGACAGACTTGAGTGAAATGAGCTCATGTTTCTGGCAGAAGTGCATGAGGGTTAATGCAAGCCAGGGAGGGAGCTGTCCGGACAATTTCAGGAATGGAACATATTTAACAACCTTCATACTTAGAAAGTGTCAGGAAAGTGAAGGTTGACTTAGATGGGTGTATATTAACCTCAGCTCCCACTCCCCACCATCTGTGATTTCTTCTGATCCTTTCATTTTCAGAAATTCAAACCTTTCTCCCTTATCCTCTCCCTAGCCAAGTATTTGACACTTGGATCATCATAAAGTGAACATTTATCCATTTTCTCTTATCCCTTCCTCTTACGATCAACCTAAATTTTCCTTAATTCACCCTGTTCTGTCATTCTCCCTTACAATCATTCAGTAAATCCCTTTAATCTGTCACCTATACAATAACAGCTTTTTGTATGGGTGGCGCTTTTAAGTCTGAACCTATGATTTCATCAGTGTAGTGAACTACTTGAACTCAGATTGGTAGCATCTGTAACTCTCCTATAACTTAGCTTCCTGAAGATTTACCTAAACCATTGAAAAGTAAACAGACTTGCCAAGAGTCACACAGCTATTAGGCGTCAAAGGCCAGACTTGAACCTGGGTGTTCCTGACTCCAAGTTCAGTCGTCTCTCCATTACATTATGCTTCCCCTCAATTTAGCAATAACAATAACTCAGAAAGAATAGAAAACTGACCTTGAATTCAGGAAGATGTGGGGTTAAGTCCTGCATCTAAAACATATCAGTTGTCCTTTTTGAAGAGGACCAGTGGCATCATGGAATCTTGACTCTGTTCTAAATTGAATTTAAGTGAGGGAGAGCTGTACAAAATCATCAGTTTCTTTTCCAGAGTCATTGGAGTCCAGTGGCAAGACAAAAGTTGGGACTACTGGTCATGGCCCAGGATGCAGAAGATGAATGACCTTGGTATCTTTGATGTCTGATCAAGCTCTAAGCACTCCACAGAGCCTGCTTCAGCCACTTCATGACCCTTGGAACAAACTGTTTTCATCCACCCATTCTTCTAGGGGAAATTTTCATATGCTTGGGGACAATATCCTTCTACCTCACCAGTGAGTTTGAAGCCTGTTGGTCACCCTCAACCTGGTATGGATGGTCTGCCAAGATGTTTTTACCAAAGTAGGGCTGCTGTGCCTGCTACAGCTTCTTGGAAACTCAGGTGAGAGTTGGGTGACAAGCGGACACCAAAGATGGATGAATAGTCCCAAAATGGCAGAGATTGTGTGATTGTGTGACCATGAGTACTGGGTGCATCCCTTCATCTCTTAGTGCCACAGGTAACTCACTACAAATAGAAATTATTGAGAAGGTATACCTCTGCACTGGTAATACATTTCCTTATTCAGAATTACATATACCAATGAAATCATGCATTCAATACCTCCCCCCACACACAAAAAAATGAACTCACATTTATATCAGGCTTTAAGGTTTGCAAAAACACTTTCCTTCTACCAATCCTGTGAAGTAAGCAGCCTGCAAATATTAGCATCATCTCCATTTTTGAGATAAGAAAACCATCTCAAGAGTATTAAGTGATTGACTCAAGGTCTCTTCCTGTTACCCTATCCAAAATAGCATGTATTATTTGTAGTGTGTACTTATGTGCATACACACACATATGTATATATGTATGCGTGTAAGTACATATATATAGTATAAATAAATACACACATTTTCTTTTAATTTGCATACTTTTATTTGAACATATCTTCAATCAGTTCACAAGATAAAGCTCCTCACCCCTCTCCCAAATAAGTTCTAGCATTAATCTTACTGAATTCCCAATAAAACTCTAAGAGCTTCCTTCACCTCTATTTTTGAGGGGCAGGGAGAGATGGAAGGGAAGTTTTATAGCTCTGACAATTTCCATCCAAAGGAAAAAAAATTAAAGTAGAAGAAAAATGCTTTTCAGATTACATAATTTGCATATTAGCCCTTCATAATGTGAATATTTTGTTTACTTAAAGGACAGAAAAAGGAGATTTGTGAGGGAAACAGAGAAAATCAGTCAGAGGAGGAATATAACATTCTGAGAATCTAAGAAGGAAAAAAAAGGTCTTCCGGGGAAAAAAATTAAGATGGTTACAGTGCATTTTTTTTCCCTAGTAGTTAATTTAAATATACCTTTTTCAGGTCTTTAGAATTTATTTTTGGGAAACTCTGAATCAAAGATCTTGGGACTATGGAGAAATTGTATATTAACTGTTCATGTTATGTCTGTCAGAAATGTGTATTTTTTATATCTTAACCTAAACTAGAGGTGGGTTACTGCATAATAAATGACCCCAATTTTAGGCAGGAGAAATAATGAGAAGCCACAGCTTGAGAAGACAGAAGTGAAGCCAGCAATCACAAAAGCCAATGTATAGAATACAGAAGTCAATAGAGCCAAGGAACTGGCAGAAGCAGAATCCAGCTGACTAGAAACACATTGGTGATGGGGGGAGCTGATCTGATTAGGTGAGAGTTCTGGTGCTGAAAGCTGAATGGGGAAAATAACCCTCTACTCTGTAAAGAACTAGATGGAGAAAAGCTGCCTTGTTCTCTAGTGCCATCTGTAACTAGAGAAAGAGGGAAACCCTCAGAGTTTGCCTAGATTGCTCTACACTGTCCTCTTTGGATTTGAGGGGAAACCCTTCAAAGGACACATAGCAGGCCTCCATAGTCTTGAAGATCTCAAGCTAAGGAAACTGCTATTCACTGAAACAATGTAAAGTTTTCTCATCATCCAGCTAAGAAAATAGACGTACTGTTTGCTAAAAGAACAAGGTGAAGCTCTCCTCTTCCCCATCTCCAAGTACTAGTGCTAATTGTTTCATCAACATGAGAGAAGGGGAAGGTAGGGAAGGGAGGGGAGGGTAGGATGGGGGGAGAGGGAAGGAGCTGCTAGTCACTCACAGGTTGTGTTTGTTCTTCGTTCTCAAAGAGGACTGTGATATCAAGATGATGACATGACTTGCAGTTGACTTTGATTTGAGTGAGGGAGGGCTGTACAAGGTCACTAGCCTCTCTTTCTCCTCCTGAGCCATCTAGGTGCAGTGGCCAGATATTTATTGGGAGGACCAGAGATGATGCTGAGGATACAAGTAAAAAGAATGACAAATCCCTACTAGCAAGAGACTTACACTGTAATAAGGAAGGATATAGCATGGCTGCTTATTTACCAACCATCTCACAGTTAAGACTGAGGCTAGAATGTACATTTGTCCCTTTTTATTCTTTTTTTCTCCTTAAATCTTCCTCTGTAATTCCCCATGAAGCTACGGGGAAGCTTCCTTTTCTTTACTCCTCTACTTTTGTCTCTACTTCCCTTTCCATTCATTTCCATTCCTCTCCAAAACCTAACCATTGTTTGCTGGAAACATTGTGAGTTTTCTATTTTTCAAACTTCTTCCCAGTTCTATGATAACATTCCTCCCAAAGCCCGTTCCCTTCCTTCAGTACATGGGCAAGAATGCAAGTTCTTATTGAGTTTTCATTTTTTCCTTGATCTTCCCAATTTTTTCCAGTCTTTTGAGGAGGGCTAAATCCAATTTGATCCCTCCTCTGTTCAAGAAACTCTGATGGTTTTCCTCTTGAGCCTAGGAGAAAATAGAAATTTCTGTTTTTCATTTAAAGCCCTAAACAATCTGCTTCCAGTCTACCTTTCCAAGTTCATGGTGTAATACTGTGCTTTGTTTGTTTTTCTGGGAGTGGTTCCCCAATCTCCCCCAGGCTGGAAGTGCAATGACCACTCAGAGGACTGATCCCACTGATAACTGGCATGACAGTTGTGCTCCCCCCCACCCCATGCTTCCTTTCCTACCTGATTTCTTTCATGCTTCCTTAGATAGATTGATGGATTTCTCCACCCCCTCACCTTCACCCCCCAATCCTAGGGACTCATCATATTGATTCCAGACTGGAATGATAACAGATTGGCTTTACCACTTCACCTTGGAACATATGGGCTCAAGTAATCTACCAGCCTCAATCTACCCTGTAGTAAGGATGACAGATCTGGGTTCCTAGCCTCAATATTCTGTTTCCATCCAAAGTAACCTACTTGCTGATGCCCATATGTGTCATTCTATTTCTTGACTCTGTGTAGACCGCCCCTCATGCCTGAATTGCATTTTTCTCTCACTTCTGCCTCATTGAATATCCAGCTTCTTTCAAAGCTCAACTCAGGGGATACTTCCTAGGAAACTTATGAATGAATAACTAAATGTTAGAAAGTATTTTGAAAGCACTAATTATGTTCCAGGGTTTGTGCTGAGGGCTACAGATGTAAGTACCAAAGAGAAAGACTCCTTGCCCTCAACAAGCATGGAAGTATCAGCAACTACAACAACATTAGCTAGCATTTCTCTAGCTTTGCAAAGCATTTTCAAATATTACATCATTTTACCCTCACAATAACCCTGGGAGGAAGTTACTACTATTATTCCTATTTTACTGAAGGGGAAAAAAGCTGAGGCAGACAGACATTAGGTGACTTGTTCAGGGTTACAAAGTTAGTAAATGTCCAAGGCTGGATCTGAACTCAGTTCTTCCTTACTCCATGTACAGACTCTATCCATTGTGCTATCTAACTGACTAGAGCTTACAGTTAATAGTGGGAGAAAATACTTATAGAGAAATGATGACCTACTTGGAGCATGGCAAGAAGAAGGTCAAAGTACTAGTACCCTCTTTCCTGGATATTACCTTGTATCTATTTTGCATATATTTTATGTTTAATTTTTTTCTTGTGTATGTATATTTCCCCCCAAATAGAATGGAAAATGCTTGAGAACAAGGACTGTTTTCTTTGGAACACAGTAGGCACTTAATAAATGCTTGTTGAATGAAGGGATGAATCTGTAGGAAATTTGGAGTTTTTTACTCTTCTAGGAGAGGTTCAAACCAATTACTTCCCTCATGCTGCCAATTCTAATGTTTATTCAAATTCTAATTAGGAAGGGAGTTCAGTAACCCAATATGTGTGTGTGTATGTGTGTGTGTGCGTGTGTGCATGTGTGTGTATGTGTGTGAAGCTATGTCTGGGATGGGAAGAGTAGTCTTGCTAATGGCCAAGTAATTCTAGCCTTACAAAAATTTGCAGGATCTCTGCTTTCGTGACCTAATCAGTAACCAATGACCATAACCTAAGTATCTGATGCATTTCTTGACTTTATAAAAGTTAATAGCTGTCTGGTACTGAAGCCTCTAAAAGTAAGACACAGATTGAAGAAAAATTTAGCCTTCTATTGCTGCATAACATTTAGGGTAAAAGTGTTGGTGACTTTGAAAACAGCTCCCACAGCCCCAGTTCTTTTTTTTTTTTTTTGGACAATACCATCATATCTTTTGCCCTCATTCACGATGGATTTGGGTTTAGGGAGCTCCATTTCCTACTTAGCTGTGCTTTCCTGAAATAAAAAAGAATAATTAATGGTTTCCAGTTGGGTGCTGTGTGGTCTCAGAGAGCTACTGCTATGTCTGTACTAGCCTAACGATGATAGTGACATCCATTAATCATTAGGACTTCCTCAAGAATGCAAGGAAACCTGCTATCCCAAAGGCACCAATTATGTCTGCTTAATATTGATGCAATGTATATTGAAGAGCAGTTGAGATTAGATCCGTGTCCCCTTCTTTTGACACCCCAACTGAGATACTGCTCAGTGGCTCCACTTAACCCCAGTACACACACACGTGCGCACACACACACGTACGCACACACACACACACACACACATACACATACACACACATATACACACACTCACTCCTGCCTCCTAAATCCCCTTGTTAGTAGGATGCATACAGGTATAACCCTGTGACCATATTCAGAGAGATCACATTGGGCATTAAAAAAAGAAAGAAAACCATCAAAATGGCCAGGAACATTCTGTGGGTCTCATTTGCTGAAGTGCATGAATTTTCTGATCTAAATGAGTCTCCTGTAAAACTCCTGCTGAGAAGTCCAGGTCACCTTCACAAACCTTAATGTTCTTACTTCTCTGTCTCATTCTTTTCATGAGAGAATTATTGAGGATCTTGTCAATCCCGTAGCATGCATGCTATGCTAATTGGTGCTAAGCAGAATTGTAGGACTGATTGAGGCGGTAAGCTTTAATTGTAAAGGAAAGAATATAGTAGAAATTTAATCATACTAATGTAGTCTGTATTATAGAACTTAGCACACAGAGACATATATGTTTTTGTGTATGTATAAATACATACTTGTAATACATATTGCACATACTCATTTATGTAAATGTGCATATATACATATATGCACTTGTAGCACACATATAAGTACATGTGTGTATGTGCATGTATAATATAAATATATACATATAGAGATAGATATGTCTGTGCATATGTGCATAAAATCACAGGCATTAGCAAGTAAGAATTGGACTGAGGTGAAGTATAGATCCTGAGAGACCAGTTGAGCAACTTAACCTCAAGAAAAGTTGTTCCCAAAGGAGAAATGAATTAGGATTTCATAAGGAGAAAAAGGACATTCTGGCCCAACAGTTTTAGAGTTACCTTGGCCACATGCATGGCTCACTACCATGGTAGTCTAATTCTCTGCCCACTCAAGATTCTCAGGGACATTGTGTATCATGGCCAATGAGGATGTTACCTAGGATTGGGGGAGAGGGAATGTTTTGTAAACTACTTTTCCAAATATTCCATTTTACTGAATGGTTTTGCTTTGAGCTCATGGTGCCTATTGTCTGACTAATGACAAATACACCAGTCAGGGATTGTGAGCTGTAGTTTTGGAAATACAACCCCATAGGTTACCCTAAAAACTTGAAAATAGTCGTTCTTTTGAGTATTCAAACTGCAAAACTACAAATGCTGATTTGGGGAGACAGCTGAGGGTATGTATTGTGCATACATAGCTCTGTGTTTGTATGCGCATAGATATGTATACACACAAACATTAATATATATATATGAACCAACATATATATAAATGAACATGTATTTGTATGCATGCACATCTGCACATGGATATAACTACTTATACATACATGTGAATACATACATGTTTCCACCACCTTTTCTTTTTGGTTTTCTAGTTGATTTATGTAATTCTTTTCTCATCAGCTAGATAGTAAACTGGGGTTTTGCTTCTCTTTACAATGCCAAACATTTTGTAAATGATGATTTATGAAACTTGCCCCAGATGTTGGGCTTACCATCACTAAAGCTCTTCAGAAACAGACTGGATGAGTACATGCTAGGGGTGTTTTAGAGGACAATCTTTTCTAGGTATGACTTGGACTAGATAGCTATGAATATCCCTTCTACTTCTGAGACCCTTTGACTCTGTGGGCTCTGATCAATGCTCAAGCAGGAGGAAGGTAGGGAATAGCAGGTTCTTTTCTCATCAATCTGGAAAGTGGTATTTAATTGTGCCTGAATGTTTGTTTAGTGCTTTTATAGTTTTTTCCAAAGCATTTTCACATAGATTGTCTCTTTTTACTGCCACAACAATCCACCCACAGTTAGGTAGGATACATATTATTGTCTCCATCTAGCTGATAGGAAAAAGGAGACCTAGGGAGCATAAATGAATTTTTTTTAACTCACAAAATGGGTTAGGGACTGAACCCAGAATAAAACAGAAGCCTTTAATTATTAGTCAAGAGTTCTTTCTAGTAGGTCATTATTTAAATGAATCAGTTGACATTTGAGGTCAGAAAAATTCCTTATCAGTTCCTCCCACTCTTCTATGCTTAGGTAGGTCTCCACCCAAACCATTTTAGATTAAATTGTAAAACTTCCCAGAAAGAATCTTCTATTACCTATCCCCACCACCCACAGCCCATTTTCTTTAACAGATCAAGTTTCCAAGAAGTTCTTCTTTGCACTTTATTCAAATCTTCAAATCCCTCATTATTCTGTTCACTTGAGCTATTTCTTATTCTGCCTTAGCGAGAGAGAGAGAGAGAGAGAGAGAGAGAGAGAGAGAGAGAGAGAAAGAGAAAGAAAGAAAAAAAAAACCAAACCCCAACACCTGATCACCGCCCACTCATGGCATAACCCTTTCAAAAGCCTCATTGTAGATATGCTCAAGTTGAGCTAGTTCCATGGCTTAAGGCCCAGAGCAAGACAGAGGAAGAAGTCTATACACACATTTTCCCAGCATGACTAACTTTGAATGAATATGACTAAAGCCTCAAATTTATTTGATGTTAAGGATGGGATCATACATCTTCAATTTCTTGATGTTGTCCTACATTTTTCAGAAGCTAACATTAAAGTTATGAATCACATAAACAGCACTGTAATAATTTTCAAAACCAGCGATCATAAAGAAAGCCAATTTACAGAAATCAGTGGAAATGAGTTTGACTTATTTTATTCATCAGTCAAGATTTACAGTTGTCCATTACCATGAGAGAGATATTGGTTAGACATGCTCACATTTTTTCAGCTTTCTATAATCTTTCTCACATCTTACAGTCAAGGACGGGAAGAATCCTTTTGGATTTTAGAAATCTTCCAAAGAAGCAACTTATCTCCAGTCCCTGAAAGGTATCTTTAGTTGTAGCATAAATAGAAGGGGATTCTTATGAATACTGAATTATCTAGTTAACATTGGAGTGACCTTGGGATATGTCCTTCCATTTCTTTAGGCCTCAATTTTCTTCTCTATAAAAGGGAGGACATTGGACTTTATGACACCTTCCAGCTCTGAATCTATGATGCTATGGTTCCTATATCCTAGAAGAAAGTAGCTCAAGAGTTCTAATGATATAGGGTGAAAGATAAAAACATCTGTCCATATGATAGAGACATAAAGACGAGAAGAGTCTTCCCTACTTCATGGTAATTGTTTATCTTCATTTTCTCCTTAACATCTTTAACATTTCAGGGGAATATGATACCCAGATTCTTTGTGAATCTATGCTACTAACATGTTCTACCAGTACTGTGCAATGCTTGCCAATTCAATGCAATTTCATTCAAAACATTCACTGATCACCTACTATGTGCAAAACACTGAACTAGGCACTGGGGGAGGAACCAGCTTAATTAAGGGAAAAAGTATTAGATTTGGACTCCAAAGGTATGGATTTGAACCCAACTCTACCATTTACTGCCTGTGTCAAATAGGGCAAGTCTCTTCAGCTTTCAGGGTCTCAATTTCTTCCTCTCCAAAATAATAAAATTTGTACTAGTTGACTATCTTGATGAAGCTCTAAATTTATGACCCTAAGACCCTAAGTGTATTAGTGACACCAACAAAATTTTATGTGAGGATTCTCCTCATATTTCTACCCTGCTGGATCATTTCATTGTACAATTTTAGCTCTGGATGGAACTTTCAAAGAACTATAGTCCAACCCTTTCATTCTATAAATGAATCTCAGAGAGGAGACCTAGTAGGACACAGTTAGTGGCCAAGCTGGAACTAAAATCCAGATCTCCTGCTTCAAAGTTCAGTGGTTTGTGTTTTTTGTTTGTTTGTTTTGACTAAAACTGCTGAGGAAAGATCTAGATATGATCTAGGTCTCAAAGGTGTCCAAGTTTATATTATGCAACATCAGACCTACAAAAATCTCTAACAAATCAGATTAAAGTGCAATTGGGAAATGTTTGACAAAATAAATAAAAATACAATAAACCAGAGATAATATTAATTTGTGGTTTTCTAAGTCACTGTGCCATCAACAGGGATGTATTTCTATTCGAGTTTGGCACCACTGATCTAGATGATTTCAAAGGTCCCTTCTAACTCTAAACTAGGGTTTCTTAACGTTTTTGTGACCACTTTGGCTGTCAGATGAAGCTTATGGGCTCCATACACGAATAATATTTTTAAGTACACTAAATAAAATACATCAGATTACAAAGGAAAACAATTATATTGAAACATAATACCTATTTATTTATCTATATAGCTGTATATCTACATTTTTATCTGTTTTTGAATCTATATCTATCTATGGTCGTATCTACAGGTATGCAAGCACACACACACAAACAAAGACATTACACACAGTGTTAAGAACTGTGCTCTAAGTCCTGTAATTTTGTGATCATTTTTTAATCCAGGCAACTGGTAAGTTCCAAGTTCTAAATTCAGTTAAAGCAGTATTATTTTGCATTTAGTTTTTTCTTCTGCTTTTTTGTTTTGTGTTATATGAAAGGGGCTGTTCAGGGAGTACAAGCACCTCTGATATGAGGGTTTGCTGAGCCCTCTTAAAGGTTGCTCACCCACTTTTCATGTCCACCTGGCATCCAACTCTCACCTGTGGGTCCAAGAAGCTGTAGTATGTGCAGTGGCCACACCCAGGTAAAACTGTCTGGGCAGACAGGTTAAACCAGGATGAGGATAACCAATAGGTCTCCAACCATCAGTGACTTAGGGAGATGTCTACCCCAAGCATATGACAACATTCCCCTGCAGAATGGGTGGGTAAGAACAATTTATTTTGAAGCAGATACTATGGAGCACTTAGAGCGTGGTCAGAAATCAGATGCCAAGGATCATCCACTGCATCCCAGACCATCATCAATTGTTCAGACTTATAGCTTGCCAGTGGACTTCAGTGACTCAGAAGAGAGAGTGAGGCTGGTGATGGTGCAATTCTGCCTCACTTAAATCTAATTCACTTGCAAGTGAAGATGTCACCCTATGATGTCATTGGTTATTTTTGAAAGCAAAGGATAAACAGCAATAACACAGGAAAAGGAAATATAGCAGAAAACACTGGCTCTGGAGTCCTAGGACTGTGTTCAAACCCCAATCCTTTAGATTTCTATCTGTATAAACTTGGGTAATTCATTTAAACTCACCGGGGTTCAGCATTCTCATCTCTAAAATGAGGGGTTGACACTACATGGCCTTTGAGATTCCAGCTCGAGATCTCTGTGCTATGATTTTAATGCAAAAACAAATCTCTCTCTCTCTCTCTGTCTCTGTCTCTCTCTCTCTCTCTCTCTCTCTCTCTCTCTCTCTCTCACACACACACACACACACACACACACAGAGGGAGAAGGGGAGAGAGAGAGAAGGAGGGAGACAGAGATGAGATAGAAAGACAGGGAGACAGAGAGAGAGAGACAGAGAAGAGGACCTAGTTGGCAGATTCCTCTATCCCTTCACCCCCAGATACTTCCATGAACCAGGTGTGTGCTGCAAACAAAAATGCAAAAAAACATAGAGACATAGGTGTTGACATTAACACAATGGATGGGCACAAAGGGTAAGGTCTCAGCAGCAGGAAATATGTCCAGGAGTGGTGTTTTATGACCCATGCACTTCACTATTCCCACTGGCCAAACTGAACTGGAAAGACCTCTTTGCATTACATCCTAAATGCCACACATAAAGAGCTTCTCTGTTCCTGAAATATTTCTTTATTCAAGGCTGCCAATAAAGAAAATCTACAAAGAAAATAATAGCAACCCATGACTGGGAAAGGCTTCAATGCAACTCCTTCCTTTGGCCCATTGGATGAGGGGAGGGGGAACAAATGAGCTGGACATCAGCAGGCATACTCCCTGACAGCCAAAAAAATCAAACCCAGTTTTCAGATGCCTGAGCCCACCATGGAATTTTGGCCCAGGACTGTATCTATTACTGTCACAGAGTCAAGCAGACAAAGACCCTCAGGGAAACAATGAATACAGAGGTCCATGGACAGCTCTACTTTGTGTAGAGACTCAGACAGAAGATCTTAGCACGGCCAAGAGCAGCCTGAAAGTCCCCAGCCTAGAAACTGCTATGTCCAACCGTCCTCCCAGAGGCAGTCAGCCTGCAGTGATGATCCAGAGATTTCTATCTAGCTGACTGAAGTCCTTTGTTGTTTCTTTGAGGTAGCTGTTACATCTCTGCTGGGGTGAGAGCTTGGTGTCAGGGAAAACACACTGGACTTGATGGAAAACCTGGTTCGGAATCCTTGACCTGCTGCCTTCAAGTTTGTGTCACCTTAAGCAAATCACTTCATTTTTCTTAATTTCAATTTCCTTAACAGTCAATAAGGAGAGTGGGTGGAGAGGGTAGACTGGATGTGCCTTCCAGATCAAACATGCTGTGATAATTGAGTATTGGTTTTGATTTATTTAGAACAAAGTATTAATTTCAACACACCAATTATGCACAGAACATTGTGCTAGAAGCTAAAGGAGACACAGTGACTTTAAGACAAAGGTTTTGTCCCCACAGAGCTCACAGTTAGCCTGGGCAAGAGATGCTATTCTATCCTCGGTAAGAGAATTTATTCAAAACAGATTAATCTAAAATCATTTTCCCTAGTTCCTTGTATTGTTAATTTATGAAGTTTCATTTCTTTTATCAAAGTATTCCCAGAGGAAGTGTGGAAGAAAAGACACTAGGCTAAGAATTAGGGCACCTAAGGTCTTACTCCAAATTCTTCTTATAGGGATTGTGGGGGAAAAAGACACATTAAAACATTGTTGGCAGCACTGTGATTTGGCCCATCCATTCTGGAAAGCAATTGATAATTGGGGAAGAAAGTGATTAAAATATTCTTATCCTCTGACGTAGAGATCTGATTGCTAGGTAGACAATTCAAGGAAATCAATTATAGAAAGGTCTTATAGACACCAAATTACATACTGTAATTTTTTGTGGTAGTAAGCAAAGCAGATACCCATTGGATCACAATCACAAAGCAGTTAGTTACAGGATTAGGGCTAGAGCACAGATTCCTTGACTTTAAATGCAATGCTCTTTCTACCATACCATGCTATTTTCCTAAATAATCTCACAAACGCTTCTCAGTTCTCTACCCTCAGATCTCTACCATAGGGAATAGTTCTCAGACAGCACCCTCAAAAAACTTATGCCAGTTGATACGAGAGAAAGATTCCAGGAAAGCTGATTCCACTAGGCCATTACAAAATGAAGCCCCAACATTAATTTGGTGCTATGTTAAATTAACCATTTTTATGAGCATTAGAGAAAAAGCCTTCAGGGGAGTTGTATGATATTCCATGAGCCTAGCTCTGCATCATCAGCCTGTCAAGATAGTGGTTTTTCCCTTCCATAATGAATTATTTTATGATTCTGTTTTAGTGAATGAATTAGGTAGGGATCATCTCAATTTCATTGCATTTTCCCTTTCTAGACGAATTCAACCTAATTTTGTTCCAGAGTGGAGATATACTGGAAGAGAAAATTTAGTTCTCTCTCTCTCTCTCTGTCTCTGTCTCTCTCTCTGAGCAGTATCTTTATTTCTCTTGGGATAGTTAGCTGGAACAACAAATAGATTACCAAACCTAGAACCAGAAAGACCTGAATTTAAATTTGACCTCAGACACTAACTACCTATATGATCCTGAGCAAGTCACTTAACCCTGTTTGCCTCAGCTTCCTCATCTGTAAAATGAGCTTAGACAGGAAATGGAAAACCACTCCAGTATTTTTCCCAAGAAAATTCCAGATGGGGTCATTTAAAGTCAGACACAATTGAAATGACTGAATGAAAGTAATGTCTTCTCTAACAACTGATATGTATGTTGTATTTTCTAATTTGTGACTTACTTTCCTAACAACCCTATGAGGTAGCTACAGTCAGTATTACTATCTTCAGTGAAAAATGCATTAGATTTTTAGACATAGAAATTAAGGTCGAATGCCACTTCTGTCATTTACTACCTGTGAGCAGGTCACCTCTTTTCTGGGGCTTAATTTCTTCACTTGTAAAATGAGAGGTTAGGTAGAGATGATGTCTAAGGTCAGTAAATCTGTGATCAGATTATCTCCATTTTACAAATGAGATAACAAAGGTTCACAGAAATTAAGCAAATTATCCATAAACATAAAACTAATAATTTAAGGCCCAGGAGAATATGTATGCTCTATCAGCAGAGACTGTTTTGTTTTTTATTTTGTATCCCAGTGCCAAAACCATAGTGGATACCACAGCAGACATTTGTTACTTTGAATCTATTGAAGTTCTAGAATTTGAACTCAGGTCTTCTTACTCTGAGTTCCCTTCTCTTTTATAGCATGATGCTATAAAATCAGATGCTTTAATTAAGCCCTTTCCCTATTTACTCCCCTATTGGCTTATAAGCCAATCCTAGTTACCCGCCAACTTCAGTAGGAGTAGTGTTGTTTCCTACATCGTGATTCATCTTGATGAAATATCCCTTTCTCGTTCTAGAAACAGAATCCTAGCTCCTATTACTCACATATGTTCTAGCCAGTCCTCAACCATCCTACATTCTACATATTTTCCCTAACTTTGGTTTCTTCTATCCACAGAAGAATGGGGTATTATAATTTGTCATTCTTTGTTTGTTTGTTTGTTTTAAATTTATTTATTTAACATTTAACATTCATTTTCACAAAATTTTGGGTTCCAAATTTTCTGCCCATTTCTCCCCTCCCCCCACCTTAAAATGTCAAGCATTCTAATTGCCCCTATCACCAATCTGCCCTCTCTTCTAACATCCCTCCCTTCCCTTGTCCTCATCTTCTATTTTGTCCTGTAGGGCCAGATAACTTTCTATTCCCCATTACCTGTATTTCCTATTTCCTAGTAGCAAAAACAATACTCAACAGCTG
>CM053770.1:632276353-632311353 GCA_028658325.1 Potorous gilbertii
CTCCATTTGTTCCATTCTAATTTTTAAAGAACTATTTTCTTTAGTGAGCTTTTGAACCTCCTTTTCCATTTGGCTAATTCTGCTTTTGAAAGCATTCTTCTCCTTGTTGGCTTTTTGAACCTCTTTTTCCAATTGAGTTAGCCTAGTTTTCAAGGTGTTATTTTCTTCAGCGTTTTTGGGGTCTCCTTTAGCAAGGTGTTGACCTTCTTTTCATGCTTTTCTTGCATCTCTCTCATTTCTCTTCCCATTTTTTCCTCCACCTCTCTCACTTGATTTTCAAAATTCTTTTTGAGCTGTTCCATGACCTGAGCCCATCAAATATTTATTTTGGATGTTCGGGATACAGAAGCCTTGACTTTTATGTCTTTCCCTGATGGTAAGCATTGTTCTTCCTCATCAGAAAGGATGGGGGGAGATATCTGTTCACCAAGAAAGTAACCTTCTATGGTCTTGGTTTTTTTTCCCCTTTTTTGGGCATTTTCCCAACCAGTTACTTGACTTTTGGGTCCTTTGTCAAGTGTAGGGTATACTCTGGGAATCTGTGAGATCTCAGTTCCTCCTAGGTGGCACAATCAAGCGTGTACTGGTCTGGATGCAGAGAGGGATTTTTGTGCCTACAATCTTAGCAGTTACCTCTCCACAGTCACATGGCCTCCGGTTCTGCCAAGTCAGCCCTGGGGGCTGATTTTCGGTTAAGCTGGATGGACAGGGCCGCCATTCAGTGTGAGACAAAGATCAGCTCCCCCAGGGCCTCCACACAGGGCTGAGGTAATACTCAGCTCTTCAATGCCCCCAGGGGTTTTTACGCTCCAACAATGGAGCAGTCTGGACAGGCCGCTGTGCAGCCTCTGTGGCCACTGCCTGCTGCTGGAGCTATGAGAAGGCCCTTCTCCCTTCCTGGCAAGCTGAAAATACCCTGTCACTTACCTTTGGCACCTGTGGGTTAAGGGATCTGGGAACCACTGCTACTGGGACTGGGGATTCCAGGACTGGAGATTCCACCTCCAAGGGCTGTTGGTGATCTGTGCCACATGGCCAAGGCTGGACTGGGCTCCACGCTCCACTCCATGTCTGGTGCATCCAACGTTTCCCGTAGGTCTTTCAGGTCACCCTGGGCTGGAAATCTCCTCCACTCTGTTGTTCTCCACTTCTGCTGCTCCAAAATTTGTTGACAGTCCCTCTCTACAGGTATTTTGTGGGCTATGTGGGGAGACCCTGTGTAAGTGTGTCCTTCTACTCCAACATCTTGGCTCCACCCCCAGTCTGTCATTCTTTCCCACCCAGTCATTCACTCCAGCATCTCTTAAAGATCAACAACAAAGATGTAACAAATATTGCCAATCTTTTCTTTAAGCAATCAAACACCTTTGCATAACCTTCTTGGCAGGGTAAATGTAAATATTTTTTAAATGGACAAAAGAGACAACATTTTTCTTGTGGTTCAGTGATGTACTCATTTTCTATTTCACTCTCATGCTTGGATAAAGCATGAAATCTCCTGTGACCAATGGGTTTTTATCCAAATCCTGTGACTTGAAGGCATTAATTGCCTGTTTATCAAATTTTTGTATGGTGAAAAACTTGAAAGAATTTTAATATGTTAGATGACTGGATCAAAATCTCAAAAGAAAACCAAAGGGTAAATGATAGCCTGAATTTAATAAAACCAAATTTTGTAAGGACAAAAGCAAAGTCTTAGTTGTAGGCTTAAAAAGTCAACCCACCAGTACAGATTGTAGGACACATAGCTAGAAAGGGTATGTGAGTAAATGACCTAGGGACCACAGTAGATGTGAACTCTGTGGTCCACAACAACGTAACATAGCATCTCCCAAAGCTAAAGGAAAGCCAGTTTACCTGAGCAAAAGTACAATGGCCAAAATAAGAGTGGTCAGAGCTCTGCTGTATTCTAACCTAATACAACCAAAATGGAGAATTGTATTCAGTTTTTAGAGCCACATTTTAGAAAATGTCTGACTGAAATGTAACTAAGGAAAGGACAACAAAGAGGGTCAGGGAAATATAAACCCTGTGATGTGGCCTAGGGATATACAGCTTGGACAGTTGGAGACTTGTGTGGGATGTGATGACTGTTCAAGTATTTTAAGGGCACTCATGAGAAAGAGAAATAAGATTTAAGACATAACTTGGATGGATGAGTGGAAGTAATGGAGAGGTGGATTTGGGTTTAAAGTAATGAAGAACTCACTAATGTTTAGTCAATTTATGAGTCAATAAACACTTATTAAGCACCTACAGCATAACCATGGTAAGAGTTATGCTTAGAGCTATCCAAAAGTAAAATGTGTTTCTTTTGGGAAGCAATGAGCTCCTCATTACTGGAGGTCTTGAAGCACAGGCTGAATGAATACTTGGCAGCAAATTTATAAAGGAGATTCTTGTTCAGCTATTCGTTGATCACTAGATGAACTCTGAGATCCCTTCCAACTCAGATTTTTCTACTTTCTTCTTGAATATAGAGATCTAGGATATGTTCACAAAAAGTTTCCATACCAAAAAGGCTAATAACATTGGAAAGATCCTGTCCAAAAGGGAAAAGAAAACCTCTTTTATCTTTTCTTTGTTGCTCTTTTCCCCTCATAATTTCAGATCTCATTCTTGTTGTTTCAGCATGCTCTTTCTGCCAGCAGTTTCATTTCATCTACTCCTTTTTATTCTCTTATTTATTTTTTTGTCTGAACCAGTGTCTCTCTTTGCAATTGTTGCTGTTTCTTCTTGCTTCTCAGATGCTATCCAAGAGTCCTCATAAATAAGAACATTTCCAGATATGACATTGTACACAATCACAGGTCTTGAAAATTATAAGTTAAGTGACCCTCTCCAACATGGCCAGAACACATTTCCTTACCAATGAGCTCCTTTCCCATATTCTAGTCCTTGCATCACACTGCATTCAAGTAAGCATGGTTTGGGTTGATAAGAACCTTCATTACTCTCTTAGAGACAATAGTAATATTGAAAAATCCAAACAAGCACAAGAATGTTCTAACATATCTAACATGAACAGCAGGAGAATGTGCCTGACTGCCAATTAACAAGGAATCAAGTCTAATTTCCCAGCTGCATGATACTTCTGAACCTGTCAGAGATAGAGAAACCAGTCAGCCATTGTCTCAGTATTTGTCTTCTTGGGAACAGCCTCCTTAAAGCAACTCAAAATAGCATTCATTAAAGTAAAAAAAATACAATCCTATCTCAGCCTCCAGTGCTCTCAACTTTGGTGGAAGGGAATTCTATTCCTTTCAAAAGTCTCTGACATAACCTGAAACTAACCACTTGGGTTTGAGATAAGGGCATATTTTCAGAAAAACAGATGGATCAAGTTACTCAAGAGATAATGAGAAGGATTTGATCTGTCGGTTTATTGGCATAGGGAACTTCCAGATAGGAAATTCCTTCCACCAGGACAGGTAGTACTATAACTTCTCTGAAAGGTTTAGTCTTAGAAAGTTTCCTAGAACACTGAAGGTTCTGTGATTTGACTTGGGTGATTCAACTAGTGTTAGAATCAGGACTTGAACTCAGATCTCCCTGACTTCAAGACTAGCTTTCTGTCCAGAATGCCACACTGCCTCTTGCTAACAATATCTAGCACCATAACAGCATAGATAATGTTTTCTCCAAAATCTTGGATTTGAAGGATAGACTTGGTGAAGTCTATGTATATAAACCCAATATTCTTGTTGCCCTTTTTTCATCAGGGTCTCCACTTTAATCATTGACATGAAAAAAGCTCTCTTCTCTCACAAGACTTCTGGAATAGCCAAACCCATATCTGCTATTAGTAGAGAGATCTAGGTTAAAACCGCAATTCTCCTTATATAGTATGTGGCATCCGCCACCATTTCCTAGAAATAAATTTAGATGTCGAGTGTGTGAGATAATATTCCTTTTCTTGGATATTTTGCCTGCAATTACAAGATGTTACCACCATGTAGTGATACTGCATTATCATGGATATGCTTTAGTCAATGTAGGTCTGTTTTGCTTAAGATTCTCTGATGTAATTTTATCAGTATAAACACTCCTGGAAGAAGATTGATATAAGCCTTTTTTTATCTCTCCTTCATTTATGATAGAAAACATATTATATTCATTTAATTAAAACTATGTTACTAACTACTGTGTGTAAATTCAATTAAAATTCATAAGTATTTATTTAGCTGTCCCTGTGCATAAGGCACCAAGAGCAAACTTTTTAAGGAATTCAAAATCTAAGGTGTAATTGAATACATTTTCCCCCTAGTCCTAAACCAAACAAGTACATTTAACCCAACTCTTAAGTTTATTCATTATTGTACATATAAATTTGGCACAATTAGGATTATCCTTTATAACTCACTTTGAATGTTATGTTCGAAACAAATGCCTTTGGGGAATGGCATATGGTTCAATAACTTCAGTGTAGTTCAGCATCAAGAAGTCCCCCCAGAATTTTTCTTCTGTTGCCAGTGGATTCTCTCTTTTCCTGTCCACAAGGGGTCTATCCATCCTGTTTGTTACAGATTTCCATGTGTTCTTTGCCTCCCACAGGACCAAAACAAGTAATAGGGAGAAGCTGTCGTGCAACAATGTGAACCTACCGGGAGGGAGCTGGAAATGGAGTTTGTGATCTCCTTTGCTAAGAAGCTTCCAATAATAGAAGTTTTGTTTTGTTTTGTTTTTCCACCAGACTGCCTCTATATCTTTACTTGCATTGCCTCTTAATAAATCCTTCAAGGTTACCTCCCTACTTCTTCCTGATCAATACTTTATTTGCAAACAATGATTTTCTTCTGCTTAAGTTGCCCCTAGCAACAGCTTTAGCTCACAGACATCATCAGACACACCTTCCCCCCCTTTAGAGTTGTTTTCTAAAAGGGTCTGTATCTCTTCCCACAGAACATTTTAAAACGACATTTATAAACTGGAAACTTAACAAGATTTTTGAACAGAGATCTTTCTTAAGTGGTTCATCTCAGAAAGCCAAAGATGCATGGATGGAATGAGAGTAATTCACCATGGGTGCTCAATAAATGTTTGTTGCTTTGATTTGATTTTGGTACTCTGGGGTACCTTAATTTATCCACCTACCCATCTGTGATACAGGCACAATTACATTTTGACACTCACAAGAGATTGGGGGTAGAATGATGAGAAGAATTAAGGAATTTCAAGGAAAGAACAAGATAAATAGAAATGTTTTTCTTGTTAGGAATTTTTCCTTAGCAATATTGGTCCACTGATCTTGGGAAGTGGTTTCAGAATTTCACTGGCGATTAGGTTATAGTCATTACCATATCAGCAGTTTCAGATAGTTGTATCAGAATATATCTCACAAGTACACGGCTCTATGATTAGGACAAAACTTTTGAAAACCCAGTACAAGATTTGGAAATTGTAGCCACACATATAATTGTGGAAAATGTTGAGCTTTCACTATAACATATGCCACGTCATTATAGTTTGAGGCTGGGATTCATCAAGGTGATTAGTTCCTCCATCAATTCATATTTTCATCTCCACCATTCATTCTCCATTTCACTAAGCATATCACTTTTTCTTTCTTCTTTTCCTTCCTTCCTTCTTTCCTTCCTTCTTTTCTTTCTTCTTTCCTTCCTTCCTTTCTTCCTAACTAGTACAGATACCCAAGGTATAGACCACTTCAACTTAAATTCCAGATCTGACATCATCAGCCTTGCCTGCATCAGGGATTACAGGCATATGCCACCATGCCCAGTTTATCTATGTCTTTCTATAAATTGGAGGACTTACTCTATGGGCTAGAGGGCTTCCTCTGTTTTTCTTTCATATAGTAATAACACTATAGTATTCAGACTGTCTGTTTCCAACAATACAGGTCCATTCCTCTTAATTTTACAGTCTTTAGTCTTCAATCACTTAATACACAAATTTGTTAAGTGCCTACTATGTACAAAGAACTACTCTAGATAGTTGAGATTCACTGCTTTTAAAATATAGCATCTGCCTTCAAGGAGCTTACATTATAGGGGAATAGGGGAAAGAGAAACATGTGACCGAAAAGAAATAATCATTGATTAAGTGTCTGCTATGTGCTAGGAACTATCCTAAGCACTTTACAAATGTTACCTCATTTGTTCCTCACAACAATCTTGGGAGGAAGGTGTTATTATTAACACATTTTACAGTTGAGAAAACCAAGGCAAACAGAGGTTGTTACTTGTCCAGGGTCAAAGAACTAATAAGCGTCTGAGGCGGAATTGAACTCAGATCTTCCTGACTCTAGGATCAATACTCTATCTACTGTGTCACTTGATTGCATAGATCAGTCTATAAAAAGATTTGTTTTTATAACCAAACCTCCATAAATGCTCCGAATATAGCTTATGCCTAGGTTTTTCACTCTCTTATTCACCTCAACTCCTATACAAGCACTAAAGGTAATAAGTACAGCTAGTTGGTACAGGACATCCATTATTATTTTCCAGAGAAAAGGAACAGAAAGCCCATGGTCTTAAAGCATAAATATACACAAGATGTAAAATGTTCATAATAGGCCACAAACAATTAGCATAATTCTTCTTTTCTGTTGAATCACATTTTTCCATATTATCCATTCAATGTCACTATGTGATTTAAACTCACCTTGAAAGGTTATTGAACTTAAGGTTGTCAGTAGGGTGACACCCCAATATCCTGTTCATTCCCTCTCCTACAAGGTCTCATATAGTCCTTTGTGATGTATTTTACATTAATCTCCAAATACTGACCCAGCAGCTGATTATGCTATGAACAGTGAAGCATTGTTAAAAAAGAAAAAATACCAGATTTGGAGTCAACACTCTGAGTTCAAATCCTAACTCTGCTATGTCAAACCTCTGTGGCTATGGATGATTGACTTCATGTCTCTTTTTCTAACTTTGTCCGAAAAACAATTATGTAGTTAAACTAAATGACTTTTAAGGTCCTTTCTCAATGGAACTTAGCTAAGTATGGATAAGTTTACCACCAGGAAACCATCAGAAGATGACTTTTTTTTAACGATAATGGATGAAATAGAATACAATACAAAATGATCCTCTTTGCCTCTTCTACTTCCTTCATGACCTCTTTTACTTCCATGCCAATGGTAACAGATTAATCAAATAGAATTTGCTGAAAAACAACAGTTTTTAGATAATGTGCAAATATTAATTTAACTACTAGTACCAGTAACTTATTAAATAAATACAAGACATAGTGAGTGTTATTTTCTGGCATTTTAAATGTATATTTATGGAAAATAATATTAAAAATAATCCCTTGTGGTCTCCCGAATTTTACCCTCTAGGCAGCTTTTCACCTGCTTATCTCTAGCTTTGGCTCTATGAGCTCAGCAAGAGATTAAGTTCACACTAAAAAGACAATTGTGAACGTCCTCCACTCTAGTTATAGAAGCAATCTAGTTCTTTATATAGCCAGGACCCTGTGTTAGTGGTGCAAATCTCTTGAGACTCAAGAAAGGAACAAGAATGGTAACCACATCAGGAGAACCCATTTTATTCCCCAGACTAGAGCAAATACTGAGTTCATTGAATTGGTGGGTGGGAAGAAAATAGAAAAGTATTTCCGTAGGGTATGGTCCCGTCATATTTCAGCATACTGGAATCATCACTGATACATAAATATTTTATGTTTCCTATTTGAAATACAAAACAAGACGAAATAGCCCCTCTTCAGTTCCATTTGGTCTTCACATGAGGAGGAGCAATAGAGATAGAGGAAGCACTCATTCATTCACAAAAGGAAAGCTTTATATTTCATATTAGTTAGAGAATTATCCAGATGCATCACTGGATTATCTTTCAATGAACAGAAGAGCTCTTGGGTGATGCTCAGCTGGGTTGGATGGAAAATTCCACATAAAGTTATCTCATGAAGTAGCTACTTGTGGTTGTGAAATGGAAAGAGGAGAATTCCCTAGGACATTTATGACAGGTCTTTAATTCTGGAGGATTACTCTTAATTGTGTTAACCTGTCTTTCACCAGTTTCACCAAAGAAATTTAAATAAATAATGATGGTGAATTTTTTTGGAACTAAAAAGTCATTCCCTCTTTTCCTCCTCTCAATTCCTTTCTCCACCCCCATCCCAGCCTCTTCCCCTTGCCTCTTTCCAGGTCTTCTCCAGTAGTACCATTCTTTGCCCGTTTTGATCCAGTAACATAAGGTTTAGGCATACATTGAAATTTTAACGAAGTGTGAGAGTATCAAGTCAAAGAGTTCACTCCACAAAGGAGAGTATGAATTTGAAGGGGAGAGCACAATGACCCCTGCTAAAAACAAAAGGTAAAGTTATTTAAATTAGCAATCATTCATTAAGCCTACATGCCAGGCACCGTTCTAAATGTAACTGAATTCTATAGGCATTGCCTTTAAATACAAATATTTTCAGTGAAGTCATAAAGGAAAATGTCCAGGCTGTGAAAGAGCTACAGATGGCCAGATGGGTAGAGCTGTGAACAGATGATTCTTAAGGGACAGAGTGATTTACTACCTGGCACAGAATAAAGTAAAAGGAGTCTAGAAACAGATGAAAATGTAGAAGGACTCTGTTCTGGACATTTGGCAATGCCTGTAAAAATCTAAGAAAGTGGCCCAGGGAAGAATGAACTCAGGAGATGGTTGGTAGTTCAGTTTAGCTGGACTAGAAACGAAGAAGAAAGAGAGTGGTTTGAACAAAAAAAGTGGCATAGCTTAAAACAATAAACATATTTCTGACCAAAAGCCAAAGGAATTGACCTAGAGTCCAAATGGCCTCAAAATTAACCTGAACCATTGCCTGTCACCTAAGCTGTCACAATTTGAAACATTAATTTGTGAGAAAATCAAAAATGGTACAAAACATATACAGTGAATTCTCTCACACTTCGATAAAACCTCAGTGGATGCCTAAATCTTATATTACTGGACCAAAATGGGCAAAGGGTGACATTACTAAAGAATTCTAGGAAGGAAGCAAGGCCAGAAAGCTTGAGATGAGGGTGGGATGATGAGGTGGGAGGAAGGGAATGGCTTTTGAGTTCCAAAAGAGTCATCAATGACTTATCTAAGATCACATGAATAGGTGGGAGATACCAGATATCCAAGGTAAACTCCAAGTCCAGTGTTCTGTTCATTGTATCATGTGCTCTCTCTAGATGAGAGGACCTCTTCCTTTCTTATTAAATACCAATTAAATCCCAAAGGGTTCCTGTACCTTTTTATAGGAGCTGGCCAAAGAAGAATTGTAGAAAGATTGAAGAGATTTTCCCCAAAAGAGTAGGTTGTTTGGTGCTATTTATAAGGCAGAATGTCCTATTTATTAAAATATTTATTGTTAATTCCTCCAGGATCCATTACAAGAAAACTCCCTGAACTTCAGCATTTATGACTGTGAGAAGCAACAGCTTAGTTCTCTGAGTACCTCAAGCTCAAAGACTGAATGAAGTTTGGCCAAGGGGCCAAGGAAGGGCTATTTCTACTATAACTAAATCATAAACTGCCTGCATTAGCACAGTTAAAAGTTATCATTTGGATCAATATAAGGAAAGACTTCCTAAGAATTAGAGTGTCCCCAAAAGAGAATTGTTTGCCTGAGGACATTGGTCTTTCATCACTAGATAGGATGGATGAATATTTGCTATGAATTTTATCCAGAGGATTCAGGTATTGGTTAGAGGTCTGGGCTAGATGCAGGCTAAGGTCATTTCCATCTCTGATTCTGTAATCCCTGGTCACTGCCAACTGCATAGAACAATTTTAGTTCCATTTATGCTTGTAGGAGACATTAGATAACTTTGGGAAATAAGTACCCAATCATGAGGATCGTAGTTAATACTGATGCTGTATTATTTAAATATAAATATATAGCTACCAACCCCCCAGTTCTGAGTTGAATCTGCTTGATTTGTGGTGTTTAAATAGTGAAAATGAATTTGCAACGATCCAGCCGCAACACTCTCTCTTCTAGTTATCATTGTGATCAAAAGCACATACTTGTGAAATATCTAGCCTCAGGCTGGGTGAACCTTAGGAAAAAGCTAAGTTATCTGACTGGTTATGGATTGAACTTACAGTTGAGTTCATTCACACCACTTTCCTATCCAGCTAAAGTATTATCCAAGGAGATAAAAATTCCACAATTAAAGTTACAATTAATAAGAATTTATTATGTGACTACTACATATAAACACTGGCAGCTTCTGGAGATACAGAGACAAAAATAAATCATCCCTGTCCTCAAGGGTCTGCCATTCTAGTGAAGGATATATAAAATACAAAAACAAAAAAAAAATAATAGCAAGAGAATATTAACAATTAGAGGGATTAGGACATTTCTCTTGTGGCAAGTAACACTTGACCTCTACTTTGAAAGAAGCTAAAGATTTTATGAGTCAAAGGGGAGGGAGCTTTCCCAATATAATGAACCACTTATGCAAGTGGTTCATATAATGGTAGTAGATATAATGGCATGAAAAGAAACACCCAATCTGTCCAGCTTACAACTAGTATCAAGTGAAAAAGAGTCTGAAATTGAAACAAGGTAGAACGTGAGTCGTTACTTTCACCTTTGGCTCTGTAGACTCAAGGACAGACCTAATAGTATTGACCCAGATATTTTAGATTTGACAGTTTATTCCTTAAGTTGTATATTTTAGCTTCTTAGACATAATAAATACAGTAGCATCAGATTAATGTGAACCTAGTGATTATTAAACCTCTCTTTCCAGAGAAATAGAATTAGCATCCTGACTTGTTTTTATGAATTGCAATGGGCAATTGTAATCCCTGCTCCATATGGCTACAGATACATCTGTGTATCGAAAAGTTCATTCCCCATCAGATGGTCCCATTTTGGGTCAATGATAATTGCCAGAGACAATGTGAAGAGGTGGGTAAACCCCAGAAGATTCCACTGGATTGAAGTTCACTTCCTACAAATTCTGTGCCCATATGAACTGTCCAACTTCAACACATTCAGCCTTACATCTGAGCAAGAACAGATTTTCTTAATTGGTATTTTGGTATTTATGCTTCTTGCCTTGGCGAGGGCCCCAGGAAGACAGAGACAATGGTGGGGTGGGAATAAATGTTTCACATAAAGGTTAGCTGGATTGTTTTCCGCTTTCCAAATGCTGAAGTAGATTCTTTTATTTGCACTGATTTATCTGCTCCCAGCTGTCCCAAGTCTGAGGAACTATCCACAAAGCTGCTAGATGCCTGAGCCAGGGCAATGGAGGGGGTTACTTTTCTCCAGCTTACCAACTGACACCGCTTCATCTTCACTGCCCTGTCAACTCCCTGAACACCTTTACTCTTCTTTAGCAATCTGTGGGCATAGGCCTATGAGGCTGCCAAAGGTGGAGCTGCCAGATAACTCCTTCTAATTTTTCCTTTTCAGAGTTGAGCACACCAAACCTCCTCTTTTTATTCAATAAGAGAAAAACAATTACAACAGTACAAATGTTCTACAAAATTCTGTTGGTTTCACTTGCTGATCTTCTCTAGAAAGCAGACCCATGGAGTCTAGATGAACTGCCTGGCTTAGCATGAGATCACTCCTTGGGAAAAAGGAGTCCATTTATAAGCAAATAAAGCATGTACCCTTCCTTCTGAAACTTTTGTAGACTTTGAGGACAAAACTCTGGCTTTGCCACATTTTGAATACATTAGAGAATCCATAGTACTACTCTTATTAAAAAAAAGTAGATAATATTTAAATAATATGGGGTAACTAGGTGTCTTAGTGCATAGGGCACCTGGCCTAGAGTCAGAAAAAAAAACCCTATGTTCACATCCAACATCAGATACTTTCTAGTTGTGTGACCCTAGGCAAGTCATTTAACCATGGTTTGCCTCAGTTTCCTTATCTGCAAAGTAGGGATAACAATAGCACCCCCCCCCAGCATTGTGTTGGTAATCAAATGAGACAATTAGAAAGTCCTCAGCACAGTGCCTAACACAGAGTAAGTTCTATATGAATATTAAGCATAATAATAATTCTTTCCATGTTCAATAAAGATAGTGGGTCTGCTTCCTTCAGCGAATCCACTCTTTATTTCCTCAGCAAGAGGAAATCATTTCAGTGATAGACACAGTAAGTCCTTGTCCCACCTTTGTCCCATGCCTAATCCATGGGTGACCTTGAGCCAGTAACTTAATCTTATCAGTTCACAGTTTTCTCATTTGTATAATGTGGAAATTGAACTATATGATCTCTGAGGTACATTGCAGTTCTAGATCTATGATTCTATAGTCTTTATAAAATTATAACAAAATCTAGCCATTTGAATATAGTGGTTACCTTCTTCTATACCTGGCATAGAACTTCGAAGAAAGAGTATGTAGTATATTTCAAATCTTCTGACTTGTTTTTTTTACCATACTGTCACCATTCTTCATTTTTCCCCCTTTCTTTTATAATATATTCATTTTATTTATTTTTAACGCTCTACAATCACTACCATAAAACTTAGATTTTTTTTCCCCCTACCTACCTCCATTACCCCCTCCTTCCCCAAGATGGCATACAATTCTATATAGGATCTACACATACATTCCTATTGAATACATTTTCATTATAGTCTTGCTGTATAGAAGAACTAAAATAAATGAGAGAAATCATAAAATAAACCAGAACATA
This sequence comes from Potorous gilbertii, assembly GCA_028658325.1. Classification (NCBI taxonomy): domain Eukaryota; kingdom Metazoa; phylum Chordata; class Mammalia; order Diprotodontia; family Potoroidae; genus Potorous; species Potorous gilbertii. Next base: position 632,288,999 of record CM053770.1, read on the forward strand.
ATACACACAGACACTCACACACACATACACACAATAATCTGCTACATTCTGCAGTTGAATTTCATAGACAGCATACAATTCTATATAGGATCTACACATACATTCCTATTGAATACATTTTCATTATAGTCATGCTGTATAGAAGAACTAAAATAAATGAGAGAAATCATAAAACAAACCAGAACATAATACACACACACACACACACACACACACACACACACACACACACAATGATCTGCTACATTCTGCAATTAAATTCCATAGATCTTTCTCTGAATGTGGAAGGCATTATGCCTTAGAACACCATTGGGAATTTCTTTTTAATGTCCTTACATTGCTATGAAGATCTCAGTCTACCAGAAAAAAAGCTCACACACTGTGGTCACTGCTGTGCACAAAGTTCTCCTGATTCTGCTCCTTTCACTCAGCATCAGATCATATAAGTCTTTCCAGGCTTCTTTGAAGTCTTCTTGTTCATCATTTCTTATGATGCAATAGTATTCCATTGCATTCATATACCATAATTTATTCAGCCATTCCCCAATTGATGGGCATCCCCTTGATTTCCAGGTTTTGACCACTACAAAGAGTGCTGCTATAAATACTTTTGTACATGTGGGACCCTTTCTGGTTTCTATGATCTCTTGGGGATACAGTCCTAGAAGCAATATTGCTGGGTCAAAGGGTATGCACATTTTTGTAACCCTTTGGGCATAGTTCCAAACCACTCTCCAGAATGGTTGGATGAGCTCACAGCTCCACCAACAATGAATTAGTGTTCCAACTCTCCCACATCCTCGCCAACATTTATCATTTTCCTGTTCTATCATGTTTGCCAATAATAGGTGTAATATGGTACCCCAGAGTTGTTTTGATTTGCATCTCTCTAGTCAAAAGTGATTTAGAGCATTTTTCATATGATTATAGATATCTTTAATTTCTTCCTCTGAAAATTTCCTGTTCATATCCTTTGACCATTTATCAATTGGGGAAATTTTTCCCCATTTTAATACATTTTTCCCAATTATATGTAAAAAACTATTTTAACACACATTTAAAAAAAAAAGTGAGTTCCAATTTCTCTCCTTCCTTTCCCTCCATCCACCTTGAGAAGGCAAGTAATTTGATATGGGTTATACATGTGCAGTCATGCAAAACATATCTTCGTATTAACCATCTTGCAAAAGAGAACATAGACAAAAGAAATCCTAGAAAAAGAAAGTTTAAAAATTATGCTTCACTCTGCATTCATACTCTATCTGTTCATTCTCTGGAAGTGGATAGAACTTTTCATCATAAGTCCTTTGGAATTGTTTTAAATCACTGTATTGCTGAAAATAACTAAATCATTCACAGTTGATCATCATAATATAGTGCTGTTACTGTGTACAGTGTCCTCTTGGTACTGATCACTTTATTTTACATCAATTCATGTATGTCTGTTGTTGTTGTTTTTTCTAAAAGCATCCTGCATATTTTATGGCACAATAATATTCCATTATATACCATAATATCTTAACTATTCCCCAATTGATGGGCATCACCTTAATTTCCGATTCTTTGCCACTATAAAAAGAGTTGATATAATTATTTTTGCACATATATGTATGTCCTTTTCTTTTGTTATTTCTTTGGGATATAGACCTAGTAGTGATATTTCTGGGTCAAAGATTATGCACAGTTTTATAGCCCTTTGGGCATAGTTCCAAATTACTCTCTCGAATGGTTGGATCAGTTTAGACTCCACCAATAGTACATTAGTGTCTCAATTTTCAAATATCCACTCCAATATCTGTCATTTTCAATTTCTGTCATATTGGTCAATCTGATAGAATGAGGTGTTATCTCAGAGTTGTTTTAATTTGAATTTCTCTAATCAATAGTGATCAAGAGCATTTTTTTCACATGATGACAGATAGTTTTGATTTCATCTGAAAACTGCCTGTTAATGTCCCTTGACCATTTATCAATTGGAAAAAGACTTGAATTTTTACAAATTTGACTTGACTCTTTATATACATATGAGAAAAGAGGTCTTTATCAGAGTAACTTGCTATAATCCTCCCTCCCAGTTTTCTGCTTTCCTTCTCACTTGACTGCATTGGTTTTGTTGGTACAAAAACTTTTTCATTCTCTTTTCTATCAGTCTCATTTCTCTCCCCTCTATCTTTCTTCCCTGTAAGTTAAGAAGATTTTGATAAACATATGAATGAGCATGTTATTCCTTCTCTGAACTAATTCTAGTGAAAGAAAGATTCGAGAACTATCCACTTCTTGCCCCGCTCCCTGCCATCCTTCCCTCCGCTGGAAAAGTTCTTTTGGACTTCTTTTATGTGACATAATTCACCCCCATTCTAAGTCTCCCTCCCACCTGTTCCCAGGGCATTCCTCTTTCTCAACTCTTAACTTTACTTTTTTTGGCTATAATTCCATGATAGTCAATTCACACCCATGCCTTCTATCTGTATATTCCTAACTGCCCTAATAATGATGACATTCTTAGGAGTTAAAAAAGTGTCATTTTCCCATGTAGGAATGTAAACACTTTAACCTTATTGATTCCCTTACTATTTTTCTTTTCTCTTTATCTTTCTGTGCTTTTCTTGAGTGTTGTATTTGAAAGTCATATTTTCTATTTAATTCTGGTCTTTTCATTAGGAATGCTTGAAAATCCTCTATTTCATTAAGTATCCATCCCTCCTCTTCCCCAAAGGATTATATTCAGTTTTGCTGGGTAGGTGATTCTTGGTTTCAACTCTAGCTCCTTTGCTCTCCAGAGCATCATATCCCAAGCTCTCCAGTCCTTTAGTGTAGAACCTGCTAAGTCTTGTGTTATCCTAACTGTAACTCCACAATCTTTGAATCATTTTTTGGTAGCTTACAATATTTTCTCTTTGACCTGGGAGCTCTAGAATTTTTCTATACTATTTTTGACACTTTTCATTTTGGGGATTCTTTCAGTTTCTATTTCACCCTCGCTTCTAGGATATCAGGGCAGTTTTTCTTGATAATTTCTGGAAATATGATGCCTATGATCTTTTTTAAATCATGACTTTCAAGTAATATAATAATTTTTAATTATCTCTCTTGGATCTATTTTCCATGTCAGCTGTTTTTCCAATGAGATATTTCACATATTCTATTTTTTATCTATTTGATTTTTTAAAATTGTTTCTTGATATCTCATTAAGTCATTAGCTTCCATTTGCCCAATTCTAATTTAAGGAATTTTTTTTCTTCAGTGAGCTTTTGTTCCTCATTTTGTTTTGTTTTTCATTTAGCCAATTCTACTTTTTAAGATGTTCTTTCCTTCAATGAATTTTTGTGCCTCTTTTACCATTTGCCATTCTGTTTTTAAAGTGTTATTTTCTTCAGTATTTTTTGTGCCTCCTTTATCAATTTTGACCCTTCTTTCATTATTTTCTTGCATCACTCTCATTTCTTTTCCCAATTTTTTCCTCTGCCTCTTTGATTTTTGAAATCCTTTTATGAGCTCTTCCAGGAATTCTTTTGGGGCTCATATCCAACTCATATTTTTTTCCTTGAGGCTTTGCATATAGTTATTTTGTTGCATTCTTGTTATAGTCTTCTGAGTTTATGTTTTGATCTTCCCTGTAACCATAGTAACTGTCTATGGTCAGGTTTCTTTTTGTTGTTGCTGTTTGCTCATTTTCCTAGCTTTTTCCTAGCTTTTAACTTTAGTTAAAATTGGGCTCTGCTCCCAGGGTGGAGGAGGCACTATCCCCAAGCTTCAGGTTTTGTATGCTTCTGCTTTCAGAGCTAGTTCTGGGGGTCTGTAAGTTTTCAGTTCTTTCAAGATGGTATGATTTAGGGAGAGGTGTGGTAATTGCCCTCCTGGCCTGGGCTCTGGTTTTTGAGTGACCACAAGTACCCTTGGAACTGTGACCTGGGTCCCTGCTTTCCTGTAGTTGCAAACTTCATTGTGATTTTGTTCCTCTTTGCTCTGGAACTGCGACCAGGAACCACACATGAGCAATGCATCAGAATACTTCTCCCAGTGACAGTAAAGGATACTTTGTAGCCTTTTTCTGATCGGTTGTCTGACCCCTGTACAGTCTGTGAGGTGAGATCTCTGGAAGCTACCACTAATTCAGTCATCCCTAAAGCTTGCTGCTGGCTGGTTCTCTACTCACTCCAGTAAGACAGACTCTTCCTGACAATCTTCTAAGTTGTCTTTGGCTAGAGAATTGTTGCACCCTGATTTTTTGTTAGTTCTCTCACTCCACAATTCATTTTGAGGCATTATTTTTATTTCATTTGAAGGGGAATTTGAAGGGGAATTTGAAAAATTCAGGCAAGTCCCTGAATTGCTCTGCCATCTTGGCTCTGCTGCCAATGTGCCTTGTTTCTAATATTCCATTCTTCATGTTCTTAAGAGAAGGCAAGAAAGGGGGAAAGGAAAAGGGGAAAATACTCTGTACACATTTCAGAAATAAGGTTGACTTCTTTCCTTCTCTCCATCTCTCCCCATTTTTCCTACCCTCTCTTCCTGCTTGACTCTCACCAGTTGTCCTGATCTATATATGGTCACTGGACCTAGAGGGCTCTGGAGGAGAAAGTGATTGGTTACTTTGCACAGTTCTCTCTCACTCAAGTCTAAATCAATTGCAAGTCATATTATCTCCCTCATGCCATGGTCCTCTTTGGGAACAGAGAACAAAGCACACACAACTATAAGGGATTGTCTGGATACCATTAGATTATCTTGTGACAAACAAGCTGACATCCACATAATTGTCTGTAGACCAATGCGAGAGGGAGGCTTGAGAGGTGACACCTAGGATTTGACAATTGTTGCAATAAGATTTTTCCATTCTTATGGGGGTAAAGGGAGTGTGGACTCTCATGTCTGTCAATGTGTTGTACATTAGAACAGCTCAGGAAGGCTGAAGGGGTCTGGACATTTTATATAAAGGGAATAATCTTCCTCAGTGCTTCTCCTTGGATTTTCACTTCTGAGATCATAAGCAGGGAAATGCCAATCATGAAAATTGCATGGAATAAGGAGTTTCCCAGTTTGGAAGCTTCCTAGTCTATCTAAGAAATGAAACATCTAGTTTCCAACTCCTTCATTTTAAAGATAAGGAAACTGAGTCCCAGGAGATGAAGGAACTTGTCTAGGGTCACATAGGTAGTAAGGAGCAAAAATGGGGCTTGACCCCACCTATTTTTATTGTGAGTGAGGTCTTTCCCCTAAAAATTTCATCTATTGGTATGTCAAAATGCCAGTTCATATCTAACATATCCCAGGTGAAAAAATTACCCTTTTAAACATATTTCCACAGAAGCAAATTATAAAACTTTTCTAGCTCTGTGTTTCTTGGGGGTGGTTCAGAACTGGTTCCCATAATTAGAGAAATATGAAGTATAGTAATTAAAATTAGAGATTGACTGTAGGCATAGTTTAAAAGAGATATATTAAATCTTTTGAGGTATCACCATCATAATCCAAAAGTTTAAAAGGAATCTTTTTCATCAAATAAAAAAAGAAACAAGGAGACACAAATGGCAGTAGAGGTAGTTCCATCAGGTTTAGGTTGAATAATCACCAAAAAATATTCATTAATAGATTAATATGAAAGTGGAAACAGATCACTGATGTACTTTTCCAGAAATCTGTCCTCAGTTCTATGTTGTTTAACGTTTATATTGAATGGTTTTATTGGTTTAAAGTCAACTTGGATAGAGGCCTCTAATAGAATTCCCCAGGTCTCCTTAGTTCTGTGTTATTTAGCATTATTTTCATCAATGCCTTGGATGAAGATAAAGATGTCATTGTTATGCAATATTACAAATGACAAAGTTAGAAAGAATAACAAATTAGATGAGAGAGTTAAGGTCCAAAAGGATCACATAAAAACTAGCATGATGGGCCTAATTAAAAAGATGAAATTTATTAGAAATAAGATTAAAGTCTAACACTTGGGTTCAATGTATAGGATAGTGAAGAAGTGGTTAGACAATAATTCACATGCAAAAGAATTAGAGGTTTTAGAGAACTGCAAGCTCAATATGAAGATGGAATGACTGCTAAAATGAAAAAAATAGCATGACTATAGATTGCTTTAATAGAGGTATAATGTCCTAAACAAACTTGGTGATGGTTCCAGTGTATTCTACTCTTCTCAGACCACATCTAGAACATTATATTCAGTAATAATCAACATATTTTAGGAGGGATGGGTCCAGAGGTAGATCATTAACAGGATGATCTGAGGACTGAGATACATGATACTTGATAAATGTATCAAGGAATGAATTATTGCCTTTCTTTCTCTACATCCTCTTTCCATTTGAGTTAAGTAGGATAAATTATGAGTGATTTTCAAGAGCCATACAAAGTGTTGAGTAAGACTGGAATCTGGGGATATACAGAAGAAAGCCAGGGTTGAGGGAAAGAGCAGGACACAGAAGAACCTCATAGATATTTTTTACCCTCATATTTCACAGGAGAGATGCATCCAAAGATTCAAGGTCTCTATAGAAAGCCAATAATCTACAAGGAGAGAGAGAGAGAGAGAGAGAGAGAGAGAGAGAGAGAGAGAGAGAGAAAGAGAGACACGAGAGACACAGAGAGAGACAGAGAGAGAGACAGAGACACAGAGACACAGAGAGATACAGAGACAGAGAGACAACCAAAACTGGATACTATCCCTTTTTGTGGCAAGAAGGAGCCAATGCAGGATTATTGGTAAGTAGTTCCACCAGAAGTGACTATTTATTTATTGTATTTTTTTTTGAACTAATATTTGTTCTAACTTGGCTGTTTTGTGTACTCCTTTTAATAAGTCTTCCATTTATAATATAGTACACTGCATGCTTAACAATAGTAAGTCAATCTCTGTGTACTGGGAGTTACTATGCATGCAATTTTCCAGGTCTCTGGGGTGGGGACACCCACAAAAGTGGGTGAGAAAAAATGAGAAAAGCCCACAAAGTCCATAACAGATTCTCTACATGGATTCACAAGGAACATTTGACAGTTCTTGAAGTACTTGACTTGGAAAAGAAGAAACCTAAGGGTGGCAGAATAAGTAACTTAAATATTTGAAAACTTGTCACGTGGAAGAGAAACTAGAAGTGTTCAACTTGGTCTTCTCAAAGAAGAATAAGGTAGGAATTTGAAAGACAGATTTTCTACCTCTCAGCACCAAACTATTCTTCATTAAAGGAAAATACCTTGAATATACAGTACTTATCTACAACAAATTTTTCTAACGATCAGAGCTATACAAAATTGCAACGAACCGCCTTGTGAGATTGTGGGTTCTCCATCACTGGAGGCTTTCAAGCCACATCCTATCACTTGTGGGGGATGTTTTAGAGAGAACTTCTCTTCAGATATGGGTTGTTCAAGATGACTTTTGATGTTCTTTCATCTGAGATTCTATGATTCTTTCCCCGTCTGGTTTACACATACATACTGCTTACATCTTCCTTTCTCAGCAATTCTAAGGGAGAGATGACAATTATTCTTTCCTGAACCAGTGACTCCCTATGTACCACATAATCATAGATATGAAATCATGGAAGGGACTTCAAAAGTTCATCTGATCTAGTCCCCTGATCTTTCGTTGGGAAAATACTATCCTTTGCCTGAGGCAATGAGACACAGAGAGGCCATGTAACTTCCACAACATCACACAGCTAATAATTGTTAGCAATGGGGTGAGAACCCCAGATCCTCCTGTCTCCCACTCTCAGCATTCTGCTCCTCAGACAAAAATTCAGGATTCTATTCTTACCAGGATTTGAGATGATAGAGTAATAGCGAAAAGGGAAAGCTGTTTATTTGTTTTTCTGCAGTGTTCTTGGTTCCTAGGCAATTTGGAATCCATAATGACAGTCTTGTAGATAAGCAATACAAGCAAACAAATATATACATATATATGTATATATAAATACATATATGTGTATGTGTGTGTGTGTATATATGTGTATATATATATATAAATATATATATATATGAATAGGGCTGATAAATACTGAGATGTCAAGGTTTCACTAATTCTGATTTACCTTTGTTAGGTAGGATTCTGATTAATTCTCTTCTCTCAAGAATGAACGGAAGAACTGTGGGTTCTATAGAATGATAGACCTCCTTTTCCAAACAAGCCTTTGCAGGCTCTGTCTTCTATCTGGCTTTTGAACAGAGAAACTGCTCAGCACTAGGCAGCAGCATCTGTGGTTCCCTGGCTAATGATGGTTCTTTAAGCCCCTCTAAAGGCTGATTCCAAAACTGAAATTACAACAGCTTTGCGGTGGCTATGTTTCCTACCTCCCCATATCCCCATGCTGGACTTTATGGTAAAATGGCATGTTACCTTTATCCTCACTGTACTCACCCTTATTTGGGAATTTTCACAAACCAATGACCAATTAAAAAATTATTTCCTAGGCAACAGCATAAGATATATATACAGGTTGGAAACAGGCCTTAAAACCAGGTCATGGGACAAAGATTGTGGAGCATGCCTTCTATAGAATAATAACACCATGGAAATGGAGAGTTGAAAAGCACATTAGAGATATTTAATTCAAGAATTCTTAACTTGGGGCTCATGAACTTGTGTATGTATGTGTGCATACACAGAGATACAGGCACTCATATACATACATATACTCACTTTCCCTCCCCCATATATGTGTCTGTACATAATTAGCATATGTGGGTATTTGTATTTACATATTTAAATATAAATGCTTTCTTAATTATCTTATAGATTTTATTTTTAGGCATAAAAACATTATCCTGTGAAAGGATAGGCTTCATCAGACTGCCAAAGTTATCCATGACACCAGAAAGGCAAGAACCTTTGACCTAGTCCAAATCCATCCTTTACCATACAAATACTTGTTTTACAAATGAAAAAAAACTGAGACAAAGAAAAAAGTGATCAAGACCAAGATTCCACATGCAGTAAATAGTATAGACAGGGGGAAAAAAATCTTAATTTTTTCTGACTCCTAGTCTTTCTTTTCCACCTGTCTCTTTTTGTCATAGAACCTTAGATTGTCTTGAAGCATTTGGTTTATTGTTCTGTGTCTCAATACAAAATGGATGTCTGCTGAGATCCACTGGAGCAAGTTTGGATTTTTCTTGGTCAGAGAGGATAGAGCTAGGGACAATAGGCTCATGTTGCAAAGAAATAGATTTCAGTTTTTAACACAAGGGAAAAGTCATTAACAATTAAATCTATCCAAGAACTTGGAAAGCAATATCCTTATATGCCTGCAGCAATGTAAAAGGAAAGAACCAAACAATCAAAACTCAATGTGATGTCTATAATGTCCACGGTTGACCCCTTTATAGGATTAGGGAACTATGAATTTAAACATTAAATGCCAATTAAGCAAATAAGCATTTATTAAGTAACTATTAGGTGCCAGTTATTTCACCAGGCACTGAATATAATGTATTGGTTAATTTTCCTTAACTGTTTTACCCATTTATACACATGCATGCATGCATACATACAAATACATGTACACGTGTGTATGTGTTTTAAAATAAGAGACAACTTTATGGAACAGGAAGAGAAAAACTCTACTGGAAAAAGTAGGGGATGTAAAAACAATATGAACACACTCTTTTTTTTTTTTAAATTGTCATCCCTCCCAAAGGGAAAAACAAACATTCGAACAACTAAAGTCATGTAAGTGGCAAATGGGGCTGCCTTGGTAAATAGTGGATTCTTCCTCTCTGGAGTTTATTAAAGGCTGATAGACCTCTGACACTTGTGAATTTCCAATATAGATTGAATAAGGTATGGATGGGACTCGAAGGCAGTTGAATAATTTTGAGTTCTAATTCTGTGAATCATATGTGTGGCTGATGATTTTTTTAAATATTTCAGCTAAATCTTATGAAATTGAGCCCCGTTAATCAGGAATTTGTCTTAATTCAAGGTGAACAATATCTGATGTTTACTTTTTATGGTTCTGAAGAATTTGCTAAGAAAATTAATATTATAACAAGATTGCTCAGGAGGAATATGGTATGGAAGAAAAAGATGATTTAGAATTCAGGGATACCTGGGCAATATTGGACACATCACTTACTCTAGGCTTCCATTTCCTCATCTGTAAAATGAAATGTTGCCCTGGATGATTTCCAGGGTTCCTTTATTGTGCTAACTTTCATGTGCTAACTATCTAAAATCCTATAAACCTATCTATTTATGAAACTGGAAACTAGAAGCATAAATGAATTAAGACAATAAACTAGTTTTAAACATTTAAGTACATTAATTGTTCAAATGCAAATAGATCTTGCTAATTACAAATGAATCTTTTCTATTTTTTAAAGCAGACACATTTTCTCCCACTCTCTCCTCCCTTCCTCAATTAATTATCATGTACATGAAAAGCAATAAAATAAAATTTAAAAAAACAGTACTTGAGAGAGGCAACTGAGTAAAAATAGGAATTGAAGTTAGGAAATCTGGATTAGATTAGGTGTAGGGACATGATGGAGGGACCTCAAACCTTTACTCGGGAGTCTATTGCTAAATTTTCAATCTGAGCATTGACAACTTAGAAATTGGCAACGTAATCAAGGCTTGATTTACTGTTTTGCTAATTATCTAGACTTAAGAATACGATGAAGAAAAAATAATAATGCAGATGAAACATAAAAGTACTTCTGGGATACATTTTTTTTTCCTTCTGACAGTCAGTGGCTAAACATTTATTAGTGCGTAACTATTGTGTATGACATTGTCAAGTCATTGAACTTCTTCAAGACTTTGTTTATTCATCTGTGAAGTGGGGGGAATAATAATACCAGTACCATTTACCTACTTCACAGAAGTGTTAGAAATATTAGGAAGCACTCCAATATTTGTAAAGATTTATACAAATATTAGCATTTTTGTTGTTGTTGATGTTATTCTGGCTTTTCACTCTAAGGTATCTAACTGACTTTCCTTCTCTTCCCCCCATCCTTGGTCTGAATTAAGGAGATTTTTTCTTTATTATACCTGCCAAACTTCCAACAAGACACCAGACCCATAGATCTAACACTTGTAAGTATGAGTGATAAAGGACATTGACATATTTCCTAAAAAAGAGAATGGAACAAAGTCACTAGACCTCTTCAGTAAATTCAGTGTCAGCTGCCAGGCCCACCTTTCCATAGTAACTGGAGTAGAAGGGTATGCCTTATTGTGTCTGAGGTTCTGATTTATTTTAAGGCTAGAAAATGGGGTGAGGGTGAAGACATGGGGAAGAGGAATGGTTAATGGAGGCTGAAGTAGCAGATAGAGAGAGAATGAAAGCACATCAGACAGGCAGATAGATTGATAGATTAGACCACAGGATGTAAATTGGCTAGTTTATCTGTCCTGTTTAAAGTCTCTCTTTCTTAAGTAGTCATCTATTTATCTATTTGTCAAAAGCGCAGCCTGATAAGAGAGCAGACAGATAATATGAACAGGATGGATTAGTAGCAAGTTTCATTGGTTTGTGGCATCCTTCCTCCTTGAGAAAAGCTTTGAGGGATTGGTGGGTGCCTTGGGAGATCTGGACAATGGGCATTTATTAAGTACCTATTAGGTACCTGTCACTTGATCAGGGACTGAATATATCAGTTAATTTCCCTCAACTGTTTTACCCATCTATACACATACATGCACACTTGCATAAATACATACACACACAGATGTGTGTGCATGCATGTATGCATGTGCTTGTATGTATTTTTAAAATAAGAGACACTTTTATGGAACAAGAGGAGAAAAGATCTTCTGGAAAAGCATTAACAACCCAGGGGGGTTCTTCTACTCCTCCTTCATCAGTGATGATACTTATAATTGATAAAAGCAAGCAGAGGGGTGATCAGAGCATCTCTGAACTGGTCCCACTCCATTGTTCTGGGTCTATCCTCTAAACAATAAGCAGGTGTTTCTATCTGTGCTTCAGCACTCAGGAAGTGGACAGCTGCCAATCTGGAGAGTGAACCAAGAGAGCAGGGATTGGTACTTATACATATTTTGATCCCAATAACTTGCTTTAAATTCTGGTCATGCTGCCAGACCTGCAACAACAATGGAAAAAAGGAAAAGGGAAGGAGGAAAGGAAAAAAATCACAAAAAACTCAAAATACAGAAACAAAACTAACCAGCCCTCCGACTTCCTGAAAGCTATCAGCTGTCAGGTCTCCTTAACTGACAGCAGTGTCTCCAGAGCCCCTGAAGCCTCTCAGGAGGAGTATGGGGGCAGGGCCGGACAGGTTAACTTAGTCATTCCTCCCTGACCTGTCAATGAGATGACTGAACTAATCATCCAGGCTCATGCCTCAGAAAAAGAGAGGTGGGAGAAGTGTTTATTCTTTAATTCCTCTTCATCCAGGGTAAGGGAAAGCCTCAGAGTAGAAAGCCAGAAAACTTCTGTCACTGTTTGGTGGAGAACAGATTGGAGCTATCTCCTTCCCGGAAGATCAGAATTCCCCGTGGATTGGGGTGGAATAGAGTATTTGGGAAGGAGAAGAGACTACTCAGACTTTTTGACATCTTCAGACCTGTAGATACCTCTAAGTTTTAACTCAGTTGACTTCTCCAGGGGCTAGGCACAAGCAGCTTCTCTAAGGATTTGTTGGTTAGTTCATGTCAGAAAATTTTAGAGCTGGAAGGGATTGTATCATCTAGTGGTCTGACCTCTTGTGCCATGAATTAATATTCTCCACAAAAAAGGTAGTCAACCATCCTTAGTTTGAAGACATCTATTGACAGGGGCATTCACTACCTCATCATTGTGATAACTCATTCAAAGGTCAGTGAAACAATAAGCATTTATTAAGCACCTATTATGTGCCAGGCATTGTGCTAACTCGGGGATACAAAGGAAAACAAAGCCAAAAACAAATTCCTTGTTCTCAAGGAGCACACAGTCTAAAAGGAAAGGCAACATGTAAACTATTATGTACAAATGTGATATATACAGAATAAATTGTATATAATCAACAGAGGAAAAATAATAGAATTTAGGTGGATTTGGAATAAGGCTTTTTTGTGGAAGGTGGGATTTCACTTAGGACTTGCAGGAAGGCAGAAGGAAACAATGAGGAAGGAGGAAATTCTCAGCATGGAAGATAGTGAAAATGCTTGGAGTCAGGATGGAGTATCGTATGCAATAAACAGCAAGGAGACAAGTTTTACTCAATCTCAGAATAAACGGAGGTGAATAAGGTATCAGAAAAATGAAAAAGTACAAGGGGGTCAAGGTTATGAAAGGCTTTCAATATCAAACAGAGGGTTTTATATTTGTTTCTTGAGGTCATGGGTACCTAGATTGATTGAATGGGGGGAGGATGACAGAGTTCGACTTGTGCTTTTAGGAAGATCAATTTGACAGTTGAGTAGAAGATGGATTAAGGTAGGGAGAGACTTGAGGCAGGTAGATCCACTAGTAGGCTCCTACAATAGTCCAGGTATGAGGCAACAAGGGCCTATACTAGAGTGGTGGCAGTGTCAGAGTAGGGAAGGAGCCATAGGAGAACAATGCAGTAAAGGCAAATCAACAGACTTTGGCAATAGATGGGATATTGGGGGTGGGAGCTGGGGAGGGATGACGAGTGAGAGCCTAGGTTGTGAACCAAAGGGGCTGAGATTTAAACTCATTCATTCTAGCCCTGCATTTGGGACCATGCAGAAAAACAAACAAACAAAAAACTGTAGTCTCTCATGTGACAATTTTTTAACTACTTAAACTTCAACTAACAGAGAAGAAGCCTGGAGTCAGGAAGACATGGGTCCAAATCATATCTCAGATGTGTACTCTGTCACCCTGTGCAAGTCATTCTCCATCTCTATGCTTCAATTTCCTCATCTGCAAGGGGCCAGGTATTATTGATAATGATATCACTTCACAGTTATGATGCTATGATGATCAAAGGAGATAACATATATATATATATATATATATATATAATGTTTTAAGAACCTCAAAGTGCTATATAAATATGAATTATTTTCTTCTTATTATTTTTATGCATAATCCCCACCTCTATAAACTTTTTTTCAGGCTAAATATCTTAATTTCATTTACCAGTATTTACTATGTCTAAGGCTAGGCACTGGGAATGCAAAGTCAAAACTAAAAAGCACAGTCTTCAAGGAGTTTATATTCTACTTGGTCTGGGCTTGGGGAGGGATGCATCTACGTACATGAAGCAAAATTAGTAGGAAGGGTATTTGTCCAGCATACTTGGAGAAGGAGGGGTTGGAAGAGGTATAAATGGATGCTCTTTCAGAGTAAACCATAGGGCGGGACAAAGTGATTTTTGTCGCACCCCCTCACCCATTCACGCTTGCATATTGGATCATGAGAGGCTAATTATTCCCTCAGGGTTCTAAGGGTAAACATGAAGGATTATAAATTTCAAAAACTATCAGTCATGGACCCCTATCTGGTGCACTTCCCTCAGTATCAATTAACCAGTTGACATCAATTAGCTTTTACGAAAGAATATTTATTGAGGAGATATAGGAAGGAGAGAAGTAATAAAGAACATCCCTATCCATCCGGGAAGTACAATATCCCCCAGTGCAGAGCAGGTTCGAGCTTAAAGTAGCTAGTATAAAACTTTACTTTCAATTTAGGACATACTTTCCCTCTTGCAAACACACAAAATAACTGAGGAAAATGGGCTCAAAATTAAAACACAAAGATAATAAGGGAATAAATTATCCTTTTGTTCAGTTGGTCTTGCAAGGTACAGTACCTAATCTGGAAGGCCTAACCATTGCTAATCTGAGCCAATGAATTTATTCTTCAGGACTGACCCTTCCCTGGATTGAGCTTCTTTTGCTACCACCTCTGCTAATCTTTGTTACTGACTGTGTTTGCTCAGAAGTCCTTTGATATCTCTTCCAAGCTCTTGGCATTCATAACTTTCATTCCATCCCTAGATATTCATTTGCCTAAGATCAGGAAAGAATAATCATAAAAGAGATAGTGGAAACAGAGATGCCATGAATTCACAGATATATGGCAGCTGAATATGGAATAAATATTGCTGCCCCCTTCCTACTGGAAAATCCACAGCTCTTTTCAAAAGCCACCAGAGAAAAGAGTGAAAAATTATCTGATTCAGCCTTTTGAATGTATACTCAGTTCTGACTCAAAGGCCAATTAAAAGACTGACAACAGCATGACAATTGGAAATATTTGTGCAAATGAAGTTTGGGGTCCTCCATTATATATAGCCAGAAATTGGCTTGTCAAGTCCCTACCTCTTAGGTTGGATCAGACAGAGGATATTTTGACTACTCCAAGGAGGGGGCCTTCCACTATTAAAATGATTAACTTAGTACTCTTGGATCCAGCTTTCATTAACCTCATATTTTATCTCTGTTCATCTCAGTATTCTAATTCTGGTCTCCTATTCCTGGATAGCCAGCATACACCTCCTAGTTTTGAAGATTCTACTTCTACTTTCTTCCTAGACAAAGAAACACCACTCTCAATTAGGGCTAAGATATTCCCTCAGCATGGTTTCCCTTCACATCTTGTTCTGAGTCTAGAGATTCACCCTTTCACAATCCCTATAGTTACCTCCTATTTACTTCCATCTTAATGGCTAGCCCTTGACTGGTTGATGTTGATTGATGAAATAAAAGCTTCAAAACCTCTTGTCATCTTTCTTGCCCTACTATGAATGAACTCCACTTTATTAATGTTTAAAAAATGGTGGCCAGAAGTGAACACAGTCCTGCAGACATCACCCAACAGCACAGAATACAATAAGAATATTGCCTCCATCATTTTGGACAGTCTTTGATTCTAATACTGTGAGGATCTATAATTTCATAGATGGGTTATCCATATTCTGACATGGATGCTTTTTATAGCTTAGTATGTGGTTTTTAAAAGTTACTATGGATTAAAAAATATCATCACCCTGCGGCCGGTCATATGATATGGCCTCTGTCCTTAGATGACTCCATCACTAGGCTTGTACTGAAAACTTTTCCAGCCTGATATGAACAGCATAACTTATCATTTATATTTTTATTAATGCATCTCAAAATTAGAGGAGCATTTTTGGTAGCCAAATCATATGAGTGACTCATATTGCATGCATAACTGGACATTTTATCCCCCATTAAATTTCAACTAATAAGATTTAGGTTTTCATCTTATGCTGTCAAGATAATTTTGAATCCCAGTTCTGTCATTCAACATATTATATTTTGCCAATATCCTACCTATACAATTCAATACTTACTAAATATTTACTATAAAAATTCCACTTGGTGTTGGGAATAGAAAGTTTTTTAAAAATCCACTCAAGTATTTAGTCTACACCAGATCTTGTGTGAAATGCTAAGGATAGAAAGTAAAAATAAAACAAACCAACAATAACAACAAATAGTCTTTGCCCCAAAGGAGATCAAAATCTGATGAGAAGAGGAGGTAACATTAGAGCAACTAAGTACAAACCATGAGGTGGAGATGAGGAAGAGAGTGAAGTTTCCTAAGTATCAGAGAATTTGTAGGCAGTAGAATAGAAGAGATCATGGAGGAGAGATTGAAGGAGGAAAAGAATTATGGGGGCAAACTAATAGAGAAGACAGAATAGGGTGGTGTGAGGACTTAAGCATAATAACTGACCTTAACAAGAAAGGACACCCTTTCCTCAGAGTTTAGAGGAAAGAGAGTATAGACAAAAGTGTACAGAAGTTTTCCTGAAACAAGGAAAACAAGGCAATATATGATGGATGGCTTGAATTTTCTCAGTAAATTTTCAAGTGAGGTCATCTGTTGTGAGTAGAAAACAGGTTTCCCAGGGCCTATAGAAATACTCTTCCCTTTTCCCTCACAAGCGGGTGTCTCCAAACTCATGTAGGCTCAGAGGCTCATTTATATCTCCTTACCCCTCAGGATGAGATCCTCTGCCTATCTCTTCCAGGTCTGGAATCTCTGGGTAATCATCCCACTTTCTCAGTTATCTTTCTTATCTCCTGCCTTCCAGTGGAACAAGTGACACAGGTTATTCAAATTATTCAGTGCCACTCGCCAAAATATCTAGAAAAGGACGGGTCGTCGTAGACTCATCTCCCTCTAGTGCTGCCATATTCTGATTCACTATTATATAGGCCCCATCTCTCCACTATGTTCATATAGTTATCATTTGGGACTTTGTCCAATGCCTTCTTGTGGGTGACACTCATTTAACTGGTCAACCCAATAACTGTGTAAAAACTTAAATGAATTAGCTTTGGCATGCCTTGTTACCCATGGTCCAGGTAGACCACTTTCAGAGTAGAGGGTCAAGTAGAATTTACTCTGTGAGAGACTTGACTCCAATGGGAGCAGGTAGACTCTTGCTTTGGCTCTTTATACATCTACTTTGAAATAGAATTCTAGGGAAAACTTTTCAAATAAAATGTAGGTATGTATTATGTCTGGTATCTCATCAAAAAGGATTAACAGAGTTCCTTCTAGAAAAAATACTCAGTTTACAAAAGAGGTAACAAGCATAGGGACAATCACTGATTTCTTCAATTATAAAATCTTTGCTTAAACTATGAGAGGCCCATAAGTGTGCATTGTTGTTTAATTGATTAATGGTTTCTGACTCGTTATGACCCCATTTGGGGTTTTCTGGGCAAAGATATTTGAATGGTTTTCCATTTCCTTCTCCTGTTCATTTTACAGATGAGGAAACTGAGGCAAATAGAGTTAAGTGACTTGCCCAAGGTCGTACAGCTAATAAATTTCTGAAGCTGAATTTGAACTCTTGCCTTCCTGACTCCAGACCTGGTACTCTATTCACTGTGCCTCCTAGTTGCCCCTAAATATGCATTAACTAATACTAAAACCATAAAATAATAATCCAGTTACACTTTCCCTGGAGGTGATGACAACTTTGTGGGACTGCTGAACAGATATTTCATATTCACTTTGGATCTGTCCTGTCCAAGCAATTCATAAGTCCAGATCTTCTGGACAGTCAGGCATGACTTTTAGTCAGGAGTGTGCTGATAAATGTTTAACAACCAGCTCTCTAGGTGGGCAGGGGGAGGTGTGTATGCATGATGACACACTTTTAAGTTTAATCTGAATTATTAACATTTTTCCCATCACTTTCATAATTCTAGACAATCAACAAAGCAATAAATCAAGCTCCAATTGGTAGTATTAACCGATTTCCAAGATGTAAAGGCTGACACTGAAAATTTAAAAATCAGTTCTCCTGCTTCTTTTAGGTGGTTCAGGTTCAGAATAATCAGATCAATGGCTTTTTTTTTTATTATTCCTAGAAGTGCTTGTAGTTGCAGGAATGGGAGGGTGTTCTACCGGATAGCCAGTGTTGACTTAAGAGTACTCAGCCTCTAGAACTCACAGTCACTGCCTAGGTTAGAAAGGTCTAGGATTACTGTTACCTAACCTTAGGTCAGGGAAAGAACACAGGACAGAAAAGGCAGTAAGGCATTTGAGGTCCAGTCTGTTTCATATAATCAGGCCTGTGTGTTTGCTGCCATATTCTTTAGTTGTAGAGTAACAAAGGCTGATTGTAGAAACAACATGTGCGCGCGCACACACACACACACACACACAAACACACACAAAATTCTTCCAAGGAAGAATTAATTGCCCCGGATATGTCTCTGGAGCCACGTAGGTGGGCTCTTTCATTACCTTGAACCATAATTCATGTGAACTGGATGCCCTTGGGACAATGAAATGCTCCTTTAGCTATCTGACTACAGAGACACAGGTTCACATTGGGATAGGAAACAAGTACCTTACCTCAGTCTCCCTTCACCTTAATTTTACATATCTAGAGTGGTAATATTCACATCTGCCTCCCCTCATCCTGACTTTAGAGACTAATGAGCTAATGCTCATAGAACACATTGGAAGGAGGACCACTGATTGAACACTAGAGAGGATATCACTGTCACTGTTGGGATGGACTCTGCCTTTTTCCCTGGATGGAGGCTGCAATATGTAGGATGTGAGTAATTTGAGATACCTGGTCATTTGGTGCCCTCATTAGTCATAACTTCCTTCTCATGCATGCATCATTTTACAAATAAATCACATTATATTTAAATAAAGCACAGTGTCAGCTTGATTTCCTGAAACTACATTTTTGGGAACATTTTTGTGAATTGAAATAGTGTCACTTGAAATATTGTCTGCCTGGTATTTCAGTTCATAACCAATCCATTCCCAAAGGCTCACCCTCCTAGGAAGCTGTTGGGAACTTAAGATTTATGGAAGTACTTGGGATGGACTGTCTCCTATCCTTAGCATAATCCAACTAGATCATAGGATCATAGTTCTAAAGATGGAGGGCCCTCCAAAGCCACCTAATTTGACTCTTTCATGTTAGAGAAGAGAACACTTAATGGGACTGTTGACCAGGCATTTCATCTTCTTCTCAACTTGGCACTGTCCAAACAAATCCATTGGAATTCATTTCTTTTGGAAAGTTGGACCTAGGTTTGTGGTCATTCTCCTGTCAGAGTTCACCATCTCCACTAAGAAGTACTGTGGTAGCTGTCAGGGCCTCTTTCCACAGTGTATCTGGTCCTCCTGGAGGACTCAGAATTTCCCAAACTCTCAAACTCAAAAAGCTATTAAAAAGCTGCAAATATGTATCTCATGATCTCTGTTTGTTCACCTATACTCAGGCAAAGAAACATATTGCAGAAGAGGCTGCCTGGGCCTTGAGATTCTGACTCAGGCTGATGCAAAAAAAAAAACAAAACCCAATCTAGTGGTTTTGAGTGAACTATTACTATATATGCCAGCATCAAGGAGGGTGTCCCACTTTCACCCTTCATCAGTCATCCCTAAAAGAGAATCTCAAGTCACAAATTCAGGAAATCAGAAGGAAAGAGACAAATACAGAAAGACAAGATGGCGATAGAGACAAAGATAGATAGAGACCAAGAAAGACAAAGAGAGAGGAAGGATGTTTCTACTAAAATAGCACTCCCCATCCATTCCACTCTCATGGAGTGGGAATAGGGAACCAAGAAACCATCCAGTATTTTCTGTCATCACAAAGTCCCATGTCCTTCAACTCTAAGATTGAACACATGTAGCCCACTGGAAGCAGCCCAAAGTCTTACAGATCTGAGGAAGGAGACTCACTTGTTTGTCCCTTTCTCCTTCCTTTAGAGTTGGTGGAAAACTCCTTAGTAGAAATCTAATTAGCATTCCACTTAGAAGAGATTAGGCTTAATTCAACACTACACACAGATACTGTTGGCATTAAAATATCATTGGATAACAACATCTCTGTCAGTGCCATGGTACCTACTTCATTGTCATCTCTCTCTTAGTATTGCCACTGCAAAAATAGAGCTGGCTGCTTGGGTTTATATTGGA
This sequence comes from Potorous gilbertii, assembly GCA_028658325.1. Classification (NCBI taxonomy): domain Eukaryota; kingdom Metazoa; phylum Chordata; class Mammalia; order Diprotodontia; family Potoroidae; genus Potorous; species Potorous gilbertii. The sequence goes on from CM053770.1 coordinate 632,309,372, forward strand.
AGTTGGAATTTATATTGGGTTTATACTTGGGAAGTAGGGGAGGAGGAAAGAAGATGGAGAAGTTAGCTCAAAGGAAGCAGCAAAGGCACTCTGGGCTGCAGCTACTGTATCAGCCGCTGACAATTGGCAACTGCTCCAGATGATTGAGAACTGAACAGCTTAATTGGGGAAGTCAGGAAATCATGAAGTACCAGCCTGGCATGGTAAAGTAAAAGAACCGTTTCTCAGAGCCCTAGGTTCTCTCTGCCTTAGGCTTCGCTGGCTGTTCTCTCTTTGGGAGCCCCAGGAATGTCCTTAGCCAGCTCCCCAGTTTGCTGATGAGCTGTAGTTTTTCTTTTTTTTCCTTCTGTGATGTCTCTAGAAGAAATAAATGCACATCAGCACAGAAAGAAGATCTAGTTAGGCAGAAAATATAACCCTGTGCTAAAACAGGAGGATTAGAGGTCAGAGATGTAGATCTTTAAACTCCAAGTAAGTTCAATGCAAATTGTTCCAAGAACCCTTGGCCCATACCATACCCTTCAATTATATTTAGTTTTAAAGGCAGCTAGGTGGCAGAGTGGTGTAGTTAGGAAGATTCAGATTCTAATAGTGCCTCGAAATCTTATAAGCTGTGTGTAGCCTTGGTCAAGTCACAACCTTTCTGTATCTCAGTTTCTCTAGTTGTAAAATGGATGTAATAGTAACGCTTACCTATCAGGGTTGTTGGAAGGATAAAATGAGATTATATATTATTATACCAATTTTTTTATCATTATTTTTTTATGTTTTTTATTTTATTTTTTTGAATTAAATAAATTTATTTATTTAACTTTTTACATTCATTTTCACAAAATTTTGGGGTCCAAATTTTCTCCCCATTTCTCCCCTCCCCCTACCCCAATACACTGAGCATTCTAATTACCCCTATCACCAATCTGCCCTCTTTTCTATCATCCCTCCCTTCCCTTACCTCATCTTCTCTTTTGTCCTGTAGGGCCAGATAACTTTCTATTCCCCATTACCTGTATTTCTTATTTCCTGGTAGCAAGAACAATACTCAACAGTTGCTCCTAAAACTTTGAATTCCAACTTCTCGCCATTCCTCCCTCCCTACCCATTCCCTTGGGAAGGCAAGCAATTCAATATAGGCCACATCTGTGTAGTTTTGCAAATGATTCCATAATAGTCATGTTGTGTAAGACTAACTTTATTTTCCTCCATCCTATCCTGCCCCCATTGCTTCTATTCTCTCTTTTGATCCTGTCCCTTCCCGAGTGTTGACTTCAAATTGCTCCCTCCTCCCATTGCCCTTCCTTCCATCATCCCGCCACCCTGCTTACCCCCTTCTCCCCCACTTTCCTGTATTGTAAGATAGGTTTTCATACCAAAATGAGTGTGAATTTTATTCCTTCCTTGGTCAAATGTGATGAGAGTAAACTTCACGTTTTTTTCTCAGCTCCCCTTTTTCCCTCCACTAAAAACAAGTCTCCTGCCTGCCTCTTCTGTGAGAGATAATTTGCCCCATTCTATTTCTCCTCTCCTCCCAATACATTTCTCTCTCACTGTTTAGCTTCATTTTTTTAAGATATGATCCCTTCCTACTCAATTTACTCTGTGCTCTCTGTCTCTGTGTGTGCATGCATGTGTGTGTGTGTGTGTGTGTGTGTGTGTGTGTGATCTCATCAACTACCCAGATACTGAAAAGTTTCAAGAGTTACAGATATTGTCTTTCCATGTAGGAATGTAAACAGTTCAACTTTAGTAAGTCCCTTATGACTTCTCTTAACTGTTTAACATTTCATGCTTCTCTTCAATCTTGTGTTTGAAAATCATATTTTCTTTTCAGCTCTGGTCTTTTCCTCAAGAATGCTTGAAAGTCCTCTATTTCATTGAAAAACCAGTTTTTCCCCTGAAGTATTATACTCAGTTTTGCTGGGTAGGTGATTCTTGGTTTTAGTCCTAGTTCCTTTGACTTCTGGAATATCCTATTCCACGCCCTT
>CM053770.1:632311853-632386417 GCA_028658325.1 Potorous gilbertii
TCTTGCATCTCTCTCATTTCTCTTCCCAGTTTTTCCTCCACCTGTCTAACTTGATTTTCAAAATCCTTTTTGAGCTCTTCCATGGCCTGAGTCTATTGGAGATCTATTTCAGATGTTTGGGATACAGAGGCCTTGACTCCTATGTCTTTTCCTGATGGTAAGCATTGTTCTTCCTCATCAGAAAGGAAGGGCAGAAACATCTTTTCACCAAGAAAGTAACCTTCTATGTTCTTATTATTTTTCCCTTTTCTGGGCATTTTCCCAGCCAGTTACTTGACTTCTGAGATTCCTCTCCACCCCCAGCCTAGGTCCACCCAGCTAGTGCTTGGGGTCTGAGATTCAAATGCTGCTCTTCAGTCTCAGGGCTTTCAGCAGCAGGCCTGGCTGCTTTTCAATGTGAGCTTAAGTTCTGGTGCTCAGGTGGGGGCAGGGCCACCTCCCAGGCTCAGTTTCCTCAGGGGATTTATGGGGAGACCTTCAGTAATGGATCTGAGGTCCTGCCTGCTTTAGGAGTCTCTGACCACCTGCTGCCTCCCGAAGGGTTTTGAGTTATGGAGACACCCTGCTCCCCTCTTGGGCAGCCCAGAAGTCTCTCTCACTGACCTATAGCGCCTGTGGGTGGAGGGACCTTCGCAGCCACAGGAGATTCCATCCCTGAAGCCTGTTTGGATCTGTTCCTCCCAGGCCGTGCAGCCAAGGTAGGGCTGGGTTCTGCTCTGGTCCCCTGCATGACAGACCTTTGGTGAGGGTTTTTCAGGTCTTTCTGGAACAGAAATCTCCTCCACTCCATTGTTCTCTGGCTTCCACTGTTCCAGAATTTGTTACGAGTTCTTCTTTACCGATATTTTATAGGCTGTGGTTTTGGAGGTAGCATATGTGTGTCTTTCTACTCCGCCATCTTGGCTCCTCCCCCTATTATATCAATATTAATAACTATATGTGTTATCTATTATTATTTTGAGGTATTATTTTGAGTGCTCCAGCTTCTCAAGGGCATCCATTGGTAACAGGAAGTAACTCCTTAAGCAACCAGTTGCAGGTAAGGTAAAAATTCAAGCCCTAGGTATTTCTCCAGTTGACACCTCATTGTCATTGGCATAAATAGCAGTTCCTAACAGCTAATGGAGCTGTGTTACTCCTGGACTCTGGAGACCAAAGCAAGTAGTCACCTTGCTTCTAAAAAAGGCTTTGTTGGTCAGAAGCAAGATCTCACCTAAAAAGTTATTTAGTCTGTCTTGGCCTTGAGGTGAGAGAACAAGAGAACTTCAAGAAGAAACCTTTAAAGGGCAATGTCTTAGGCTGGGTTTTTCTCCCCCATCTCTGGAATTTCATTGGTCCAAACAAATATGGATCCAGTCAACTGTTCTGGAGTTTAGTCTAATAGTGTTTTCTGGGGCTCTGGTGAGAATAAATGATTTGCTAATTGTCAAATGGCCTCCATGAGACAGAAGTAGGATGTGAGCTCAGGTCTCCTGGCTTCCCAGGCCAAGTCTCTATCTATTGCTGTACCTCTCATCCTGGGATCAAGGATGGGTTTATTCATCAGAGCTGGGATCAAAGTGATGGGATCAAAGAGAAGACAATGTTTTCTCAGTTTATTCCCTGTTTCTCTCTTTCAGATACCATTTTTTTTCAGTTTCCAGAGCAGAAGTATGATTATTCCATGTGCTAATCTTTCCAGCTTCAACTGAGACCTACCTCCTGTCAAGCCTGTATTAAGTACCTACTATATGCAAGGTAATGTACTAAGTAGTGGGGGTACAAAGAAAGCAATTAAAGTCCCAGTCTGCAGGAAACTTTATATCCTACTAAGGTGAATGGCATATAAACAGAAAGTCAATCAGCTAGAATTTAGTAAGTACTTACTATGTGCTAGGGCTAGGCACTGCACTAAGCTCTGGGGATTTAGAGAAAGGCATAATAATATGAAAAAAAGAGTACAACCAATTAAGAGAATGGGGATTATCTTCCTATAGGAGGCAGCACATGAATTAGGCTACCTTTGAATGAATTAAGGAATGAAAATATTCTTATCAAGTACTTACTATGTGCAATGTGTGACCAAATAGTCTCCATTTGATTGAATACTACTCATGCTTTCATATCCAGATTAAAGCCCATTTCTACCATGAAATTCATGCCAATCCATAGGGGTCTCCCCTTTCTCTGTATGTCTATGACACTTGATGCTTGGACCCCTCTATGGTCTTTTTTAGAAATTGCCTGATATAGCTAATTATCTTTTCTTTATGCTTATGTTTCTCACATCCCCATCTTCGTTGTAAATTCCATGAAGGGCTGGGGTTATTTTTACATGTATTTTGTATACAGAATGGCAATCTTACTCATACAAGTCTACTGTTTGAAGGCCCCAAGGATTCCACTTCAAACAACAATACAGGATCTTTGAAATCCACATCCTCATCAGATATACAGTATAAACTGGTTGGTATCCAGAATATATAAAAGACTTCTTTAAGACAGGTGATATTTACGAGAGTCAATCGAATAGACTTTTTAACTACCTATTTCTCCAAATTCTCACCTATCGTTTTATTCAGTTTTGGTCTTTGGTTAAGCACCTTCTTCGACAATGTTATCTCAGCCCCTCTATACAAAATGTGTTCAATAACTTGTGTTTTAATATTATTGAATTAATTTTTATAGTCAGCCATTCAAAGCACAGTTTAGGGACCACATCCTGCATGAAGACTTCTCTTGTTTCCCAAACCATTACCACTCTTTTCCTAGTGAAATTGCTTTGTATTTATTTTGCACCTACAAGGATCAGATCATTGACTTAGAATGTGAAGGTGTGCTGGAGGCCATCTAGTCCAAGATTTCATTTTACATTTGGGGAAACCAAGGCCAAGGAAGGCTAAATGTCAGCCCAATTCACACAGGTATTAAGCATTGGAGGTAAGATTTGAACCCAGGTTTTATGATATGAGCCAGTGATATTTTTCATCATACCATACTAAACCTACCCACTAGACTCACAACATCTTTGAGGAGAGGAAATATTTTAGTTTTCTCCTTGTATCACAAGTGCCTAGTACAGTGTTTTGCATATAGCAGGTGCTTCATGCATGTTTGTGGGAATGAACTGAATAAAAGAAAGAAGATTTGATTTCCATATATTTTGCATAACAGTAGTTGAAGTCTACCTCAAGTTATGCAATACTCCTAACACTAGAACCCATGGAATCAATTCTTTTAATTCAGTGACAGTAAAATATTTGTTTCTGCAGGAAAAAAAGGGAGGGGGGATAAGCTTTCTTTTTGACAGACAATGAAAACAAGATAACCTTTATTATTCCTTGCCTCCTTCTCTTTGCCTTAGCTTTTAGGAAATGCAGACATAAATTCAATATCTAAGGGCTTTTGTGAACTTATCTCAGGTGCCTGGTAACATCTATTAATCTGCTTCTCTCAATAGATCTTTCTAAGGTTTTATTTTTCATTGCCCTATTTTACAGTTCATTTGATTTTAAAAGTGGCCACAAAGCCTTTTTTAGAAGCAAGATCCTAAATCCATACAGTATTTCTTTTGTAGCCCCCACAGTTCCAAACATAGGACTCAATAAATAGCTTTTGACTGACAAAAAGCTTTCTGTTCCTTGGAAGAACTGCTATACATAAATTCATGGTGTTCTTTTTATGAATGATGCAAAGGTTATAATAAAACAGGATAAAAACCTACAAAAGAGATGAAAGAAACCAAAAAGAGGGGGAAAAAGAAAATCAAAGAGATTAGGTGAGATAGATGGGGGTGTGAGCCTTTACCTACAAATAGGTTATTTTGGCACAACCTTAGCAGTGTGTTAGGCCAGAGTTTCTGGATGCTTTGAAATAACTGATGTGGATTTAATCATTTTGTTTGATGGATGTGGGTTGCTGTAGAGTGACAGTTGTCTGCTGTCCTGCTTCTGAACAGATTTTTTCTGATAGGCTTGAGGGGAAGACCTTTTTCAGCCAGTGCGATTCATGCTCAGAGATTAGCATGCTTAATTGGAAGTGTGCACTTTACAAACAAATTGACTAAGGACTCTGAGAATTTTCATTTTTAAGGATGTTGCTTTTTTTCTTTTTTCATTCTATCTGTGTGCGCGCGCGCGGGTGTGTGTGTGTGTGCGTGTGTGTGTGTGTGTGTGTGTGTGTGTGTGTTTCTGTTTCAGGGTCTGAGTTCCCTTTCTTCCTGTCATTACTTTCTTTTTTTTCTTTTCCTATCTTTTCCTTCCTTCCTCCATCCATCCTTCTTCTATCCTTCTTTCTCCCTCCCTTCCTTCCTCTTTATTCTCTTTCTTTTTTCTTTCTCTCTTTCCTTCTTTCTTTCTCTTTCTTCCTCTCCTTTCAATTCCTTTTTCTTTCTTCCTTTCCTTCTCTCTTTCCTCCTCTCTTCCTTCCTCCATTTCTCTCTTTCTCTCCTTTTGTTTCTTTTTCTCTTTCCCTCTGTCCCTTCCTTCCTTCTTCCTTTCTTTCCTTTCCTTTCTTTTCCTTTCCTTTCCAGCACCCTAGGGACTTACCTGCCTTCCAAGCAATAACTACCTTGGGAAGACTTGTACTTCTTTCAAGTGTATCCAGATTTTGCTTCCTGACTCTAGATGAAATCTCTCCAGGCTTTTCTCATCCCTGATGGCAACCTCCTTGACATCAGCCACATGATATATTTCCTACACCCTTCAAATTTAGTGTCATATTTCCCCAGTATGTAAGTGACTTGTTATATCTCTGCCTATCATGAGAAGTTCTGGTAATTAAAGAGGGGCTATTCCTCTGCAGGTGCAGGCTGACTCCCCAGGTTCAGTCATTTTATATGTTAACTTGTCACTCTAATGACATCACAAACTTCTTGAATTAGTCTATCCTTTACTATAACAAATAGTCAGGTATTGCACAAATGAAGGACGTCTAGGCAGAATGTGATATAGCAAGTTCAGGAACCAGTTAACAGTCCAATGTTGCTTAAATGCAGAGTGCATGAATAGAAATAATGCAAGAGGCATCTAAAAAAGTAAGCCAATGACAGTTAGGGGAAGCTCTTAAATAGTGAATGGAAGGATTCATTTTCCATCTTAGAGGCAAGAGGGCGGCACTGAAGGTTTTTTGAGGTAGAGAGTGCCACAGTCAGATTTGTGTCTTGGAAAGATTTTGTCAGTTGTATGAAGGTTAGATTGGAAAGGTGAAAGACTGGAGTTTACTAGGAAGCTTTTACAATCATTCAACTAAGTGATGATGTATGCCTGAAATGAACTAGGGGAGTAATAATGTGACTGGAAAGGAAAGACATAAAAAAGATGTTGTGGAAAGAGAACTGGTCAACTATTTGTATTTGCAGATAATAGGTTAGAGATAGATAGATAGATAGATAGATAGATAGGTAGGTAGATGACATTAAGTTTTTACTATTCTCAATCCCTTCAAAAAAAGGAATGAATAAAGTTTTTGAACTTGTGCAACTGGAAAGATGATGTGCTCTAAAAAGAAGTAGCAAAATTTAAAGGAAGGACATGTTTAGGTTAGGAAGATGATGAGTTCCATTTTGTGCATATTGAGATGAAGAAATCAATAGGACATCAAAGCAAAGACATTCATTCAGCAAGTAGTTGGTAATGTAGAACTAGAGTTCAGAAAAACAATGAGGCTGTATAGAAAAATGAATATACAGGAGCTGATGAGTTCACCAAGACAGAAAATGATAGTAGGAATCCACTAAGTCTCTGTCCTGGGACCTTATTTCATTTTTCTCTATGTTACCTCATTTGGGTGAGCATTAACTCCCATGAGTTTGATTATAATTTCAGTGCAGCTAATTCTCAGATTTATGCATTCATTCCTAATCACCCTTTAGACCTCCATTTTCACATCAACAGCTAACTATTGGGTATCTGAACCTGGATATCCCATAGACATTTCAAACTCAACAGATCCAAAACAGAATTCATTTTTTTGCCTCTCTCTTCTTTTGAATTGTGTCGAACTTTCCAGTGGTGGTATATGGGTACCATCCTCCTCCTAGTTACTCAGGCTCACAATCTAGATGTCAACTTCAACTCTTTACTCATACTCACCCCCATATATCTCGTATTTGGCCAATTTCTCTCTCTTTTTTTAAACTTCGCAACTTTGGGCATATCCTCCTCTTTTCTCTAACATAGATGCCCTTCTAAGGGAAACCCATGACCCCTCATTCCTGAACTATTGCAATAGCCTACTGGTTGGTTTTTCAATGCTTTAAGCTCTCATCAATCCAGGGCATTTTACACTCAGGTGATCATTCTAAATTGAAAGTCATATCATATCGCCCTCCTACTCAGTAAACTCCCCTGACTCCTTATTACCACTAAGATCAAATGTAACATCCTTGTTTGACTTTTAAAACCCATCACAAATTGGCCCCTTTCTACCTTTCCAAAATTCTTACATTCATATATGACCTAGAGACGTTGGCATTCTTGCTTCTATACATGACATTCTATATTCTTTTCACTGACTGTCTTCCATACCTAGAGTACTTTCCATTCCCCCTTCTGCTTTCTGGCTCTCCTGACTTTCTTCAATACTAAGCTTCAATCCCACTTTTTATAAGAAGGCTGTTTCTGCCCCGCCCCTAGCACCAGTTCCTTCCCTCTGAGATTGCTTCCATTTTACACTCTCTATATAACTTGTATTTCTGAAATTGTTTTCTGTTGTCTCCATCATTAGAATGTGAGCTCCTTGAGGGAAGGGAACAGAGTTGTTCTATTCTTTGTATCCTTGGCCCTTAGCACAGTGCTTGGTACATAGTAAAGGTTAATGAATGCTTTCTGACTCATTCAGTGAACCTACAAAGAAGATTCAGTAGGAATTGTTAGTTTGGAAGAGAATGGGGAGACAGTGACTCTAATGGAAGTCAAAGGAAGAGAGATTACTTAGGAAATACAAGGGGTTAAAGGACAGAGAGGTATATGGTGAGACTTTCAGGGAATGGTAAAACCAAATTAAGATTCGAGTATGTTTGTAGATAATCCACCTAGAGAATAGTGGAGAGGAAACAATCAAGAGCACAAAGACAGTTGGTCAGGTTTGGCAAGCAGACAGATCACTTGCATTCTTTCTAGATGAGAGATCAAATAAGAAGGGGTTGTGGATAGTGGGAGGTAGACCTCTTCATTATCCAGGCTCAGTATAGTAAAGAACATGAAAGAAAAAATATCACAGAAGATGATTTCAAGGGTTGAAACATTGTTAGAAGGTCAGGTATTCCTGAATGTCAAAGACATTCAATATAGAGGAAGAGGAGGTGAAAGAGAACTAATAGAGTAGGAGTTTCAAAGTCAAAATCATCACTGCAAGTAAGAATTAACAAGTAAAATATGAGACAACTATCAGTAGTCCCTTTCCTCCCCTCTTGCCTCCTATCCTGCTTTACTTCTAAGGTTGGTCTTTTTTCCCTTAGGCTTTTTCTCTCACCTGTTAACTAATCCGCTAAGCTCATAGAATCTCAGAGCTAGAAGGAAAATTAGAAACCATGTAATCTGACTCATATTTATACTATAACCCCTTCCCCTCTAAAATATTCCTAAGAAGTAGTCATTCAAACCTACAATGAAGACCACAAGTGAGGGGGAATCTTACTAGTAACTGAAGCAGCCCATTCCACTTTTGGAGAGCTCTTAAGTGTTAAGAAGGTTTTCGCTCTCAATATAAACACGTGCATTTGGATTGGATCTATGATTTCATTAACGTAGGAACTTCTGGCAAACAAACACACTCTAATAATGCAGGAATCTATCCTACAACTTAAGAGTCTTAGAAATTTGTATGTGACACTAAAAAAAAAAATTGACTGATTTTTCTCAGGATCAAGTGGCCAGCATTTCAGAATCAGGACATAAACCAAGGATTTTATGAGTTGGAGGTCCATTCTTTGTCTACTATGGCATCTTATAACATTCACACACATACACATGCACACACACACACACACGTGTTGAGTGTATAAATATTCTTGATTGTTTAACCAATGTGGCATGGTTTTTGATATCTTCATCATCTTGTTTGCCCCCTTCTGGATTGATTTCAGCTTGTCAATTCCCTTTTAAAATATGGCTCCTAAAACTGAAAACAATATTACAAGTGTTGTGTTGCTGATCAGAGCAGAGTACAGTAGGATGATAAATTTCCGTATTCTGAATGCTGTGTTTCAGTATATCATTAGCTTAGTTTTGGTTGCCATGTCATTCCACTTATTTGCATTGAGTTTTCAACCTCCTAAAACACCCATGTCTTTTTCACATCAGCAACTGATTAGCCATATTCCCCTCATTCTGTCCTTGTGTAGCTGATTCATTTTAATAAAATAAATCAACTATACAAGTTTATATTTATTTGTAATTTCCTTTACCTTTACCTTATCAGACCTGGTCTATTGTCCTAGCCCAATGAGATCTTTTTGGATACAGACTCTGTCAGCCAGCTGACAATTCTCTCTGTACGAGTTCCATGTCTCACATAAACTTGAAAAAGATTTAATTTGGCAATAATATTTCAAATTTATATAGTGCTTTAAGATTTACAAAGTATATTATCACCAAAAACTCTAAAAGGCAGTCAGTGAGCTATTATTTCTATTTTACAAATGAGGAAACTGAGAAATAATTTTCCCATGATCATATGACTAGTGTTGGAAAATAAATTAAATCCAGTTGTTGTGATTCAGAATGACATTATTTGGGAAATGAAAAAAATAAGATCAACAGTTATCTGGTTCAATGAAAAAGAGAATCCCCATTATAATGCACCAAAAAAAAATTTGCCTGGTCTCTGCTTGAAGATGTTCAAGAAAGGAGAACTCACTAGTTCTGGAGGTAGCTCATTCCACAATGGGGCAGCTCTAATTGTTGGAAAGCATTGTTGACAAGCATTGTTGACATCAAATCTACATTTGCCATTTTTGGTCTAGATAGCACATGTCTAATCCAAATCTATTCCAAGTTTAGACCCTTTCCACTATAAGACACTGCCCTGGAGTCATTATTAGAAATGACTTTGTCTTCAAATGATTAATCAAAAAACATGCCAAACAAATCAGGAGCAAGGACTGCTTCACTAGAGAGGTACCACTCCCTCCCTAACTTGACATCAATCCCTTAAAGATCACTTGTGGGATCTGGACGTTGAGCCAGGATGTGGTTTCATCCATCCCACAAATTTTCATCTTTTCTTCAATGATATAGTGATCCCTCCTTTCTGTTGGTGAAAAAGACAGGCTACTCTATGTTCAAAACATTGTATGCATACCATATTGTGCTTTTGCTTAACTGTTTTTTTTTGGAGGAGGTTTAAAGTGTAAAGCAGGGGTGTACGGTGATGATGTGGGAGGTGTAGTATAACCCCTAAACAACTAAGATGTTAAAAAAATCATCAATAAAACAAGTATAGAATGAAAGACATGCTTAAATACTGTGCTAAAATCAAGGTTTATACAAATATCTTTGGCATTTCCCTCATCTCTTAGAATAAGATTCCTGTCAAGAGGGCAAATGAGGCCAGTTGAGCACATCTTTGCCTCTGTGTAGCTGATGGAGTATCACCTTCCTGGGACTCCAGAGGAATCAAGGAATAGGGAGAGGTAATAATTTGATATTTGGTAGCAGAGGAATATGTCCTGTATTCTTTGAAGTCACACCATGTAGGCAAGTTTATTCCACCTACTCATAATACCCACATGAATTCATTCTTATGCTGATAAGAAAAGGTCAGGGTCTGGACTTAAGCTTAACATGAGGATACAAAGCCTGGATATCACCTTCATTTGGGGGATTGGTTGTTGATGTATGGGCTTGCTCGAGATAGCATTATATTATTAGTATTAAGCTTTAAATGTATTATTTAGTCTTAGAGGTATTAATCTAGTGCATTAGTACAGATTAGCATATGATGTATTATTTCTTTGGGGTTATAATTAAGGCTTGAATTTTTGATGATTGCTATCCAAAGTGTGTTAGAGGCTGAACAGAGATTTGGCTATTAATTCCAGTTCATGATAAGCTTGCCAGCACTGTTACTAACTTGTTGACAATTCCATGGTTACAATCATGTCCTGGAAAAGGCTGTTGACAACCCCTAATGCAAATTCTGATGACTGCAGTTGTAACCATGAACTCCTCTAACATGTGACTTCTCAACTTAGCTACCTGTGAAATTCCACTATGATTTCAAGGTTGTAATATTGATTTACACAGGTCTCTAAAGAGTATCTCTGGAGCTACTCCCACTTGCTCCTTTTCTTAGAATTTATTTTGCTTCCTAGTATGACCCAAACAATTCCACTACTTAGCTCCAAATAGAAATCTGATTTATAAAATGCTTACTGACTCTGATACTTACTAGCTATGTGACCCTGGACAAGTCACTTAACCTAAATGTCCCTTGGGCAACTAACTCCCTAGGAGATGCTGGATTTGGAGACTCAAGATTTCAGTTTAGTTCCTGGTTCTTCAACTTAGTAACTTCATAACATTGAGCAAGTCACTAAAACTCACTTTCTTGACCTTAGTTTCTCCTGACTTCCAAAATCCCTTTTAGTTCTACGTGTCTGATGCTATGATCCAGGCTCAGTTACACTGGAGGCATCTAAGGTGCCCATATTTAGAGTGCTGGGGTTGTATTCAGAAAGACAATTCAAATCCAGCCTCCCAATACCAGTGAACTAGCTGGGTGATCCTGGGAAAGTTTCTTCAATTGCAAAATAAGGATAATAGCAGCAGCTACTTCCCTGGGCTGTTGAAAGGATCAAATGAGATCATATTCACAGTTCACTTAGCACAGTACCTGGGACATAAGAGGTACTATATAAATACTAGCTATTATTGTTAACATCATTATCACTGTCGTTTGACCTCCAGGCAACCACAATCTCTCCAGGCTTTTGTAACATGAAGGGTTTGGACCAGAGGACATCTAAAGCTATTCGTAGCTCTAAATTGCTCATTACTATAGGATCTGTGTTAACAAAGGGAATTTGTATGTGAAGAATATTTTATGCTGAATAAAATATAGCTGCAGAGTGGAACCAAGATGGTGGAGTAGAAAGATGCATATACGCTAGTGTTTCCCCCACAGCCCACAAAATGCCTCTCAACAAATTCTAGAACAGCAGAAGCCACAGAATGACAGAGTGAAAGAGATTTCTAGCCAAAGATAACCTGAAAGGCTGACAGGAAAGGTGTATCCCATGGGATGCTGAGCAGCCCTGGCCATGCAGCACAGGGAGGAACAGGACATGAACAGGCCTCCAGGGCAGAATCCCCAGCAGGTATGGTCCCAGATCCCTCAAGCCACAAGTGAAAAACAAAGCTTCCAAGGTCAATGTGGAAGGGCTTTCCAATCTGGGTGATAGGGGAGCAGTGCGGCACTGGCCAGGTGGCAGCAGCAGCAGCAGGTGGTGGGCAGCTACAGTAGCCACAGAATCAGCCTGGGTCCATTGTCCCAGTGACTCAGCTTAAAGCCCCTGAGGGAATTGAGTAGCTGATATGAATCTCAGCCCTGAGCATGGTTCTAGGGAGAGGAGGAGCATTAAGACCCTCCTCGTGACAAAGGATTCAGAAGCCAAGAAACTGTCTAGGAAAATGCCCCAAAAAGCGGGGGTAAAAGACCATAAAAGGTTATTTTCTTGGTGAATAGGTATATCCTTCCATCCTGTCAGATGAGGAATAGCAATGCATGCTATCAGAAGAAGTTAAGGCTTCTGCCTCCAGTACCTCCAAAATGAATATGAAATGGGCTCAGGTCATAGAAGAGCCTGAAAGGCATGTCAGAAGCTTGCTAAAGCAGAACCAAAAAAATGCTAAGGAAAATAACAGCTTTAAAAATAGACTGACTCAATTGCAAAAAGAGGTCCAAAAAGCCAATGAGGAAAAGAAGGCTTTAAAAAGCAGAATTAGCCAAATGGAAAAGAAGGTTCCAAAGCTCACTGAAGAAAATAGTTCTTTAAAAATGAGAGTGGAGTCCAGGGAAGCTAATGACTATACGATAAAAAAAGTTACAAAACCAAACCAAAAGACTGAAAATAATAGAAGATAATGTGAAACAACTGACCTGGAAAACAGATCCAGGAGAGACAATTTAAATATTATGGGACTACCTGAAAGCCATGATCAAAAAAAGAGCCTAGACATTATCTTTCATGAAATTATCAAGGAAAACTGTTCTAGAACCAGAGGGTAAAATAAATATTGAAAGAATCCACTGATCACCTCCTGAAAGAGATTCGAAAAGAGAAACTCCTAGGAATACTGTGACCAAATTTCAGAGTTCCCAGGTCAAGAAGAATATATTGCAAGCAGCTAGAAAGAAACAATTCGAGTATTGTGGAAATACAATCAGGATAACACAGGATCTGACAGCTTCTACATTAAAGGATTGAAGGGCTTGGAATAGAATATTCCAGAATGCAAAAGAACTGGGATTAAAACTAAGAATCACCTACCTAGCAAAACTGAGTACAATACTTTAAGGGAAAAAATGGTCATTCAATGATCTAGAGGACTTTCAAGCATTCATGATGAAAAGAACATAACTGAATAGAAATTTGACTTTCAAACACAAGAATCAAGGGAAACATAAAAAGATAAACAGGAAAGAGAAATCATAAAAGACTTGTAAAGCTGAATTGTTTACATTTCTACATGGAAATATAATATTTGTAACTCTTGAGACTTTTCTCACTATTTGGGTAAGTGGAAGGATTATACACAAACACACACACACACACACACACACACACATACACACACACACATAGAGAGTGCAAGTTGAGTTGAATCAGAAGAGAAGATACCTTAAAAAAAATTAAGGGATGAGAGAGGAAAATATTGGGAGGAGAAAGGAAGAAATGGAATGAAGCAGAGTATCACTTATAAGAGAGATAAGAAAAATCTTTTTCAATGGAAGAGAAAAGGTAAGAGGTAAGAGGGGGAAAATGAAGCTTAATCTCTTCACATATGGCTTGAGGAAGGAATAACATGCTCACTAAATTTGGTATGAAAATATATCTTAACTATAGGAAATTAGGGGAGAAGGGGACAAGAGGAGTGAAGGGAGGATGATAGAAGGGAGGGCAAATGGGAGAAGGGAGTAACTAGAAGTAAGCATTTTGGGGAAGGGACAAGGTTAAATGAGAGAATAGAAAGAAAAGGGGGGACAGGGTAGGATGGAGGGAAATATGGTTAATTTTACACAACATGACTATTATGGAAGTCTTTTGCAAAACAACACATATATGGTCTGTACTGAATTGCTTGCCTTCTCATTGGACATGTGTGAGGAGATAGGGAGAGAAGTTAGAATTCAAAGTATTAGAAACAAATGTTGAGAATTGTTATTGCATATAACTGGAAAATAAGGAATACAGGTAATAGGGTACAGAAATTTATCTTTCCCTACAAGAAAAAAGAGAAGATGGGGATAAGAGAAAGGTGGGATATGATAGAAGGGAAGGCACAGTGAGGGAAGGGGTTATCGAAATGCAAGATGTTATGGGGTGGGGAAAGGGGAGAGATGGGAAGAAAAATTGCAACTCAAAATTTTGTGGAAATGAATGTTGAAATCTAAAAATAAACAAATAAAACTATTAAAATGAAAATATAGCTGCTTCAATAAGTATTAGAGGTATACCTCAAAACTGAACATTATATTGGTCACTGTGCTAAGTATTGGATAAATGCAATTAATAATAAAAGTCTATTGTCAACATGGAGCTGATATTGGGAGGTCTTCAGGATTACTTGAATGGAGGTGATAAACCTCAGTTTTCAACACCTAACATCTGAACTAGCAAAGAGTAAGGCAGTAGGTAGCCCCTTAAGCATGTCTGGATATTTCTAAAACCTCTTCCACCATGACCTTCCTACTGGACCAACCAAGTTAAGAAGGCCAAGAATGAGGAGTTCTCAAGATCCATCTTATAAGGAAGTCAAGAGGCCACACTCTTTCCCCAAACTGGATCTTTTATTTAGAACCAAGTAGCTATAATTCCCCATCACTCTAGGTACATAAAATTGTGGGGATTTTAAGGGCTGGGGGATCAGAAAAGGGGAATTGCCTTCATTTGGGAGTGGGATTGGGGAGATACATGAGACCAGTGGAAAAGTCCAGATTTTGGAGTTGGAGAGCCTGAGTTCAAATCCTGACTCTTCTACACTTAAGCTCTCATGTCACCTTAGGCAAAAGACACTTGGCCACCCTCGGCTTCAGTTTCCTCATGTATAACACAAGGCTAGATTAGGTAATTTTCGTGGTTCTATTGAGTACCAATCCATGATTCGAGGATCTTTTGGTTTGACTCCATTCCCATTAAATCGGTTTTATTGAGATTCCAGTTTTGAGAATAATGATGCTATGAGGCTCCGCTTCCCAGAATGCTTATGTTGCGATAGCAGGTAGCTGAGTCTCCCACCTGAGACCCTGATGCCTTTAATTGGTGAATTCAAGTCTCTCTCTCTCTTTTTCTGCACACTCACAGAAGATGAAGACATGCATGTCAGAGCTGTAAAATCACACTTTTCACACTCACTTCACACTTCTCAAGCACCCTTTATCAAACAACGAAAACATTTTCTCTTTCCAACCAACTCTGCGTGACCTTCTTCTCTCCTAGCACCAGACTCTAACTTAACTTAACAGTTCTGGCTCAGTACATGACAAGGGTTGGCCTCATCTCTGCAGGTGAGCAAAGAGACATGGAGAATTTCCAAAGTTAGGAAGCAACAAAACTAGAGAAAGCAGCTCAAGCTGATATATGGTGTTGTTCATCAGACCAGGCCATCACTCAGTATTTCTGACCCAGAAGGGTTCAATGAAAGCTTTGAAGGCAGCAGTGCCCTGGGCCACTTACCTCACAAAAATTCTGGGTCATGATTTAATATAATAAAGCAGGAAGCTAGAGCATGACAGTAATCTTTGAACAGAATTGAATAGAGCTGACTGGCTTCCCACTGTCTCCTGATTCCAGTTACACCAACTGTGATGTACCATAGGTGGTGAATGAAATACTTGGTATTTATGTGGTGCTCTCTCCTGAACAGGGTGGAGGTTGTCATGCCTACCAACTGTACTGGGAACATGTAGGGAACAGAGAGAAAACTGATTCACCCAGGGATGGGATGGGCAACATTTGCCATGTCAGGCAATTAAGGTAGGAAATGATGCATCTATCTCCACATCAAAAGTAAAACAAAAGATTCCTTTCATATTTTCTTAAAGAGGAAAATGGATAGTGAAAAAAAAAAGGATGATCTTTGAGGGACTGCTTCCTGGATTTTGTCCAGTTTCCCCTGGGAGTGATTCAATCCCATGGAATGAAAGATATTGGATATCTAAGAGGCCATTAGCAGCAGAGCCAAGAAAAGATTTCCCACTTTGCTTGCCCTTCACCAGCTACTAGCCAAAACATAGAGCTTTTCTGCCTCTCTGAAGCAAGAAAAACTGACCTACTGTGTATACACGTATGTGGGGACAGATTAAGCCTAATCCTAGAACAAAGATAATGAGGTGAAAGAGCTAACAGAGAACTTACATTTTCCCTCAATCAGTTCCTACTACATAGCAGGAGCTAATAAATACCCATTAATGACTTGTATCATTCATAAGCATGCCCACAATTTGCACACACATACTCCTTTAACACATACATATGTGCACACATGTCTAAAACACACCAGGATATCTTACAATGCCACAGGTACAAGCAAGACTCCATATCAGTCAAGTCATTCAGTCGCAGCACACCAACATGTTCGCAGTAGGCAAAGTAACAAACAAAAATTCCAGCCAACCCAGAGAAAGACACTGTTTTTTTTCTCTTTTCTCTTTTTTTTCCTCAAAAAGGCATTTTTTAAAAAATATATTAAACCAGGAAAATTTTACTCAGATGTCACTTGGCTGGGGCAAATTAACAAAACAAATCATAAAATAAATATATTTCTGGTTAAAAAAAAGAAAGATGTCCCTAAACATTGAGTATCTGTTACTAATTTGACAGCATTGCTTCCAGGGAATAAGTCCAGTTAGATGGAGGAGATGCATGAGGAGGATGGGAGGAGAGTTGAGCCCTGAAATTGTAGGTGGGACAGAGAGAGAGGAAGAGGCCAAAGAGGGGCTGAGGAATAGAGGTTATGAGGAGAAGTAACAAACACAATCTCTGTCTGTTTCGTTCTCAGTGGTTTCCCAAGGGGATGGGTTCTGAGGGGAAAGGCAATGTCGTGAGGGTATAGCAGAGAAAAAATACGAAAACTGAAAAACCAAAATGGGGAACACAAAACCACTACATCATTAGAAACATCTGGTTAAAAAGAATACAAAAGTGACTCCTTGGAGGGGGAGGACCAATGCTCAACCCCACTTTTCTTTCTCCTTCCTTTGAATGGCAAGAATCACTTTTAAAGATTTCTGTAGTGTGGTGTTGGGTGTTTGTATTTTTGTTTTGTTTTGGTTTTTGAGAAGGTTTTTTAAAAAATCTCTTCTCTTATCTACCATTCTCATGTCAGAAATCACTGATTTCACCAATCAGATTCTGCTTCGTTTTAGTGTCCCAATGAGGGAGATAATATATGTGTATGTCTATGCTTCTCTGTGCCCACATCTGTATCCATCCTTTCTCCCTAGGACATGACATTGCTCAAATGCATGGGATTGGCACTAAGGTAAGGCTGTTTAGACAGTCTTGGCTCCTCCTGCTTCCCAGCCCTGGGGGAATAACCAAGGCCCTCAGGTTAGCTGCAGAGCTTGCCAGTCTCATACTCCACAGGATTTGGCAGTTTGGCATTGAAGGCCCTCAGGGAGGACTGAATCCTGCCCACTTCGTTGTTGGCCAGCTTGAGCCGATGCCGGAGCAAGCAAGAGAAGAGGTCGAGCCGGACTTTTCCTGGAGGAGAAAGCTGGTTCACTCGGTCCCTGATCTCAATGAGCTGCAAGAGGGCAGAGTCCTGGGACCCTTGAGTGTATGGGTAATCCAGCTGAAGGATTAAGTCCCGAATTGCATCAGGGTCAAACGGCATGCTATAGCCAAAGACCTGCAGGCTGTTGATTTTCATGTAGCCAAGGTTCTTGGAAGGGTCGGACATCTCGAGGGGCTCATAGTAAAGTGTCTCATTAGAATTGTCATCCAGAGACTTGATTCGGCTCCTCAGGTAGACATGGACAGTCTCAAAAAAGGTCTTCCACTTGTTACCCAGGGTGAGCGTCCAGTTTTGGCACTGGGCCGATGCATCCACATTAGTCCTTTCCCAGTCTGGAAAATCTCCTTCATTCACAGGCATGAACCAGCTCTCTGAATGGCTGCCCCCAAAGGGGTTGACATAGATGGCCATGGCAGGTTCCAGGGTGCTGTTCTTTGTGAGACAGATCTGGAGTGACAGGGCCAGCATCACATGTACCAGGCCCGGCTTGTACTTGTTACTTTTCAGAGTCAGAAGCATGCGCTTTCTCCACGAGGGGTCAAACCAGCTGCCCAGACGCATGTCATTGCTAATGAAGATGGAGTGCACCTCAATTCGACTATCCCGTTTCTGAAGCAGGTACTTAAGTTCCAGGTCCTGCAGATCTGTCTCCAGGCCCAGGTAATTCTCCAGAGACTCTGCCACCTCTGGCCGGCACAGCCCTTGGGTCAGCACATAGCCATCATTGCAACTCCCACAGCGGGTGCTATTATCTGGCGCACAGACAGCACAGGCTGGCCCATCACCCAAGGCACATGGGATGGGACCCTGGCAGGAGGACTGGTCATAAGGGCAGGTGCAGCTGTGGCTCTGCTCCAAGAAAGTCCCAGGGACAGTGCTTTCTGCACAGTAGAGGAAGGACTGGATCCGGTTCCACCAATAGGATAAGGGTCTGGAGAGAGAAAATAAGAGGGAACTTTATAGAGTCAAGGTGAAATACACAGATGATATATCTTTCCTAGGCTCATGTGGAAGGGGGTTAATAGGAGGAAAGAAAAGAGTCAAAAAGGCACCATATAACAAAAGCTGAGAAAAAAAAGCCTGTGGAATGGAGAATGCCCCTAGAGGCTCATACAAGACTAGGTAGTCTGTCCCACCTTGCTCAGTCTCTGCTGTGTGAGTACCAAGGAAATTTGAATGTATCCTGGTATTGGGACTCGTGAGCTAGAGAACTTTGCATGACCAGTTTTACCACATTTTTACCATGGCTCTAAAATCCAGAGTGGCTCGCTTAGATTCAGAACCACTTCGTTATCCTTTTTGACAAGCTCTCTGTCAAATGATTCTGTTGATTCACTCAATCTCACCGCTCATTCCCAGCTATCCTGCTCTGCAGGAAGGCTCATCGACTCATTGTGCCCTCTCCTGCCATTAAACGCACTCCCTACCTCACAGCCTATAAGACTTTTCCATCTCTCATCCACAGATCTGTGCGTATCACTTCCTGTCTCCAGCTTCCTTTGTCATCACTTTGCCTCCCGGTTCCCACAAACAGTTTGCTATCTTTCCCTTGTGAGAGATGCAACATGGCTTATTGACTAGAGTCAGCCTGAAAACCAGGAAGACTGGGTTCAACTCCCATCTCTGACTCATACTAGCTGAGTGATCCTGGATAGGTCACTTAACTTTGGTATTCTTTCTCTAAGAGTACTGGACACAGAGAAGATGTTGACCTATCTCAGTAGAGGGAGTTCCTTCAGCTATAAGATATCTATGCCAAGGAAAAAGAAAGGGAAAGGAATAAGCATCTATATAGCACCAACTACATTTCAGGAACTGTGCTAAGCACTCTACTATGACCTTGAGAGGTAGGTGCTGTTATTCTCTGTATTTTATAGTTGAGGAAATAGAGACTAAGTGACTTGTCTAGAGTCATATAACTAGTAAGTAGCTGAAACCAGACTCAAACTCAGGTCTTTCTGACTCCAAGCCCCACACTCTATCCACTATATCATTTAGCATATCCCTATCTCCTAATTTGTTCTGCATTTTTTCCCACATGTTTAGTTATTTCAGGGAAATTAAAAGTTTACCTCTGAGGTATCTTCTAATGTCCCTAGCATGGTGATGACTAGATATGTAGTATATGCAGCATAAATACATATTTTTAAATTTTTATCATAATCAATTATGAACATCTGCATATTAAAAGAACAAAAGGAGAAATGCATATAAAATTGTGAGCTTCTATCCCTTAGCTTGCTTTCATTAAAACGTATATGTTAAAATGGACACAGTAGTGACAAAATTGCCCATTCATTTTTCTCCCCTTCTGATCTTACTTTGATTTATAAATATTTGTAGAATGAATGAATGAATGACATCAACAACACAGCTTAGTCACCCCCTCACACTTTTTTCTTTACTCACAGAGACCAGGTACAACCTGTCACTCTTGTTCTTGTCAATATGGACAGGATCATTGGCCCAGGTCACATAAAGTGAGCTTAGAGCTCTGGCCTTGTCTAACTGAGTGCTCCAACTGGGCAGCTCACCTTTCTTTGGGCAGCCAGAATCGAGGCTGTCTGGGGCAGCGTTTGCAAAGGTTGAAGAGGCGACGAATGACTCGATGGGTCTTCTTGGACAGAAGTTTTAAGGTGGTCCCCAGCTGCTGGTAACGGTGCTGGAGGCTCGAGTCCATGACCCAGAATTGGGAGATGGCAGTGGAATTCAGGAAGCGGTCCTCTGGAAGTCTCTTCAGCAGAGCCTGGAATTCCTCTATAGGGAGAAACCAAATGGTTTATTTTATCAGAGGAAGAGGACAAGATAATAACTATTTCTAAGGGACAGTTTGGGTACCATGAAGGACTCCTCTCTGGAATTCTCCCCATAAAAACATGCTGTATTTTATGGAAAACCTCTGAAAGGATTTCTGTTTTATGGCACAAAGGAAAGAGCACTCGAATTGGACTCAGAACTTCTGAGTCCAATATCATTCCATTTCCTTATTACTTGGGTTATTTACCCTCTCAATCTCATTTTCCCCAGTTGTAAAATGAATGCATTGAACCAGATATTTCTTCAAGATAATGCATTACATTTCTTTCCTATCATCATTTGGGGGCCCCTGGCAAGGGTCGTCTCTTGGGCTCTTTGTTTCTGACAGAACTACCCGCTTCTTCTGGTTGGCTAGGCACAGAACCAGAGAAGGGATGAGTGGAAGGAAAGCAAGGTGAGTGCAGGCCTCAAGGCTCCTTCCTAGCTGGTTCTTAGAATCACCCCAAGGTGGCCAGGCAAATGTGCGGAAGGCAGGGCTGTCAGGTATCTCACCTGACTCCTCAAACTGCCTGTTGTGAGTAGCCCAGGTGTCCTGAATCTGGAACAGGCTCTCTTCCATGGCCTGGATATCTGGTTCTGGGCAGTTGCACTCTGGGAAGCTGGGTCCACACTCACACCAGCAGTCATTCTCTCGGCAGATGAGCTCCCCTTCGGAGCTGCAGGTGATGTAGCTGAGAGCAGCTGCCACAAACCGCTCTCTGAGGTACTCAGGCAGCAGCACCTGCAGGCCTAAGGCAAAAGACCTGTCAGGGGAGAGGGACCAACTCCACAAACAGAGCCCTGACCCCGAGTCAAAGAGAAAGAGTCAGCTTCCAGCCAGATTCCCAGAAGAGTGACATTGAAAAGAACCTTAAAGATTATCTAGCCCAGAGGTTCTTTACCTTTCTGTGTGTGTCATGGACCCCTTGGGTCATCTGGGGAAGCTGTGGATCCCTGTTCAGAACCATGTTTTTAAATGCACAAAATAAAATATACATAATTATAAAGGAAACCAATTACACTAAAATACAATTACAGAAATTTAAAACAACAAGTACAACAAAGCTCCATAACCCCAGTTTAAGAACTTCTCCTTTAGGCCAGGAACCTGAGACTAGGGAACATAAAGAGATTTGCCTAATATCATGCTGCTTATAAATGACAAGAGACCAGTGTGTGTGTGTGTGTGTGTGTGTGTGTGTGTGTGTGTGTGTGTGCATATATATGTGCATATATATGTATATAATATGTATGCATACACAAGTACATATGCATGTAATGTGTATGTGTATATGTACATATAATATGTATATAATGTATATTGTTTACGTAATATGTATGTGTATATAATTTGTGTATATATGTGTACATATAATGTATGTATATTTAGACATATGTATATACATATAACGTACACGTGTGTTGTGTGTATATATAACATGTGTATGTATAGTATGCATAGTAGTGTGTATATAGCATGTGATTGCATGTGTGGTATGTGTGTACATATAGTATGTATACATATATACATATATTGTATATGTGTGTATAGTATGAATACATATGCATGCATATTATAAACAATATTGTGCGTATGTAATATATGGTGTATGTGTCTACATGAAATGCATGCATGTACATGTGGGTATGGTATGCATGTATATGTACATATAATGCATGTATAGTATTGTATGTATATGTAGTATGATGTATGCATATGTATATATATTTGCTGTAAACATTAACATGCTGTGTATATGTTAAAAATAAGATTTTTGTTTTTATCTCTGCCTCTAACTAGCTTAGGAGAACCTTAACTTTGAGGGAGAACCTTAACTTCTCCGGGTCTCCTTTCCATCACTGAAATGAAGATGGCAGAAGCAGAAGTGGAAAGGGCCTAAAAGTAATCCAATCCAATTTTCTCCTTTTAGAGATGAGTTCACTGAGGCTTACAAAGGTTAAGTGACTTGACTTGGGTTACACAGCAAATAAATGTGGCAGAGGGGATCAGAACCTAAGTCTTCCAGACTCTCAATCCAGCGCTCTATCTCTGTACTGGGCCTGGAGCTAGAAAGACCTGAGTTCAACCTTAGCTTCAGACACTTACTAGCTGTGTGACCCTGGGCATGTCACTGAAACTTCTCCTCAGTTTCGTCTAATGTAAAGTGAAGACAATAACCACACACGTTCTAGCATTGTTATGAGCATCAGATGAGATCATACGTGTAAAGTGCTTGCTTTCTAGAGGACCTGGCACATGTTAGGTTACCATAAAAGTGCTTATTCCTTTCCCTTTCTCCTAACCTGAGGTTCATGAATGTTTTCCCAAATGATATTTTGATAGCTATCTTAATTGGATTCTTCTGTGATCCTATGTATTGTATTTCATGAATTTGAAAACATTATTCTGAGATGGGGTGTGTAGGCTTCACTAAACAGGCAAAGGAGTCTATAACACAAAAATGGTAGAGTCTCTGCTTTGTAGAAGCTTCCCAAGGTCTCTCCCAGGTCCAATATTTTATGATTCTAAGCTCTCTCCTGGGATCTCCAAGGTTGCTTTCATTCCATGATACCAACAAACTTGGCCACCACACATGGACAGTAAACGCAAGAGCTCCATCTCACTCATATCCCCATGGCAGATCTGGAAATTCAGTAGAGAACATCATAGAGCAAAGCTTAGTCAATTCCCTTGCACTTGGCACAAGAAGGGACAAGTGCTCACAAGGACTCACCTAAAACTCAAGTACAGAGATGTCCAGTGGTCAAAGGAATTCATGGAAAGAGAATGGGATGTCTAGTTTTACATCAGCATTTACAGTATGGAAGTGGGAAGAGGTCTTTAGAGAAATGAGAGGCTTAAGATGTACAAGAAGGAGACTTGTGGTTGGATAGTGCTTTCCGCACCTCTGTCTTTGAACCTAATCTTAGCTCTCACTTATTGAACTGAGCTTGACAACAAAAATCCTAGTTTTCATTTGGCAGCATCTTCTCCTGAGGCTCCCACCCTATCTAGTAAACAATGGAAGCTGTGTAATTTTGAAAACATAAACGGAACACATTAAGTGATTCCCTAATGGGGACACATGAACTAAACTAAGACCATGCTCCAGAGCAGGAGTGGGGAACATGTGGCCTTGAGGCCACATGTGGCTCTCTAGGTCCTCAAGTGTAACCCTTCAAAGGGCCACATGACTAAAGGCCACAGGTTCCCCACCCCTGCTCTGGAGTAAAGACTTGTATTGATTTTCCACCTTTGACTGAGCACCACCTATTTAATCATAGCTGAGCCTACTAATCTCCCTGGGCCTCAGTTTTCTTAGTTTTAAAATGAAGGGGCTGGATGAACTAACTTCTGAGGTCACATTCAGTTTTACATCTATGAGCCTATGGATCCCCTAACATGGGCACCCTATGACTCCACTGACATAGAGAAGAATAAGTCAGAGGATGGCCATCTTACAGTAGACCTGGCATGTTCTATGTTTCCGGCTAAGTGTTAAAAGGAAGCAAACCTGCGACCATTTCTGTGCTTCAGTTCTAAAGGAGTCACTGCAAGTTGGAGTCATACCTGAGCTGACTGTAGAGAAGTAGAACTCCCCTATTTACCTTCCCACCTACCTGTAAAACAGCTAAAAGCTTGGCCATGGATAACTGTCCATTGCGGGAGGCCTGGGATTCTGATATATGGTGCTCCCAAGGCTGGCCTTCAAAGGACCTAGCATCCCAGCAAACCTATTTGTTTTGTGACCTAGGGAATGGGGAAACTTCTTGCAGTGTTGAGAGAATGGGAGGCAAAATGACCTTGCTGTAGAACTGGAAAGGGGGGCACTGAATTCAATTCCCTCATTTCACAGATGAGAAACCCAAGAGCCAGCAAGAATAAGAGACTTGCCCAGGTTACATGTCTACTAAGTGTTGACGGGGCGAGTTGAACTATGGTCTTCCTGACTCCAAGTCAAGTGGTCTATCTGGAGGCAGAGGAGGAGTGGTACAATGGTTAGAGTCTTGGGCCTGGAGACAAGAAGACTTGAATTCAAATCTAAACTCAGACACTTACTATCTGTGTGATTCTGGGCAGGTCATTTAACCTCTCTGTGCCTCAGTTTCCCAACTGTAAAATGGAAATTAATGAGGTAATATTTATAAATTTTTAGCATTGTGCCTGGTACATTGTAGGCACTTAATAAATAATTCACTTGATCTTTCCTTCCTTCCTTTCTTCCTCCCTTCCTTTCTATTTTCCTTCCTTCCTATTCTGTACTTTTCCCCAGCATAGCCTGGATTTCTCTGGCTCAATTCCTGCCAGATTCTTATTTCCCCTGAACTTCCTATAGCTATGGAATACATAAACAGAGGGAACAGGGTCAGAGAGACAGAGCTGGCCCCACAGGCTTGGCTTATAGCATAAAGCATCCTGAAAGTTGGAGCTGACACATTTTTGTACTTAGACACCTGTGTCACATCCTCATGCTGCTCTCAACCCTCCCCTTCTAGGCTGTCTGCCACCAATTCACCTCTGAAGAGGCCCCCCCATATCATATACATTGGTTTTCTATCTTCTCTTAACCCCTCCCCACCTTCCTGTTTTCTCCCTGTCCTGATGGGAACATTCTCCACTGCTGTAGCGGAGATGCCCTGAGCAACAGCTGTGTGAGTGATGGGCTATAAAATTAAATGGCATAAACTATTCCAAACCAACCACTAGACATTTTGAACTTCACCCGTCACTAATTCCCAGACATACAAACTAGCCCATTCAGGGACCTGAGCAAGGATGGATGATAATTGCATTAGTTAGCACCAAGGAACAGGCATTCTTTATTTCTTAAGAAAAAAATAAATAAAATAAAATAAAAAATCTGACTCCCATGGCAGTAGTAGGTCGCTGCTGGCTCAGATTGGTTGGCATTTGTAATAATAGATCCTGGGTGAGGGTTATTGATTTTATAATGTAGAGACAGTAATATCTTAAACAGAGTCCAATTCAGTTAAGCCTCAAGAAAAATGAACTTTGCCCCCTGCCAAACAGCTCTGTCTATATCAATTTGCATAGCCTTGGTCTGAAGAATGTCTGCGGGAAATGGAGTACAAGGGCAGGGTAACTCGTATCTTCCTGTCTCCAGGTCTAATGCAGTTTTTTTTTTCTACCTTCCCTCCCTGTTTTTGTTTATTAGCCTTCATCTAAGGCTGGCTCCCTTCTCTGTTCCCAGTCTTTCCCTTATCCCCTCCCCTTATCTTTTCCCTTTCCTTTGCCTTTCCCCTATCCCCTCCCCTTCCTCTTCCTCTTACCCCTGCTGTTCCTCTTCCTCTCTCCACTCTCATCCTCTTTCCCATCCCCTTCCTCTCCCTTTCTTCTTCCCCTTCTCCTCTTTGTTTCTCTTCCTCTCTCCTTTCCTTTCCCTTCCCCTCTCTCTTCCTTTTCCTCCCTTCCCTTTCCTTTTTCCTCTGGATTATCTTGGATCTGTCCCTTCTTGTCTGTGTAACCTAGACCAAGTCCCTTTATCTCGCTCTGAACTATTAATCTATGGAATAAGGGATTTGGATTAGATGGTCTCCAAGGTCCCTCTCATCTCTACATCTACAGTTCTGGCATCTTTAAGCTTTCTTCTGTCTCAAAAACCTTGTGTACCTTTTAGAGAAGGCTGGGATCAAGGTTCCCTTCACTACAGACATCTTGGGAACAAAGAGGATGACTAGAAAAACTCTGTCCTGAAGAGGATTTGAACAGATTCATAGACTTGGGAAGTGGGCAAGTCATCTCAACATTTGTTCTTAGGGAGGAAAAGGAAATCATGAGTTCCACCTCAGACATTTCCCAGTTGGATCAGTTTCCTTACCTATGAAATAAGAAAGCTGTCCTCCACGGTCTGTTAGGGCTTTTCCAGCTCTAACCTAACCTTTGATGATCCAATGTCCAGATAAAGTGTCTTGGCTTTAGTAGAATGAAATGGGTGCATTTTCTGCTTGCTAATTTGTTTTTTACTTTGTGGTTTTTCCCCCTCTCTTGCTTGAGTAGAAGGTTCCAGATACTTCTATGGCTGTGGAAAGGTGGGGAAAAGACTTCTTACCTAATAATTGAACCTTGTTTTCTGGACTCTGTACCAGGACTGAGCTGACGGAATCCAGGTTATCATAGTTACTACAGCCCAGAGGGCCTGTCCGAGTCTCTGTGACCTAGAGAAGTAAACAGATGGGGGTGGGGTTTCAGTCAATAGGCATCACTTTCCTTTAGACACTAGTGAAGTCATGCAAATGTGCTTTGGTAACCTATCCTTGACTGCCCTCAAGAAAGTCAAGTCAAGTCAATGAGCATTTATTAAGCACTTACTATGTACCGGATACCATGGGACTACCAAGGAAGGCAAAAGTAGTCCCTGCCCTCACTGAGCTCAGAAACTGATGTTCTGTTTAATAACATGCAAACAGCTAGGTAAATACAAGATATAGACATCAGAGATAGAAATAATCTCTGAAAGAAGACGAGCAGCCGGGTCAGAAAATAACAAAAATGACAACATATTATAATTAATAATATTAATTACAGTAATCATAGCATTTACATAGTCCTTAAAGGTTTGCAAAGGGCTTCATATATGCTATCTCATTTGATTCTCAAATAGGAGCTAGCATCATTACCCCAATTTACATACGAGGAAACGCAGACAGAAATATTAAGTGACTGCCAAGGTTATATACCCAGTAAATATTTAAAGACAGGATTCAAATTCAGATCTTTGTTGCTTCACCTCCTAGTTCTGTAGCATCTACTAGGCCACCTTGCTGCATCTAGGAGAAGCCCCCCTACAGAAAGTTGTCTCGAGGTTTATTCACGAAGGAAGCCAGAGAAGTTAAGAGATGCTGGTGAGGAGGAAGAGTATTTCAACAATAAGGGAGAGTCAGTACAATGGAACTTCACGTCTTCTTCACAGGGACTATGGTCAATTTTCCTTCCTCCCTAATTTAAGACAGAAGCAGGATATAGCATACAGCTGACTAAGAAGAGTCATACCCCAGAGCTCCATGGTGCCTGGATTTCATTTGGGAGCCAGTTCTTTGAAGAAGAACTGATATAGGCTGGGTAAGGAAAATAAAAGGAACAATTAAAGCACGAGACAGCTAACAAGAGTGAGTAAAATCTCTAAGTGGAAGAACCATGGGCAATCTTTGATGCCATCTCTAGTTTTCCCTCTGTCCTCCTTCCCATAGGAAGATTAAAAAGCCTCTGGATATGCAAGGGCAGGTCAGATCCACACTGTACGATGCTGGCAGAGAAGTTTTGCTGTAGTCAATTCATGTGAAATTGACAGATTTGGGGATTCCCTCAGGAAGCAAAACACTAGAGGAATTTGAATTGTGAGTAGTATTATTAGTATTAAACATTTAAGTCCCACCTCGGTCCTAAGAAGTCCACAGAGAATAGCAGCCATGGGCTTTACTGAATATTTTAATAAGTATATTAAATATACATAAACTCTTACAGCCATGTACTATTCTAGTGCACTACCTCTTTAAAATATTACAAAGCTGGCCCATCAGTTTTCCCATGATATTTAAAGTACAAGTTGAATAATATGTAGCTTTAACTGAACTGAAACCATTATGCACTAAGAATGATGAGCCATGGCTCAGGATTTTAAACTTCTTTGCCAAGATTTACTCAATTAACAAGTATTTATTTGTCCTCTATTGTATGTCACTTTGCTAGAATTTTTTTTTGAGGGGGAGGGAAAGGGAATAAAAGGCATAAGGCACATTCCATGCTCTTTTGGAGAGGTTACAGTCGACTCTTCTATTGGGTGAATGGGGATGGTGTAAAGACTATGCTGACATATGAAATATTCCACTAAGTTATATGCTATTGGCTATGGAGAGAACACTGGGGCATGGGATAGCCGAAGGAATGTTTGTGGAAGGACCAGTTTTAGACTGGGTGTTGAAGGGGAGATGGATAGGATGGGAAGAAAGGAGAGGAAAAGACATTTCAGGAATGAAACAAACAAGGCAGTAAAGTAAAAATGAGTCTGTGGAAGATAGATCGGCCTAACTCAGATACTAAGGCTATTTATTAATCTTTTCTGAAATGGGATCTAAGAATGATTATCCCCATTTTTGTCATATATTTTATTATCTTTTTGTTTTCACTTTGGCTAGATTTTCCTCTGCGTTCTCTTCCCTTCCCCTCCAAAATAGCTCTCCTTTATAGCACAAAATTTTATAAAAAATAAAAGAAGAGAAAAAATCAATAAACCTGATCAATAAATATGAAAAAAATTGACATATGCAATTTTTCACACCAATGGACCCCCACCTCTGCAAAAGAGTGGGAGGAGGCATTTTTTCTTATCTCTTCTTCGGGACCAAGCTTGTTCTCTGCAATTTTGCAAACTTGTTTCAATTGTTTACGGTTATTCTTTTTCCATTTACTTTGTCGTTGTCAAGTGCATATTTTTTTCCTAGATTGGCTTTCTTCACATTGCATCAGTTTCATTTAAGTCTTTCCATGATTCTCTGTAGTCATCATGTTAATTATTAAGCACAGTAATATTCCATTACATTTATGCACCCTAGATATTTCCTCATTGATGTTATCCCCATTTAGTGGGTGAGAAATGAGGCACCAAAACTTTACCTGGTAGATTTATAAGTATCCTTTCCTCTTAGAAGTCAGTTGAGACAATCTTACCACAAGCAGTATCAGGCTAGAACATTGGTTCACAATTTTTCATTACATTGATATTTCTTCAAAACCCAAATTTTCCAGTTCCTCAATGCATTCACCTGATATAGTCTTCCACTATTCCTCTGCAGTACGCAAAGATGTTTATACCCAGGTATCTGCTAATGACCTTTTAGAGTCAATTGTTCAATTTTCTTTGTGAGTATTTAAATCTTGGGCATTGTCAAACTCTATAAATTAGGGCTTGATTTATTATTTTATTGAAACTCTATACTTTAAAAAGTGATGGAGAAAATAGTAACCATGCAGATTAAACTTATAAGTATGTCAAAGCACATTTTTCTGGAGAGCAGGTTATTAAACATTTACCAGCATGCTACTGAACACCCTTGATTTCATCACTCACAAGCTTTCTGTTGCCTTAAGTACTAATTCAGCAGTTCTACCTAATCATGATCTCTTATCATTCTATCTCTTCCTATTCCTCATTCTATTTTAAACCTAGTCTTCTTCTTTATGGTAACATTAAATCTCTCCACTGCTTCATATTTTTCTGGGGAGTCATTCAGAATTTTTGCCTCATACTCTTCCCTCTCATCTTGCAATATTCTGTCTCTCTCTGTGTCTCTGTCTCTCTCCTTCTCTCTCTCTCTGTCTCTCTCTCCCTTCCTCCCTCCCTTTCTTAACATCTCTCCTGCTTCAATAAACCCCTACCCTTAATTACTCTTACCATCTGTTTCCTCTCTCCTATTCACATGCTGCTCAATGGAGCTTGAACAAGTGTTGCAACCTTGTTGACTAAACCCACTACCGATTTATGTTCTTTAATTTCACATAGGTCTTTACTACAGCACAACAATCCTACTACTCCTCTTTAATTGACTGTCTCTCCCACTCTTTGAAATGGTTCTTCACTCCTCTCTTTATTCGGTAAGCCTTAAAGAGCATTCTTTCCCTCATCTTCTGAGTTGAGATCCTCACTTTATAATCCTCACCCCCAAAAAAGAACCAAGGCTATATATACAGAACTTCCAGTTCTCTTCCCTGAAATTGATAGCCCACCCTCTTCATCTCACAACCTCTTGATGTCATTCTCCATGTTTTAGGTTGAGGATGATTCAGATCAGTCCTCTAATAATTTAATGTCGATTATGGAACAAAATGCAATGCTTGTTGGTAATTCAACATTTAACACAGATTTACATAGCTATAAAAGGAGGATATCTAGCAAGGATAGCCATTGAGGACACCTTGAGTTAAAAGGTCCCTTGCCTGACATACCTATTGTAATCCATCATCCAAATATCAGAGATAGCACCTGAAGCTTCTGGCTGCTTTGTACTTAGGTGATGAGGAGCAGATATCAATGATCTGAGCCTTTAGTCCCCTATACTAAGCAATGACTTCAATACCTTTTCAAGAAAAAAAACTAGCCTAAGTTGCATGGGAGTTAGGTGCTGGTGTTGCTCTTGACACACCCCAGGACTTCCTCCTTTACACTAGTCTCTGATAAGAGTACTGCTTTTAATAACCAAGATCAGCTCCTCCACATACACCTTTGAACTTGTTCCCTCATGTCTTTTCAGCAGATTTCCCTCATTATCATCTCCCTCATCCTCCAAGTTGCAATTTCTCTCTTATTTTTTCTCACTGTACTTTCTTCCTATAATCTACAGAACTCTCCAATCTCCCTAGTGCTGAAGGGGGTAAGAGAAACCTTTAGTAGGTCCTACTATCCCCTTTAACCTTCAACTTATATTTCTCCTGCCTTTCTCAGCCGAATACCTTCAAAGAGCCATCTACACCCAGTGCCTCCACTTTTTATTCCATATTCTTTCCTTAACCTCTTGCAATGTGAACTCTGACCCCACTCTTCTGAAAATGTTGTCCCTAAAGTTACTAACAACTTCCTAATCACCAACTTTAACAGCCTTTTCTCAATCCTTATCTTCTTTGACTTCACTGCTGTATTTGGCACTGTCCCCTACACTGTCCTCCTAGATACATGCTCTTCTCCCCTCTGGCTTTTAGGGCACTGCTTTCCTCTGGTTCTCCTTCTTCAAGGCTAACTATTTTTTTTCTCCTACGTTGATTAATCATCCATGTCATGCCCACTAATTGTGGAAATACCCAAAGGCTCTGTCTTGGACTCTCTTCCCTCTCTACATTTTCTAAACTGATGACCATATTCACTCTCATGGGTTCAATTATTACAACTATGCAGATGCCTCAGAAATCTGGCCTTAGAGTCTTTTCTCCCAAGTTTTCTTCCCACATCACCAACTGTGTACTGAACATGTCAAATTAGATGTCTCAGAGATAGCTCAAATTCAACATGTCCAAACAGCATTCAGTACCTTTGTCCAAAAATCTCACCTTTATCCCAAACTTCTCTCTTATCATCTGGAATACTACTCTTCTTTTAATCATCCAGATTGATAACCTTGGTGTTATCCTGACTCTTTCTTTTCTCTCATCCCACATATCTGACCAGTTGAAAAATCTCATCATTTGTATCCCAACAATGTCTCTAGTAAACCCTCCCTCCTCTTCATTCACACATTTACCATGCTGACTCAGGCTCTCATCATCTCTTGACCACTGTAGTAGTCTCCTATTTGGTCTTCCTACCTCGAATTTCTAATTCATTCTCTTTAGAGCTGCCAAAGTGATTTTGCTAAAGTGTAAGTGTGATCAGGTCACTATCTCCCCACTTTACCACCATCCCCTCAAATAACACCAACAATATCAATACACATTACCTGCAGGATTAATTTAATTTCCTGTGTGTGGCATTTAATGCTATTCATAGTATGACTCCAACTTACTCTTACAAGGTACTCCCTCCCTCTCATTTTGTGATCCTGCTACAATATGCAAGTGTTGTACACATGACACCTCATATCCTGTATCCATGTCTTTACACTGGATAGCTTCCATACCCATAATGTACTCCTCTCTTGTATCTGTTGGAATCTCTGGTCTAATTGGTCTAATCCTTTGACCCCTCAGTCTCTTTCACTCCCTTATTCAGTCAATGGCTAGTCCTAGCATTAACACCTTTGTAACATCTCTCATATACTATCCCTTCTATCTATCCTCTGACATTGCCACCACCCTGTCATGGGTTCTCATCACTTCACATATGAACTATTGAATTAGTTTCCAAGTGGATCTCCCTATGTTAAGCCTCTCTCCATTCTAGTTCAGTCTAGTACTCAGCTATCAAATTTATCTTCCTAAAGTACAAGTCTGACCATCCATCCATCCATCCATTCATCCATCCATTTCTCTCTCTCTCTCTCTCTCTCTCTCTCTCTCTCTCTCTCTCACACACACACACACACACACACACACACACACACACACACACACCAACAACATCAACAACTTTACAGATTCTGGTGACTCCCTATTGCTTCCAAGATCAAATCTAAAATTCTCTGGTTTATAAAGCTCTTAATTACTTGACCTTTCTTTCCTATGTTTCCAGTCCTCTTATACCTTACACCACCCCTTCCTCTAATATACTCTATGATATACTCTATGATTCAATGACACTTGCCACCTCCTTGATGTTTCTTGCACATGACATGCCACCTCCCAAATCCAAACATTTTCACTGGATCATATCTCTCATGCCAGAAACTCTCTCCCTCCTTATTTTTATCCCCTAGCTTCCCTGAGTTCTTTCAGCTAAAGTCTCATATTCTGCAAAAAGACTTTCCCAATGCCTCATTCCCTCTGCTGATCATCTCTTTTTCATCCCAAATATATCTTGGTTATACCTAGTTATTTGCATGTGGTCTCTTCCATTCAGACCAAGCTCCTTGAGAGTTGGGACTGTTTTTTGTCTTTTTTTTTGTTTGTTTCCCCAGGACTTAGCACAGGGGAAACACATAGAAAATGTGTTTTTCTGACACATAGAAAATGCTTCTTAAATGCTCATTGACTAGTTTCCTTTAAGATTCAATTCATGATACATCTCAATTTCTAACAGAGGGAGAAGGAACAAGTGTCATTTCAGAACCTTTATAGCTTCCAATGGTATTGAGGGAGTTAAATAAAAAAAAGATGTGGAAGTTCAGGAGGGAAGGGGTGGAGTGGAAATTATTCCCTTTTTGAGGAGAAAGAGTAGGAAAGATAAATGAAAGAAAATAGTAGTATGGAAAGAAGGGGACAAAAATAGCTATTTCCAATAACGGGGTGCTTGTAAAGAATATATAAACATTACAAGAGTGTGAGGACTGTATAACAGATGAATCTGACCCTTGTATGAAACAGACTAAGGAAAGAAACAAGCATTTATTTAACAACTGCTACATGCCAAGCACCGTGCCGAGGTCTTCACAATTATTATCTCATTTCATTCTCACAACTACCCTGGAACCATTAATACACCCATTGAATAATTGAGGAAACCGAGGCAGACAAGGGTTAAGTGACATGTACAGGATCATATAACTAGTAAATGTCTCAGGTCAAATTTCAACTCAGTTCTTCTTGACTTCAGGTTCAACGTCCTGTTTTCTGCACCGTGTAACTGACTCTAGCAAGGGAGACATACACATATGTACACACATACACACACATATGTACACACACTGTTTTGATGAAAAAATGTATCAAACCCATCAGTGACACAATCCAGAATGGGGACAGGTTGGAGATCAATTGGAGAAAAGTATTAGTGAGTGGATAGTCATAAGAAGAATAATCTTCCCGATGCTGAAGAGGATTGAAGGATTGAGAAAGAACTAGAGTCTAAGAGATTATTTTATTTTTTCCCTTAGAAAATTGGAGAATGGCTAAACAGATTGTAGTATAGTGATATAATAGAATATCGGCGAGCCATAAGTAATGACAAAACAGACAACTTCAGAGAATCCTGGGTAGTGCAAACTCACTGGAATTGTTTCCCTTTGTTTCCAGAGTTTTATTCTTAAGTACCCCCCTCCCCCCACCCCCCCACCCCCATCTCTCCGGGGCTGACTCCCCATGAAGTACTTAAATGCACAGGACCCTACCTATCTTCCCTCTGAATAAGCTTTCCTAACATCTAAGGCACACTTCAAATATGCAAAGACTTCCTCTGTGCCATCACAAACTCTAGAAAAAAGTCAATATTTCCTTTCTCATCACTCTCACCCCAGGAACCACTTCTTTCCTGTTAGAGAGAATCAGATCCAGAATATAATATCTCCTTTTTGGTTTTCCCACCTTTTGAAGGACAGAGCCATCTTTAAGGCATGCCAAGAAATCATTAGCCGTTAGCTTAGGGCAGTCAAGGAGAGCACCAGTAGATGTCTGGATAATTGAAGGTTTTCACCACTACTCTACCTTGCCACTGGTACCAAGCTTGTGATGCGTCTCACACTCCTCATCTATTTCCTTTCTATCTAATTGGTGTGTTTTATTTTCTAAATGACAAAATTGACTTTGTCTCTTCTCTCACTGACATTTACCCAAATATTCTACATTGTATTTCTTCATCTTGTTTCTTAATTTCCTTGCAAGAATATAACTTTTATACACCACATTACCCTCTTTTATCCCTACTATTTCTCTTGAATTAGGTGCAACCACTCAGGGCCATAGTCCAATTGTTGGTGTCATTCCACTAATTCTGAGTGATACCTATGAAGTCAGATTTGTCTCTTTGTGTCAGGGCCTCTGGTTTCTTTTGTTTGGTGTCTAAAGTTTGGACATTTGTATGTAGATATTTGAAGTCATGGGTCTTCCCACTAGTTCGTTTTATAGACTTTGTCTCCTGTGATCTTCTGAGTGTAACTATTCCTTTCTCCTTGAAGTTTTTCTCTTAAGTGGTTTTCCCTGACATCCTTTCAGGGATCTGTGAAGTCAAAACTATTTTCAAAATAATACTAGGATGTTCTAATATGCTAAATATCAATATATTTAACCCCCATAAACAAAGGCTCTTTGGTAGGAGCTTCTCAGTGATTAAGAGTGTAAAGGTGTCCTTAGACCACAAAGTTGGAGAACTGTTTGTTGCCTTACATCTAAATTGAAGGAACAGGGATGTGTTGGCAAATGTTTAACAACCAGATTTGGGGTCAGGGAGTATATACAGGACATACTTTTAAATTTAATCTGCATTATTAGATTTTCTCTATAATTCTGGAAGATCAGAAAATTCAAAACATTAAAATAAAGCCCTCATTTGCAGTGTTTGCTGATTTCTTAAGTGCAAATGCTCACAGTTAAAATTTAACAATTACTTCTTAAGATCTGGCTTTCTCATACTCTAGATATACATAAGAAGACTTTTTCTTCCCCTATCCTTTTTGGTATAAAACCCTTTTATATGTACATGCTGCTTTCCCAAAATATAATCTAAGTCTCATTATAACAAGCATTGTTTCATTTTTGTCTTTGTTGAAATTTTATTTGACTTTTCCTATGTTTGCACAAGTAAAAGATTCTGTTGAACTTGCCTTTAGTGATCATAGTCAAAGAAAAAGAATGATCAGTCAATCATATTTATTAAATGCCTACTGTGTGCCTGGCCTTGTAAGTGCTGGGCATCCAAAAGATGGTCCCTGCCCTCAAGCATGCAAACAGAAGCAAGCTATATGTAGGATAAGCAGGAAATAATAGAGGGAAGGCACTGGAACTAGGTCAGCAAGGTGACAACAGTGCCAATCCTTGAGTCAGAAGGACCTGAATTCAAATCTGATCTCAGACACTAACTTTGTGACCTTGGGCAAGTCATTTAATTCTCCTGGGGTGTAAAAGAGCCAGGGAGGTCACTGATGTTGATGTGTTTGTCCTTCATTGCTGAAGAAGACCATGCCATCAGAGAAATGATGATATGACTTTCACTTGCCTTTGTTTTGAGTGAGGGAGGGCTGTGCAGGTCACCAGCCTCACTTCTCCTCCAGAGCCATCTGCATCCAGTGACTAAATATTCATCAAGATGACTGGAGATGACCCTGACTGGAGATAACCCAGGATGAGGCAATTGGGGTTAAGTGACTTGCCCAAGGTCACACAGCTAGTGAGTGTCAAGTGTCTGGGGTGAGATTTGAACTCAGGTCCTCCTGACTCCTGCACTGGTGCTCTAACCACTGCACTACCTAGCTGCCCCTAAGGGAGATCATTAGGTAGAGCAGAGAAGGAAGAGTGTTTCAGATATGGCAGACAACCTGACACAGAGAACTAGAGTATCTTGTACATGAAAGGGCCAAGAAGCCAATGTCACTGGATTAAAGAATGCAAGTGGGGACAGAAGGCTTAGAAAGGTAGAAGGTGGCTTCATTATGCCTTTCAATGCCAAACATACCATTTTATATTTGATCCTGAAAGCAATAAGGATCCCCTGGAGATCAGTGAGTAGGGGCTGGTTGTGACAGGCTTCAACCTATGCTTTAGGAAAATCACTTTAGTGGCTAAATGGGGGATAGATTGGAATGGGGAGAGACTTGAGGCAGGTAGACCCACCAGTAGGCTATTGTACTAATACAGGTGCATTTGAGCAGTGGAAATATGAGGGGAAAGAAGGAACGGTATTCAAGAGATATTACAAAGGTGAAATTGATTGGTCTTGGCAACAGATTACATACAAGAAGTGAGAAATACCAAGGAGTCCAGGATGAACCTGAGGGACTGGGAGAATGGTGGTGTTGCTCTTTACAATAATAGGGAATGTTAGAGTGGGAGAAGATCTATGTAGGGGTAAAGATAATGAGTTCTGTTTTGGACATACTGAGTTTAAGATGTCTATTATACATATAGTTTAAGAACAGCTATGTTTGATCTGAGGGCCTGGAAAACCAAGCACCAGGGCTGAGTGGTGGTAGTTAACAAATGCTATCACCCTATCATGGGGCAGGAATTTGGGGCTTCATTAGAGTAAACATTTCCTATGGAAGAAAAATGAGATCTTTGCTGGTAATAATGGCTTCTTGTTACTTTCAGTATTCTTTACACGTCCCTCTAGTTGACCTGGATTTTATGCCCAGCTTTATTCAAGTTCTAAGTAGAACTTGAAACTTTAATTAGATAATTTCTTTACCAAAAGGTCTTAATGGTAAGAACACTGGATTCCAAGTGAGACAACCTGGATTTGGATCCTAATTTTGACCCTTTTTATCTCTGTGACCTTGGGAAAGTTTCAAATCTCCTCTGCAATAAAATAGATATAAGCACCATTACATTTGCAGTACCTACATCATAGGATTACTATGAAGAAAACACTTTGTAGTTCTCAAATCATTTGGCAAATCTGTTACCAAAGTACAAAGGTATTTTAAGTTCATATTACTTTATGCACTATAGGAATTTGGTGGAAAATGGGGAAGAAAACTGAATGTGACCCCTACCATTCAGTTCACATTTGGCAGGATCTCAACCAGGGCCCTGGGGGTAATAGGGAAGCCCATTAATCCATTACTGGGTCCCAAGCCAGCAGATCTTTCAATTTCTCATTTCGTCAGAGACTATGCTCCATGGAGAAATGAGACAGCTGCTTCAACCTCAGCTCAAAAGTTCTAGATCATAAGCTCTGTTCCAGCATGAAGCCTCTGACAGGACAGGGCTGGTAAGGGAAATGCGGAATCACTGTAGGGGAGTCCAGTGGTGGTCCCATTAAAGCAAGGTAATAAGGCTGTGCAAAGTAGGAAGAAGGCAGAGGAGTGTCCCTTTGTTAGTCAGAATTCAAGCACAAGCTTACATAAGTGGGCTGACCTTGAACCTGACATGTGACCAAAGATTTGACTTTTGAGGAGAGCTGGGTGATCAGAGGACAAAGAGTACAATCTGCGACTTTTTTCTGCAGAAGCAATGGAAGAAAAGGCTGCAGATAAAGTGGTGAAGAGAGTGTCTATAGCAGCGCAAACCCACACACTCAAAGAGAACCTCTGATAGGCTTTCAGGAAGGGAAAATAATTGTGTGCTAATTGGTCTGTTGACAGAGAGAGTCCTGCCTTCCTGCCTTCTGAAAGCCCAGATGAATCTCGCCTTCATTAGCAAGTCCAATTTTCCATAAATAACAGGAGCCTGCAAAACCTCACTCCAGCCATCCTGCTTTCCTCTTCTCTACCCTTCCCCCATGCACTCCCCTTTCCTCTCCCTTCCTAGGGGGCCCCTGTCAAAGCAAGAGCCAGAGAGAGAAATGGGTTTCTAATTGCAAACAT
Organism: Potorous gilbertii; assembly: GCA_028658325.1. Classification (NCBI taxonomy): domain Eukaryota; kingdom Metazoa; phylum Chordata; class Mammalia; order Diprotodontia; family Potoroidae; genus Potorous; species Potorous gilbertii. The sequence goes on from CM053770.1 coordinate 632,349,425, forward strand.
TAGGGCTGGGGAGAGCTGCCTGGGTGAAGGTGAGTGTGCTAAAACAAGCACAAATTGAATCTTACCTCTGTTGCAGCATAGAATTCAGACAGGTTATTTTTAAGGACACTCTTGGGAGAAGGAATACCAGAACGCTCCCCTCACCATCATGCTCTGCCCATAAGATTTAGAGAAGTTTCTCTCTCATCAGTTAGGGTGGATCTTAAATTCCCCCTTTTCTTTCTCCTGCCTCCTCCTCCTCCTGAGCAGATGACTGAATAGAAGGGGCAGCTAGGTGGTACAATGGATAGAGCACCAGTGCAGGAGTCAGGGGGACCTGAGTTCAAATCTCACCTTAGACACTTGACACTCACTAGCTGTGCGACCTTGGGCAAGTCACTTAACCCCAATGGCCTCATCCTGTGTCATCTCCAGTCATCCTGATGAATATCTGGTCACTGGATTCAGATGGCTCTGGAGGAGAAGTGAGGCTGGGGACCTGCACAGCTCTCCTTCACTCAAAACAAAGTCAAGTGCAAGTCATGTCACTATTTCTCTGATGGCATGGTTTTCTTCAGCAGTGAAGGATGAACACACACACATATGACTGAACAGAGGCAGGGGTGGAGCTTAGGTGATACATTCAGAGGTACTCATAATATTGCATTGTGCTACAAGGGCAAGTCTGAACCTCCAAAACATTAGCTAGCTAATAGCTGGTGATTGGAGAGCACAGAAGAAAATTTCAAAGATTTCTAGTGGGACATCTTTGGAAGCTGGAACTAAACTTGTAGGTCAAACATTTCCACATGTCCATTGTGGAGGGAGAAATAGTATAATTCTCACTCCAAATTCTAGCTTTGTAACCTTAGTTAATGATTTCTCTTCTTTGGACCTCAGATTCCTTATCTGTCAAATAATGGGAGGAATCTAAGGGCTTCCCAGCTTGTAGATTATACACTTCTAGAATGCAAAATCTATGCAACAATTCATTAAAGGTTGTAAGTATTTTAGTTTCATCATGGGTTTGGGAGCTGGGAAGATCCCTGCTATCCAAGGTGACTTTCTTTGGAAGAGATGATATGAGTGAGATGGAACTAGACTCAAAATAGACTCAGAACTCTAAGCCACTCTTTGGGTTCAAAATTTTCTTTCCAATCACAAGATTAATATTGTGAAATTAAAAGAAATCATTTAGTCCAATACCTCTGGCTTCATTGATGTATTGAGTCCAGTGAGGTAAAGTGATGTGTGTGTGTTTCTGTCTGTCTGTTTGTTTGTCTATCTCTGTGCCTCTATCTTTTCCCTACTGTGGTGCCTATTTTGTGACAGGCATTGTTGTAAGTGATGGAGATACAAAAACAATGTAAAGACAAGTCCCAATTCTTTTCCCAGGGAATGTGGTCAACTGGCTATTTATAAGGGCACTTTTGTCAAATTCTAGATTTCTCATTTCTACTCATAAGTTACCAGATCTCTCAGGTTAGGTGATCCCTTGACTCATCAAAAATACATATCCTCAAAGATTAGATTCATTCATTTATTCATTCATGATTTTCAACTTGCTGTAGGTTAATACATATTTGTTCAATGAATACTTATTCAGGAATTACTGTATTCAAAGCACCCTGATAGGGACTGTAGAAAATATAAAGGTAAATACAACATGGTCTTTGAATTGAAGGGACTTACTATATTATAGAAAATACAGGACATAAAGGGTATCTCAAAAGTCTTAGTACGTATTTAAGTTTAAGACTTTTGGGATACTCTGTCTACCCTATAAATATAATACAAGGCCAAGTATGATAAGTGATGTGGGAGAAATAAAACAAAGTATTGTAGGGTTACTGAAGAGAGAGAAATTATGGCAGATAGATCAAGGAAGTCTTGATGCCTTCAAGCTTCGTCTTATGGGATAAGTGGTATTCCAAAATGTGGCTATGGGAACAGAAGGCACTAAAAAGAAAAGGCATGGCATAGGAAGGAAACCAGGCAGAGCTATGTATATTTGAGGAATGCTGAGAAGTCCAATTTGGATGGGACGTGAAGTTCATATAGAGAGATTGGTAACCAGCAAGGTCAACAGATGCTAAATATTGAGATGATGGAGTCTTTACTAATTCCCATAGTTAGGGAGCAGAGAAGTATAATAGAACCCATAAAGAGAATTATAATTTGGAACAGGGGATCATGTGAGTATCATTTCTTCATCTTGATTACTGTCTTTCTTGGTGGGTTTTTTTTCTTATTCATTCCTTTCGAGGAATCAATAGTTACCTGATAATTGTTGCCAATATATATGCTTCCTTTTCTCTTCATTGTATTTCAGCAGTTTGAAACTCACAAATACTTACAAGAGAATGTAACACAGTGCCATACTGCATAGCATACTGGGCAAGCCCTCAGCCTTGGTCACAGCTAGACTGCTAAGATTCCTGAAGTGTGCTGTTGTCTTTGTTCTAATAAATAGAGCCCAACAGGGGAAAGATCCTATACAAATTAAAAAGCTACCACCCCAAGCTCCAATGTACCACCAATCTCCCAGTTCCCACATTCTCAGCAGCTTAACATCTGGTAAGCACAATGATAACAACAAAAAAAAAACACTTCAAAATTTTCAAATAATTGCTTTATTCTATTTTTAGTTAATTATTTCCTCTATCTGAAAAATAAATCTGTAGTACATTGTCTTGAAATGCAAAAGCCATTCCTTTTATTTTCCATTTAGTTCCATCAGATTGTTCCACAATCATTCCCTCTCTCCTTAATCTTCAATCTCTTTCCTCTATGTACAAGTTCCTTCCTAGCTGCCTAAAAATATCCCCAAGTCTTCTACATCCTTAAAAACAATTGTCTATAGACCCTATCATTCACTCAAGCTAGCGTCCTACACCTCTCCTCCTCTATCCACAACCAAGATTCCTAGAAAAAGTTATTTATCTTCATTGCCTCTACTTCCTCCTCTCTCACACAAGTTTCACAATAATATGGCTTCTGACCTCATTGCTCAAGTGAAACTTTTCCCTCCAAAGCTTTTCTCAGTTCTCAAACTTACGACACTCTCTGCAGTATTTGGCATAGCTGACCATCCACTCTTCCTTAACTGTTACTCTTCTTTGGGGTTTTGTGACACTGCTTTCTCCTGATTCTCCTTTAAGCAGTTCAGCCGCTCATTCTCAGTCTTCTTTACTGATCTATCATCCACATCACAGTAGCTATGGATGATCCTTAAGGCTATATTCTGGTCCCTCTTGCCTTCTTTTTCAGTGAGCTCATCAAGACTTTAATTATTAGAAATCTTTCCCTTATCCATAGATTTTACAGGTAAAAGAGATTTTTCATGCTCTCATAATTTGCTTATGATATCACTCTTTACATCTAAATCAAGTATCCATTTTGACCTTATCTTCATATGTGGTGTGATATGTTGATCCAAAACCTAGTTTCTCATAAACTGCTTTCCAGTTTTCCCAGCAATTTTTTTGTCAGGTAGTGAGTTCATGTCCCCAAAGCTTGGATCTTTGGGTTAATCCAAACTAGCTTATGATGGTCATTCACTACTGAATATTGTGTACCCAATCTCTTCCACTGATCCATTTTTCACTGTGTTTTATTGTTTCTTGATATCTCCAAGGGTCATTTACTTCTACTTACCAAATTTTAATTTTTAAGGAATAATTTTCTTCAATGAGCTTTTATAGCTCTTTTCCATTTGGTCAGTACTATTTTTAATGAGTTCTTTCATTCAGTGACTTTTTGTACCTCTTTTTCCATTTAACCAATTCTGCCTTTTAAGCAGTTCTCTTCAGTGAATTTACTTTTGCCCTTTTTGCCATTGACCAAGTCTATTTTTAAGAAATTATTTTTTCAGTAGTTTTCTGTTTGCCTCTTTTATAAAGCTGTGGACTCTCTTTTCATCATTTTCTTGTATCATTCTCATTTCTCTTCCCATTTTTCCCTCTATTCCTCTGAACTGATTTTTAAAATCCTTTTGGCTCTATTCCCAGGAATTCTTGTTGGGTATGTGTCCAATTCACATTTTTCTTTGAAGCTTGTAGCTTGTAGTTATTTTAGCATTATCTTCTGAGTTTGTGTCTTAATCTTCCCTGTCATCATAGCAACTTGTTGTCACATTTTTTGTCATTGTTTACCAATTTACCAGCTTGTTTCTTGACTTTTAACTTCATGTTAAAATTGAACTCTGCTCCTGTGGTAGAGGGGTCACAACTGTCCCAAGTTTCCAGTTTTTCATACTGCTATTTTCAGAGCTAGTTCTAGGCTCTACAAGCTTTTGGTGCTTCCAAGGTGATATGATCTAAAGAGAGGTGTGGTCATCAATCTTCTGGTCTGTGCTCTAGTCTTTACCCAGGATGAAACTTCGTATCCCTACAGCCACGAGTGCTAGTACTGCTCTTAGCCCTGAAACTGTAACCAGATCCCTGCACTCCTCTCTGCCTTAGAACTGAGATCAGGGTCTCTGCTCCCATGTTAGCAAGCACAAATACTCTTCCTCACCCTGGAGCTGTGAGGAGGGACCCTATACCCCTGCAGCTGCAAGCACTAGTGCCTCTCTTCAGCCTGGAACTGGAACCCAGAACTATATATTGGCAATTTCAACAGAATTTTCAACCCAGTGCCAGAAAAAAGGGCACTGTAATCTCTTTTTGATCAGTTGTCTGACTCCCTTATCATTTATGGGTCTAGAGCTCCAGAAGCTGCTGCTGCCATTGTTTTAGTCTCCTCCAAAGCCTGCAGCTGGTGTTGCCTCTGTGTACGCTGCAGTCTGGGGCAGCCATTATCCCAGTATCACAGACTTTTCCTCTTGAACTCCTAAGTTGTCTTAAGCTAGAAAAAAAGGCTCGTTTGTTGACGCCACCACTCTGGAATTGATCTGAGGTGTTATTGTCAAGTTATTTGAAGAAGAATGTTGGGTGAGTTCATCTGAGTTGCTGCCTGTACTTCACCATTTTGGGGCCACTGAATGTAAGACTTTTTGATGAGAGAAACCATTTTTAATTTTCTTTTTATGCCCAGTGTTTTGTACATAATAAGTACTTAATAAATGTCTGTTGTATTGAATTATAAAAAAAATCTTCTTGTTTCTTTCTCCATAATACTTCTCTCATCCATCCCCTTCTCTTTTGTCACACAATCATCATACTGGGTGAGACCCTGAGCAACTATAACCTGGATTATTGCAATAGTCTTCCAATCAATCACTGCTATTGCCTTCAAACTCTTAACATTCAATTCCATCTTCCACCCAGAAGCCAAAGCGATTTTACTAAAGCACAAGTCTGACCAGGTCACTTCTGTTTTCAATAAACTCCATTAGTTCCCTATTGCCTATAGGAACAAATATTAAAAATTCTGTTTAGCATTTAAAGCACTTTGATGTAATCAGATTAGATAGAAAGCAGAAAGTTAGGAAACAATTTTTATAGCCAGTGTTCCTGATAAAGGCTTCAGTTCTCAAATATATAGAGAACTGAGGCAAATTTATAAGAATGCAAGTCACGGCCTAACTGATAAAAGGAAAAAAAAGGATATGAACAAGCAGTTTTCAGATGAAAAAATTAAAAGCATCTATAGTGATATGAAAAAAATGCTCTAAATCACTATTAGAGAAATGTAAATTAAAACAACTATGAGGTACCATGCCACACCTATCAAATTGACTAATGACCAAAATGATCATTGTTGAAGAGGATGTGGAAAAATTCAGACACTAATGCATTGTTGGTGGTTGTTGTGTTCATCCTTCATTCTCTAAGAAGACCATGACATCAGAGAAATGATGACATGACTTGCACTTGACTTTGTTTTGAGTGAGGGAGAACCAATTGTTGGTGGAGTTGTGAATTGATCCATCCATTCTGGAGACCTATTTGGAACTATGCCCAAAGAGCTACAAACACTGTGCAATATCACTACTAGGTCTGTATCCCACAGAGATCATGAAAAAGAGAACAGGACCCACATGTATAAAAAATATTTATAGCAGCTCTTTTTGTGATGGCAACAAATTGAAAATTAAGGGGATGTTCATCTATTGGGGAATGGCTGAACAAGCTGTGGTGCATGAATGTAACAGAATACTATTGTGCTATAAGAAATGATGAACAGGCAGATTTCCGAGAAAAGAACAAAACAAAACCTGGAAAGACTTAAGTGAATTAATGCTAAGTGAAGTAAGTGGAACCAGGAGAACATTGTACACAGTAACAGCAACATACTACAATGATCAACTATGATAAACTTAGCTCTTTTCCATGATACAATGATCTAGGACAATTCCAAAAGATGCATGATGGAAAATGCTATCTACATGCACAGAAAGAATTATGGAGTCAATGTAGATTGAAGCATACAATTTTCACTTTCTCTCTTTTTTGTGTTTTTCCCTTTTATTCTGATTCTTCTTTCACCACATGACTAGTGTGGAAATATGATCAGTATAATCATACATGTATAACTTATATCAGGTTATTTACTGACTTGGGGATGGAGGTGAGGAGGGAGGGAGAAAATTTGGAGCTCAAAATCTTGCAAAAGTGAATGTTGAAAACGATCTTTACATGTAATAGGAAAATAAAATATTATTACGTGGGGAAGAAATAAACCCTTTGAGATTTGCACCCAGGCTATCTTTCCAGTCTTATCATAATTATTCCCATTCTTGAACACAAAAGTATTTCCAAGCTGGCCTCTTGATACTTATCATGCCTGGCATTTCATCTCCTGTCTCTATGTCTTTACATACTGGTTGTCCTTCATGCCAGGAATCCATACCCTTCTCCTCTCCCCCCTCTTAGAATCTCTAGTTTCTTTCAGTTCAACTGCTATCTTCTACATGAAGCCTTTTCTAATTCCCTCATCTGCTAGTGTCTCTGTCCCACCCCCAAGTACCTTGTATCCATTTTGAATATTTATTTACGCACAAGTTTTCTCCCTGGCTAGATTATAATTTTGTATAACGCAGCTATTTCACTTTTTTTAAAATAGGGTCTGCACATAGTAGGTGCTTAATAAATGCATGATGTTTAATTTGTACACTTTGACCTAGCAAAATCCCTACTAGATATATATTGCAAAGAGGATAAAGAAAGGGAAACGACCTGTATATACAAAGATATTAATAGCAATACTTTCTGTAGCAGTAAAGAACTGGAAATAAGGGCTAAAATACTATGATCAATGAAATTGGACATTGCAGTGTAAAAATGACAGATGAAGAATTTAGGGGTGACTTGCATGAATGGACGCAAAGTGAAATAATAAGAACCAGGAGAGAACAATTTACATAATGGTCACAATAATATGAAGGACAACTGGGAAAGACTTCAGAACTTTGAACAAGGTGACAAAGCATGACTTCAAAAGGTTGATGAAGGAGCGCATTTCCTTCCTCTTGGCTGAGAATTGGCAGACTAGAGGAACAGAATGCCATTTTTATTTTCAAATATGGTGAGTGGATTGATTTGTTTCACTTGACTACGTTTTTAAAAGGGAGGACTTCAATGAGTGGGAGAAATGAGTTAGACGGAAGTGATAAAGATGGCTGGAGAAATGGACGTCAAGAAGAACACATCAATAAAACATAAAAGAAAATTCACCAAGAGAAATTTAGAAGAGGGTATACACCAACAAGGCAATTTTGTTATTATCTTGTTAAATTTAACACACACTTTCAAAAATAAACTATACAAAAAATTCATAGTTCCATACATAATCCATCTTTTTTGATCTTTGTATATTGGAATGCTTGCATTTTGTTGATAAGTTAATAATTGAAAAGAAAAAAATATAATTAAAGAAACAAAAACATAAATAGAGCCCAAAGCATGGAGGGTCTTGAGTGTTAAATTCGGATGTTTGGATTTTATTTGGTAGGAAACTGGGAACCACAGAAGGTTTTAGAGCAAGGAGTGACATGATCAAATGAACATTCTGGAGTCGGCTTTCAGAATCCCTCAGCTAGGAATTCCTTTAGAAATTGGTCTTTCCCCTCTTCTTTATCAGCCCAGTGTAGTTCCCTCTTCCCCATGGACTCTACATCCCCAAATTTACCTTGATGGCAGCTGTTGCTATCTGGATGTGGTGGAGACGGCGGAGTGTGCTTTCTCTATCAATGAAGTAGGAGGCTGCCAGTTGGTGCAGGGTCTCCAGGGACACAGCTGAACTGTTCCCACTTCTCCCAGGTCCAGTAGCTTCACTTGTGTCTGTTTTCCGGCTCAGTTTCCTCTTGTCCACAAAAATAGTCAATGACTCTTCACCTGTATAAACAACCACAACCTATTGGTATAACCTTCCTTTCACTCAGTATTCCATGTACCAATAAAAACACGCCCTCTCCCTGCTCTCTGTCAGGGCAATCTGAACTAGAGAGGTGCCTGTGTACCATAGATTTTCAGTCAAAATCTGATAATAAGGTGCAAAGGGGTGACACATTTAGTGGCAATTAGCATATCACTCCCAATTAGGTGGAGTTGCCACATAGATACAACCTGAGTGAAAAGGAATTTATCAGGAAAGCTACCTGCCTTTCACCCCTTCTCTCACCCCAAATAGAAATGTTAGATTCAAAGACAGTTTCCCTTGCTCAGGGGTTCCCTTGGCCCTTAAGACGATTATAGATATAACGAAATGCCAAAGAATATCCTGAAAGCTGATCTTAGCTAAATGTTGCCCCCAATTCCAGAAGGATGTTCTCTCTCACTTTATCTCACCATTTTCCCATAGCGCTTAAAATAAACTATTAACTTGGGTTAAGTTCTTGACTTCTCTGGGTCTTAGTTTTGTCATCCAATATAACTAGAGAGGTGGTCCAAACCAACTTCTTTAAGGTCCTAACTCTTAACAAAATTTATCACCCAATTCAGATCCTAGTGACTATTATCTTTTGACCCCCAGGCCATTCTACTGCCTTTTTTATTTAAAAAAAATAGTATTTTATTTTTCCCCAATTATGTGTAAAAACAATATTAACATTTGTTTTTTTTTTAAACTTTTGATTCTAAATTCTCTCCCATTCTCCCTCCCCACTCCACCACATTGAGAAGGCAAGAAATCTGATATAGGTTATACATATATAGTCATGCAAAACATTTCCATTTCAGTCATGTTGAGCCAAAAAAGAGACCAAAAAAAACCTCAAGAAAAATAAGTACAAAAAGTACACTTCATTCTGTGTTCAGACACCATCAGTGCTTTGTCTGGGAACAGATAGCATTTTTCATCATAAGGCCTTCAGAGCTGTCTTGGATCGCTGTATTGCTGAGAATAGCTAAGTCATTCATATCTGATGATTTTACAATGTTTCTCTTACTTTGTACACTCTACTACCTTTCTTAAGGAACTCTGCACCTGGTCCACAATCTCCTTATTTACTTTATATTAAGGGATTTCAACACAGAGCATCCTAACCTCCCAAGTCTCTCAGTCTACTTGGTTCCCATGACTTAGTGCTCTGCTCTCCTTCAGGGATATATGGGAATAGCCGCATCTTTGATTTCACCATTACCTCTAAGTTTCCCCCACCATGATGCATAACGGACATCTCATTGTTCAATCAGCCTCTCCTATCATTTCATTTCTGTCTACCGAAGTTTCCTTACCTGGAAATGGAGACAATAAGAGCAGCTCCTTCTCACAATTATTTTGAGAATAAAATGAATTCATATTTGCAAATCACTCTGTAAACCTTAAGATTCACTAGCTGCTATTTCCTCATCGTTGTCATCTCTCCGCATGCCTTATTTCTCTTACACCTAATTTCCAACCTCATTATGAACTCCAGTGGCTCCGCCCTTTAGTCATGCAACCTTTCAGGACTCTCCCAGGCCTTTGCTTTGATTATATATTTTTTCTCTTCTCAATCTCAAACTTTATAATGAATTAACCAGTTCAACTCTACTACTCTCTTTTCTAAAACAATCTTTTATTCTCTTACATTATCACTCCTCTCACCCAATCCCACTCTAGATGAATCTTACCACTTGTCCGACTAGAGTGTGTAAGCTCTTTGAGGACAAGAATCACATCATTTTTGTCTTTACCTCTTTATCACTTTGCAAACAGTGTGTGGCACATAACAAGTAGGTAATAAATGCTTGCTGATTGATACATTTCTAGATCCTTTCCATTTCCAGCAATGCATGAATCTATGCACTAGCCAGGTCCAGGTAATGTTCCCAACATCCCACCTTAGTGATGTGTCTAATTGATTGAGTTTTCCTTGTAGGCATATATAATTTTAGAAAGTCCCCTTCCTTTGGTTTTCTGACTTAAACTTCTTAAGGGCTCATTCTCAGGGTATCATTTATAGGACTTCAAGTGATACCTTTACAGCACAGTCCCAGGTGAGACAGGAGTTTTGTCCTTGGGCATTCAAGTGAGGTGTCTATATATTTCCCCTAGGATGGTTCCTTCTCCCACAGGAAGCCTTGGAACTCAGAAGCTTGAAACTCTTGACCCCCAATGTATCCATCATGTAGAGACATGACTGGATTCCTTGGGGAGCCTTTTCCTGAGTTTTCAGCCTGAAAGCCCAAGGCAATAACAAATGTTCTCTGTCTTTCTGGGGGAGGTGTGGATGCCACCTCTGCTGAGATCCTGGCTCTATCCATTTGGGAAAAGATAGATCCCAGAGCCCCAGGTGCCTGAGGGACATAAGGATCTGATTACCATTCCTTACTAAGCCTGATGCTGCAAACACAACAAAGGATTGCTTTCTCTGTTGCTAGGAAATAATCCAAACCTACGGAAAGTAGGAGACAAGGGACTGACAGGCCATCCTTACAAAACTCACCTGAAGAAAAATGTCAGCTCCCCCTGCTAACAGAGGCCTTAGAGTTATTTAGAACAAAGGTTCTCTATTACTATCGTATTTATATTTATATATTTATATCATGGTAGCCTAGCAAGACCTATGGTCCCCTTATCAGAAAAACATTAAATGCATATAATGAAATGCATTGAATTATGAAGGAAGATAACACAAAGAAAATTATATTGAAATAAAAAATACTTAAAAAAACAAGATAAAGAAAAGCAAGGAAACAAGCATTTATTAAGTGCCTACCGTGTGCCAAGAGCTTTACAAATATTATCTTATTTCATCCTGATGATTACCCACAGGCTACACTGAACCAGAGATTAAAGGACTTGTCCAGGGACATGCAACCAGATTGAGAAGCCCTGGTTTCAAATTTCACTCACTCGTTATCACCTGCTCCCTGCTCACCTGCCTCTGCTATCACCTGGGAATAGTCTGAGCTGCCTGAATGGGAACCCATCCAGTTGGCTAACTCATCTCAGCACCTCTGCCTCTGCCTGTCCTCTCCAAAGGAAGGCAAGTTTAGATGGAAGGAAGCTGCCTAGTTAACTTGGGGGTTACTGGCTAGATCTCTTTTAAAAGACCAAGCCTTAAACTCAATTCACTCTGGAGCTCATAGATTGGGCAACAATAGGTCCCTGCCCAAGCACCACTTTATGGCTATATTTTGGGGCCTCCTGATTTAGAGTGAATGCCAATAGTAACTGTTTCTCTTTTGGCCAGCAACACTTCCCCTCCTAGTTTGATTTTTTTTCATTAGTATTATTATTAAAGGGGGTCATTTCTTGACTCACTTCTTAAAGAGGCCTATCCACTGAATAGGTCCTAACTCACTCAAAGTGAGAACCTGAAAAGGCATTAGCCTAAAAGAGTCAGGGTCTCCAGGATCCATCCTGGACCACTGGACCCAGATGGCTCTAGAGGAGAAAAGAAGGCTAGTGACCTTTCATAGCCCTCCCCTACTCAAATCAAGGTCAAATGCAAGTCATGTCATCATCTGCCATAGTCCTCTTCAAGAACACAGGACAAATACAGCAACAACACATATGTAAATGTTCTCCAAGGTGATCCTCACTAACTTTTTTTTCCCCTAAGAGAAATTAGAAAATCTTATTTGATTCCCTGTGATTTAGTTGACTCTATATTTTCAAGAAGATAAAGAATGACTTGAGATAATAGCACATGCTTACAAAACCCTTTAAACTATGACCTGGGAATCAGTCAGTGAGACTGCTTACTCACCTCCAAGAGTTGCAGAGAGTAAGAAATGAGTGCCGTACTTTTTGATGAGGTTTTCTGTAATCTGCTGTAGGCTGGGCCTCCGTCCCAGGAGGCGGATATTCCGGATAAATTCTGGGGCTAGGGGCAATGGTAAGCTGAAAAAGTCCTTTCTTTCCAGAGCCAAGTTATTCACCTTCCATCTGGCGAACTCTCTGGAAGAAGTGTTAAAGGAAACAAGTGGTAAGTTCAAGTCAAGAAAGAACATGAGGCAGAGTAGCCAATAAACAAGATTCTGAAGTCAAAAATATTTTCCTTCCCCCTTTCAGTATTCCCTCTCCCAGACTCAGACACCCACAGCCCCTTTTGACAATGCCAGTGACTCCCTTGCCTTGTCTAATATAATTAAAAACTGTTTCTGGAGCTGGGTCAAAATGGCAGAGTAGAGAAAGCTCTCAACTGAGATCTTCCAATATCCCCTCCACCCCCCCCCAAAAAAAACCACTTTAAAATAATACCTCAAATCAAATTCTGGAGTGGTAGAGCCAACAAAAGGTCAGAGCAAGCCATATTGCAAGCCCAACACAATATAGGAGGTTGGAAGGAGAGATCTGTGACAGGGGCGAAGAGGTTGACCCAGTGCCCACGTGGATGAAACACCAGTGGTAGGACTAGGCGGTAGTGATAGAAGTAGTGGCAGTTTTGGAAGGTCTCAAGTCAAAGATAGCAACTTGTAGAAAGAGACTACAATGGGCCACTGTGCTAACACCAGATGGAATACTAAATGATAAATAGGCTGATTTCAGAAAAACCTGGGAAGAATTAAATGAACTGATACAAATTGAAGTAAGCAGAGCCAGAAGAACATTACACACAGTAACAGCAACACTGTATGATGATCAACTATGAATGACTTAGCTATTCTCAGCAATACAATGATCTAAGCCAGTTCTGAAGGATTTATGATGAAAAATGCTATCTACCTCCAGAGAGAGAACTGATGAACTCTGAGTATACTTTTAAGTATACTTTTTCTTTATTTTCTTTATTTATGTTGTTTTATTTTGCTTGTGCTTTCTTTTATAACATGGCTAACATGGAAATATGCTTTGCATGACTTCGCATGTATAATCAATATCATGTCGTTTATCTTCTCAAAGAGGGAGAAGGGGTAGGAGAGAGGGAAAGAATTTGAAAGTCAAAATAAAAAATACTGTTAAAAATTTACATGCAATTAGGAAATATTTTTTTTAAAGTTATTCTTAGCTAGCTGTTATACAAGAAAGGATCATCTACAGATTCATACTAAAATGTAAATGACTATGCACTTAATGTGCTATCTTTTACCAGGCATATTTAAACTTTAACAGATGACAATGTTATAACCAAAAGACTTGAAACTCCTAAAATTTCAAACATCAGCTTAAAAAATCAGAAACTGAGATATTTCTGACGATGGGTAGGTAGATTCATCTACCCCTATGTCCAGTCTTAACAAAAAAAGACCATAGTTTGATGTTCTCTTTTATCTATCTCCTCCACTCCCATTCTTCCTGCCTTTAAAGGGCTAGACCACATGGCGTATACTTTGAGAGACATTGGATTATCATCAGAGACACAGAAATCAGCCCTCTATGCATGGAATGCTGTCCCTTCTCTAATTCAACTACTGATCTCCCTAGCTTCCTTTAAGTCCCAACTAAAACCCCACCTTCTACAAGAAGCCTTCCCTATCCTCTCTTAATTTCACTGATTTCTCTCTGTTAGTTACTTCCTATTTATCCTGTATACAGTTTGCTTTGTGTATATTTGCTTGCATGTTGTCTGCCATTAGATTGTAAGTTTCTTGATTAGGAAAAACAGTCTTTTGTCTCTTTTTGTATTCCCAGTGATTAGCATGGTGCCTAGCACATAGTAGGAACTTAGTAAATGTTTATTGTATTGCATTTATTGTATTGTAATGCATTGTATTATATTGTAATTGCTATATTAGCCAATATACTTTTCAGGTAAGATGGGGACTCCACCTCTCTAGGACTGATTCTCTGTTAGGAAGAAATCACTTTCCAAAGCCTCAAGGGTGTGAAGAACATAAGAATTCTGTCATTCATCTTCCCACAGAACTCTTTAAGGGGAAGGGATGCCAAGAGGAAGAGGTAAAGAGGAACAGCATTCCAGGCATGAGAAACAGCCAATGGAAAGGGCATGAGAGATGGAGTTCCATGTAAGGAAGAGTAAATAGGTCAATATGGCTGGACATGGAAGGGAGTTTAGTGTAATGTGTTTAGTGTATCCACAGAATCTATCCTTCTTCTATGATAACCATCTTGTGACCTTGAAGATCACATCATCTTCCTGTACCTCAGCTTCCTTGTGTACAAAATGAGAGGACTGGACTATGAGGTTTATGAGATTCCCTTCAGTTTCCATTTATGTGATCCCATTCTCTGAGGAGCTAAGCTAGCATTGTTTTGATGAAAGAGAAGCAAGCTGCCACCATTCTAGGTTCTGGAATTCTCTCTGCATAATTCTGGAGACCTAAGATTGAAAGGAGGGGCACATGAGAAATGTTGCCAGGGAAAACAAGGGAAAATGGGTGGAATAATAATACATGACTCCAATGGAAACCTTTTGCTATTCCCACTGTGTGGCTTTATTTATCTAAGCAGGCGAGTTTATAATAATATATTATCCGTTCCTTCCTTTGTGCAGGAAATGCTAAACTTTAATTAAACTACAGATTGTTTGTCAAAAGAGCTTTCTCTCAAATCACTTCACAGAGCAGAGTGGCTGGCATTTTGTTCTAGGTGACTCAGTGGAAGAGAGGATTCTGTCAGTTCCTAGGGGTGTATTATGATGGTCAGAATTACAGGACTCTGTGACCAAATAGTACCAGGATGGCCACCCTCTTAATCTAGGAATGATTACCCTGAACCCATCATGGACTGAGTTACTGTTTTATTCTATACCAACCAAAGAAGTGGATTTCCTCCACCTACCTGTAACTCTTTATGATAATAAATGTCCTATGCTCTTTTTGTGCAGATATTCTTCCATTTTAATAAAACTCAACCATATAGAAATAACTAGCAATTCTGGGGCCTGGGGCAGGTAATATAGAGTGCCCCTAGGACAAGCAGCCGGAAAGGTACTCTCAAACTAATTTTGTAATTCAAGAAGCAAAAAATAATACAAGAAGTAATTAAGGCAGATTCAATTTAAGGTGAAGAATTATTTACCAGAGTAGCTTTTACATAGCTGAAAGACTGTGTTAAATTTTGATTTCCTCTAAATTTCAATGTCCTAGAACAAAGCCTCATATACTCTACCATTGTTAAAATTCTGTTCAATATATGAAAGTCTAACATTATTCTAATTATAAACAAATTCTCTAACTTACAAAAAGATTTGCCTCCTGAAAACAGTGTCTCACCAACCCCATTTAAGTGGCTATTTACAAATCATTCACTGCTTGACACGAAGACTGACCAGGAGCAATCAGAGAATGAAATAGCTATGACTAACTAAAGATCAAAAAGAAGACAAAAGATACAGATCAAAAGGGGAAAATTCATCCCTGAAATTATTATTTTAAGTCAATGGAGAAAGGAGATATGAAGAATTTTGCTTTTTATCTTTAACTATTCAAGGATACATCATGACTATATTTTATAAAAAAAATCTATTAATGAACAAGCATTTAAGTACCCACAGTATGTTAAGTGCTAAGGAAATAAAGACAAAAGTGAAACGATGCCTTCTTTCAAGGAGATCACAGTTTGTAGGAGACAATAACAGGCATGCATACAAAGAACATACATAAAAGATATATGGGGTGGGGAGACACTTGTAGCTTGGGGAAGCAAGAAAGGACCTGGGTAGGAGAAAGTGTTTGAGCTGAGGTTTGAAGACCAGAGGTGCCAAGAGGAAGAGGTAAAGAGGGACAGCATTCCAGGCATGAGGACCAGCTGATGGAAAGGGCACGGAAGATGGAGTTCCATGTAAGGAAGAGTAAATAGGTCAATATGGCTGGACAAGGAAGGGAGTTTAGTGTAATGTGTTTTGTGTAATGCATTTAGTGTAATGAGGCTAACAAAAGTAAGAGACAGGTTGTGAGGAGTTTTAAATGACAGTTTTTATTTGGTCCAGAGGTCATAGAGAGGCAGTGGAGATTATTGAGCAGGATATGTGTGACATGGTCAGACCTGAGCTTTAGGAAAACCACCCTGGAAGTTGGGTAGAGGATGATTTGGAGTCAGGACACATTTGATTCAGGGAGAACAATTAGGATGTTATTTTAAGAGCCTCGTGATGAGGATCTGAACTAGAGTTATGTAAGCAGAGAGCAGGGAATATATTTGAGAAATAGATTGTGGAGATAGAAACGTCAAAAACTGGCAACTGACTTGAATGAGTGGGGTAAGGGAGAATGAGAAGTTGTGTGTGTCACCTCTGCATTGGCTGCCCCAGGGCTTGGAATGTTCTGAATCCTTCTCACATCCTCCTCTGGGAATCCTTCTCTTCCTTTAGGAGGAAGCTTATGTACTTCCTTCTGATTCCTACAATCTGTACTCTCACTATTAACTACACTGTATTAAATGTTTTGGTATTCTTCCAAATTTGTCATCTACTTACTGTTTTCCATTCCACTCCATTCTATTCCATTCCTTTCCATTCCATTCTGTTCCATCGTCTACCTTGTGGTCCTTGTACTTGTGATCTTTCCCATTCTCCCTCCAGTAGAATGTAAGTTTCTTGAGAGTAGGGATTGTTGTATTCTTTGAATTTGTAATTCTGTGCCTTGCTTAGTGTCTGATTCAGGTGTTTAATAAAGGCTTGTTGACTATCTGATTGACTGATACCAAAGTTGTGAACCTGGGCTGCTGGAAAAATACAAGTGGCCCCAATAGTAATGAGGAGGTTAGGAAAAGGAATAGATTGGGGGGGTTGCATAAAAGATAATGAACTTCGTTTTAGACGTGTTAATTTTCAGATGGCTATAGAACATTCAATCTAAAATAGAGAATAAAGTGCTTGTGACATGGAACTAGAGCTCAAGAGACTCAGATATCTCTCAGATTCAGTTATAGTCAATATAGATCTGGAAGTAATCTTAAATAGAGATGATAACTAAATCCCCTGGAAGTTCATGAAGTCACTAAGGAGAAAGAAAACACAAGAGGGATGAGGTAGAAAGTCAGATTACAAAAGCTTTAGATGATTATGAAAGAGGAAATGAAGGCATACCTTATAGACATCTTTTCTAAGGAGTGAAATAGATGTCCTATCTTTTGTGAAAAACAACAACTTTATTTCATCCCCTTCCATCTTTTATAACAAATTCTCTCTCTAATCCTCAATCCCTATCTACTAACTCCTTTCCTGCTGCCCACAAGCACTCACAAGTCACATCCAGTTAAAATAAAAATTTAAAAAGCCTTCATTAGGTCTTACTACCCTTACTATCATCCTGTATCTTTATTTCTATATTCTCAATATTTTCTATATCCTCAGAAAAACTCCTTAGAAAAGACTACTTCCACTTTCACTTCTCTCACTTCTAAATTCTTTACAATGTTGCTTCCAACTTCACCACTCACTTGAAACTGCTCTCTCCAAAGTTAGCAAGGTTCTCTTAACTGCCAATCAAATCTAATAGACTCTTCTCAGTTTGCATCTCTATTGACCTCTCTGCAACATTAGATACCCTCGATCATCTTCTTTGGGGTATTTTCTCCTCCCTAGTTTTTCCTGTCATTGTTCTCCTCCCCATCTGACTGCTTCTTCTAAATTTCTTTTCTAGCATCATCTTACACACCCATTAAACGTATCTATCTATACACCAAGACTAACTCCTAAATCCTTTTCTCTTTACCCTCTCTCATTTGGTGACATCTCCACCTTCTGTGAATTCAATGATTATCTCTATGGAGACAACTTCCAGATCTCTATGCTCAGTCCTAATCCTCAAATTCCACTCACAGAATGTTTATTAAATATTTCAAACTCTTCCAGAAACTTGGTACTCTACATGTCCCAAAACAATACTCACTACTTTCCTTTCTAAAGCCTACCTTTCTTCCAAACCTGGCAATATTTTGTAGTTGGCCCTATTATCCCAGGCACCCAAGTTGGAAAGCTCTCATTCATCATACATCCCTTACTCTCATACCCACATACCAAATCATATGCCAGCTCTTGTCATTTGTTTCAGTATGATACCTCAACATGCCCCTAGTTTAGCCCTCATCACATCTTACCTATACTATTATAATAGCCTCCTAACTGGTCTCTTTGGTATATGTCTCTCCCATCCCATTCTGTTCCTTCATCCACATTGTTGCCTGAGTGATTTCCCTAAAGTATAGGTCTTACCAGATCATTCTCCTACTCGATAAACTCCAGTGACTCCCTGCTACCTTTGCAACAAAATATAAGCTCATATATTAGGAATTTAAAGATCTTCATGACCCAATCCTATTCTAATTTTCCAGTCTTCTTATCCATGACTCCCTTCCCCATGTTCTATTGTCAAGGGATGCTCTAATTTCTAATTTATATTCTTCACACATGACCTTCCCTCTCACATATCTGTATCTTTGCCTCAGTTGTCTCCCCAGTCTGGAATACACCTCTCCCAGTTTTGCTTCATGGAATTGTTCCAAATTCAAGTCGTGTTACCTGTAATATAAATCTTTCCTATTTACCTCAGCTGTTCACACCCTTCCTCCCAAAACTGCCTTCTATCTACACATATGTGTTGTTTTCTCTATTAGAATATAAGCTCTCTGTGTTTTTACTCCCAGCACTTAGTACAGTGCCTGGTGTGATAGGTACTTAATAAATACTTATTGATCATTTGATCGAAACTTGATCTGGGAATATAAAGTGGGCAGTACCACCTCCCACTCCCATATTGACTATGGCCCTGCTCCATTTATACTGAGTTTTGCAACTTGTCTAATACCTGCCATGCATTAGAGGGCTGTCAGAAAAGTCAGGATGCAGGGGACCAGGGCAAGCCTTTACCAATTTCATTAAGAATCCTAAATCATATATCATAAATAAGCACCTGGAATTTTAGGACTGGAAGACCTTAAAGTTCACATCATTCAGGCCATTAATTTATTAAGACACATATCCCGAGAGAGAAATCTGTTTGTCCATGGTGTGATGGCTCAGTAGCAGTGCCATGAAATCTGGAAGACCCTCATTCAAAACAGGCTTCACTGCTCCACATCTCTACTTCCTCATTTGTAAAATGATGATGACACTACATGATAGCTTCCAAGTTCCTTTCTGGTGCTATAAGCTCCTCATCTGGCCACAAGAGGGACTGAAGTACTGACCTTCTAGGACTATTGTGAGGGTCCACTCAGATCACCTATGCAAAGCACTTTACAACTTTGAAAGACCATAACCAATGTCAATTATTGTTAGTGGACAAGCTGGGACTAGATGGTAGGATGTCAGCCTCCCAGGTTCAGAGCTCATTGCAACACCAAGCTATTTTTCATTACCCTCTTTTGAAGCTTAATGGTAGGTGTGTTTGATCATATTTTAATTCCTTAAAAATGCTACATATGGTAACTATAAACAAGCATACTTGATTAATCCAGGCACCTGATCCCACAACTATGCTGGATAAACACACATTTCCTTTATTTCCAAAAACCTTGACAATATTTACACCACTCTGCCATCCTGCTGGGTTAAGGGGGCATGATTATTCCCATTTTCAGAAATTCAGACATTTTCAAGGTGGTGTAGCATATTTTAATGGCAAAGGCAGAATTCAAACTCTTATGTTCTGATTATTTCACCTCCCTGGTTAAACTGTAAATCAGAGGGGAAAAAAACCCAAAATAAAGAATTGGCAATAAGTTAGGAAATGATGATGCAATTCTAGATTTTTCCTCCTTCTCCCCTCCTCCTTGCCCTTCTCTTTCTCCTCCTCCTTGTCCTTCTCTTTCTCCTCCTCCTTTTTCTTCTTCTTTTTCTTCTTCTTCTTCTTCTTTTTCTTCCTTCTCCTCCTTCTCCTTCTTCTTCTTCTCTTCCTCCTCCACCCATAGAACCAGAAAGTTCAATAACTTTTTTGTAATTGACATCAGAAGGGGCAGGAAGTCAGGAGGAGTCAGGGAGGAGATATGAAGTATATAACACTTTAGGCATTTACTCTGATAGAAATTCAGAAATTCAGAAGCTATATTTGAAACAAAGCAATAAAATATGTCTGAAAATTATTTTTGGTTGCCCTCTTATAATTCAATGAGTATCTATTAGGAGTGTGGGGTGTGTGTGTGTGTGTGTGTGTATGTGTGTGTGTGCGTGCACAAGACACTGTGCTAAGAACTGGAGAGCAAACAGCAAAACAGGACAACACCTGCCTTCCCAAAGCTTACAACTTAAGACTACATAACCATTTTATTTCCTTTATATTTCTTTACATTTTATTTATATCTATATAGTTATTTATATATTCAGTCCAATTTATATTTCCTCCCTCCCTCTCTCTTTCCTTCTTGTAGCTTTTTAGCATGAGTTAAAATGAATGGGGAAATATTGGTGAATAAAACTTTCACTAGGAAATTGTGATACTATCTTCCCTAAAGTTACTAACTCAATTCTATTCAACCAGACCTGTAACTAGAAATTTCCGTACCTTGAAAATGGCATGTGAGAAGTAGGAAAGGAGAAGGGGTATGAGAAATGGTGAAATACTCAAAGGATACTTTAAGCAAATCTTCAAGTTTTGGCCTGAGATGAAGCCCTAGTCAATGAACCTTGGTTGCATTCTCTGACAGCATTTACAAACCTCAGAGAAGTGTACCAAGTCATCCTAAGACACTCAAAGAATGAAATATGTACTTCCAACTCATTAGTTCAGTAGACATCGAGGAGATTTCTATTTCTTTATTTTTCCAGGCAGTCAAGAATAAAAGCTTTGGGGTGGGGAAGGGAGAGAGTGGGGTGTCAAATTGTTTTGCTTCCATTAAGACATCAGACCCAAATCCCTCCATTTCAATTTAGAATCTTTGCCTAAGCTCCTCCTCATTGCACTCTCCATGTTCATAGGGAACAGCTTGAGAAAGCAAATGTTGCTAATCTTAGTCTAGCCGAGAAAATTGCCTATGAAACTCTGGAGAGCACTAAACAGGAGGAGTATCATGGGTAAATCTAAAGAGTAAAGAGATCTCTGCATCTCAGGCTACAGGCTACAGTTTATTCTAGCATCCTGCTGGGCTGCTTCAGCATCACATTCAGGGGTTTAATTACCACTATGTCTTTTCCATACAATCCCTAAATATTCTGGATTGCTTAAAGTAGGTTAGAGTTACTTACTTTTATGCTTCAGGGACCCAAAATAATCCCCTCCCAAATCCTACCCATCCAAGTTTTTGTTGTTACTGTTCAGTGGTGTCTGCCTTCATGACCCCATTTGAGGTTTTCTTGGCAGAGATACTGGAATAGCTTCCATTTCCTTCTCCAGCTCATTTTACAAATGAGGCAACTGAGGAAAAATGAGTTAAGTGATTTGCATGGGGTCACACAGAGAGTAAATGTCTGAGGTCAGTTTCGAACTCAGGTCTTCTGACTCCAGGAGCCAGTGCTTTATCCAGTGCATCACCGAATTGCCCCTGTACAAGATTTAGTAATCATCTATTATGTGCAAGGCACTGTGCTGATCCTTAGGGACATAAAGACAAAATGAAAACAATTTCTGCCCTCAGGAAGGCTTTCTGCTGACTCATATCTACATGATACCACATGTAAACAGATGAGCATATTCTTGATTATTTGAGAATGGAAAGACCTTTTATAAGTAGGAAAACTGGGAAAAACTTTAAGATAGAGCACCTAAACTGAGTCTTGAAGGAATCTAAGAATCCTAAGACATAGAGGTAAGGAGGAGGAGTATTCCAGGCATGGAACATAGTCCATGGGAGATTGAATGCTGAGTTTGGGGAACAGAAAGAAAACCAGTGTGGTAATGAGTATAGGAAGGGGAGGAATGTGAAATACATCTGAGAAGGTAGACTAGAGCCGGATTGTGAGAGATTTAAATGAGCAGAACGAATCAAGAAAGGTCTGGGACATTAGCCAGTAAATGTTATTACCCCTACTAACTACACTATTCTATGCATATCCTATGCATTAAACAGCAAGAATAACAATTCATATTTAATTGACGTTGAATGCTTACAAAGTGTTTTCTTCAGACAACCCTAGGAAAGAAGTGTAACTGTTATCAGCTCCAATGTATAAAAGAAGAAACAGGCTTAAAGATGACGTGCCTTAGCAAAGTCATCCTAGTAGGTTTCTGAAGTGGGGTTCAAACTCAGGTGTCCAGACTCCAAGTACAGTGCCATATTAATTCTAGTGTCGAAAGAGCAAACCAGCATCCTTTTGCCCTTAGATATATGTGTATATACATATATACGCATATATGTATATATGCGTCTATACATATGTATATATGTGTGTATGTATATGCGTGTGTGTGTGTGTGTGTGTGTGTGTGTGTGTGTGTGTGTGTGTATCCCTACATGACCAGGAAAAACTAGACTTTTATCTTGGATGTGAACCCAAGGATTTTCCCAGAAATGAGAACAGTTTATCATGACCAGCTACCAGGGCAGGAATATTGAATATTGAATATTCTTAATTAACTAGACTTAGCATGAGGAACCTAGGTTCAAATTCTATCTTCTATACCACTTTTGGGCCTCAGTTTCCTCATCTATAAAATGAAAGTGTCAGACTTGGTGGCCTCTACTTCCTTTCCAATTCTAAATCTATGCTCCTATGATTCCAAGGCTATGTTAACTTAACAGTATAAGAAATATGAGTGATACCCTGGGAACTGGCCGGCCTCATCTCCTGGGCTGGAAGCAAAGGAATCCCAGTTGATAAAATAAAACAGCTAAGGAAATGAAGTGCTGGTAATTAGAGAAGTGTAAATGCAGGCTGTGCGGTGGCTCCCCTCCCTCTTGCCTTTAGGTCATATAGCTGCTGACTTTAATGACACCAGCCACCCTGCATGGGACCAGGAGGAATGGGCCCCCTTCTGCTTTACACAAGGTCAAAAAGAGATCTGCCAGCAAGTTTTCCCCTTGCAGGAATGTTATGACTAGTGAAGATGAAAGAGACAGCGAGGGCACAGCTGGATCTTCTGATCCCAAGGGAGGTTTCCATAAGCTGAGCTTTGGAAGGCTACTTTCGGGCTTGCTGGTAAACTTTGATCTGGCCAGTCACCCAGAGTAATTATCTAGGAAATCCACTTCCCAGCCTTGAAGGGGAATCTTTTTTTCTTCTTTTTCAAACCCAATCAGACTTATTTTAAACCATTTATTTAAACATAGATAGAAGAGACTGTAAGAGGACATCTAGTTCAACTGTTTTATTTTTCAGTTAATATTGTTTTGTCTATTCCTTCCACCTCCTTTGTTCTGGGGAGAAGAGGCAACCTTTTTTGGGGAGAGGAGGAACAAACCTTTGTAATAAATGAGCATAAACAAGCAAAACAAATGCTTACATTGACCATGTCCAAACACAAGAATTCCCTTCTTCTACTGGCCCATCGTCTCTCTGTCAAGAAACAACAAACCCTCATTTTACAAATGAGGCTCAGTGTGAGCTTGTGAGAGCTTCCTATGGGCACAAAAATAGTAAGTGATACAGCTGAGATTTGAGCTTGGATTCTCTGAGTCCAAAACCAGCACTGTTTCTACCACTCCATACTTATCAATAAATCTTGATATCTCCTAAAATACCAGTGCAGTTGTGCCTAAGATTCAGAGGATCATAGAGGGGGACCTGAAAGGAACTCAGAAGACACTCAGTCCAGCCTCCTCATTTTACATTTGGGTTAACAAAGGGAGAGGCAGGATCTGAACCCAGGCCTTTGGCTCCAATTAAAGCACTCTTGTCCAACATCTCTTGATTCCTCCATTTATTAATATAACATCAGCTTGATAATTCCTAGACTTGCTGAGCTGAGGATAACTACTAAGGAGTGTGAGTTGCAATATTTATTTTAAGATAAATCTAATTTCCTTCTACCCTTTTGCTAGGTATCCGTGTTCCTTTTCAGGATCACCAGTATTTTGTCCCTTTGAAAATATATTAAGATTTTCAAAAGATTTTTCCCCCTAAATCTTAGCTCTATCTCCACTGGTAGTACAATGGATAGAACTAGAAGACCTGACTTTAAATCTTACCCCCCAGACACTTACTAGTTGGTTGACTCTGAGCAAGTCAGTTAACCTTGCCTGCTGAGAGAGAGAGAGAGAGAGAGAGAGAGAACAAGCAAAAAAAGAATAAAAGATCTTCAATCCTTAAAAGGGACGAACAGAGCTGCTATCTTTGAAACAGCTGCTAGTGGTGCTAGCAGCTAGAGGAAAAACTGAGGTCAGTCTTTTGTAGGGGTGAAATATTGATGGGTTTCTGGGTGGGAATGATGAACACCAAAAGACAAAGTTTAACAACTTAAGCATTATAAGGCTTGTTTGGGTTAAATTCAGCAATTTAATTATTTTTCTTGTTATTCCTTGGGACTTTTGATTGTCACGCCAATGCAGAGGGAGAACCCCAGCAACTTAAAACCAGAGATCTAGGTCCTCAGAGGAACTTCTAATCCAATACCCTCATTTTATAGATGAGGATGCTGAAACCAGAGAGGTTAAGTAACATGCCAAAGTCACAGACTAATGAAACCTGATTAGGTTAAAGTCAATGCTCTATACAATGCGACCAGATGCCCCAGCTGCTAGTGTTCCCTTAGCTTGTATCTATACGTAGACATGTTGACTCCCTAAATAAAATATAAATTTCTTGAGGACCAGCACAGTTCTCTCACCTTTATATTCCTAGTACCTAGAACAGTACCTGGTAAATAGTGGGCACTTAATAAATGCCAGATGATTGACTGAATTAATTTCTTAGATCCCACTTGTCTCTTGTTGATTTTACCATTGAAGATGATGACGACCTCCATGATGTGACAGTATTTATGTGGCACTTTTAGGTTTGCAAAGCAGATGTTGTATCATTTTACCCTTGTAACAATCCTGGTAGGAAAGCACTATGATTATCTTTGTTTTACAGTGGTGTAAACTGAGGCAGAGGGAGAGTAAATGACTTTCCTACATTTGAACGTGTCTTCCTGACTCTATCTACTATACCACCTAATCTGACTTCAGATAGCCCTTTCTTTCTCAGGACAGGCCTTTTTGTGAAGAGAACTCAGTCATAACGACTGCTCAGCTAAAACGGGACTTTCCAAATCAAACACAGGGCCACTAAAATGCACCTTTCTTGGGGGAGCTCAAAGTATACTGCAGAAATAACTTCTTCCATCCTCTTCAGAGCTGTCGATGATGCTGGATGTTTGACAAGATGGCACATTGGCCTCCTGCCACTTTAAGTGAGGAAACTGATAGCCAGGGAAGTGGAGTGTTTTGGCAGAAAGGCCAGGTTCCAGGTTCCTGGTTTCTTGGCCTTCAGCAGAGGCTCTGTCCATTCAGCTAAGTCTTTGTTGCTTTCTGGGTCAGGAAGTTGTGTCTTTTCTTCAGGAGGAGGCTCGAGCACTTTTTGTTGTGGAAATCAGAAAACTCTGGCCATGAATAAGTCTAATGAGGAAATAGAAGGATACCAATGGAAAGCCTGCTATTTGTCTGAGTGACACAATCAAAGGGGGAGGTTTCCTTCATAGTACTTGAATATCTTAGAGTAAAAAAGATAGATATTAATTTTTCATCTCAAAGGTTGACCTCCAGCTCAACTGAGTACTTTTATAATATTCTTAGGCAATAGAACTGCCTTGGACAGCAAGGAGTGATTAATCTGAACTTTATAAGTGAAAAAATAATAAAACCCAGAATATCTTAAAATGGGGCAATGTTGTGAAATCATAAAGTATTTTCACATTTCCTGTCATTTTATCCATGTAGAACAAGTGAAGAAAGCCCTGAACACTTGGGTTTAAATCCTTCCTTATATGTTTCCTACCAGGGTGACCTTGAGCAAGTCAGTAAACCCTGCTAGGTGTCAGTTTCCTCATCTGTAGAATGAGGTGGTTGGTGGTTGAATAACATAGCCTTTGACGTCCTTTCCAGCTCTAGATCTGGGATCCATGCAGCAACCAATCAATAAAGACTTATGTGCTAGGAACCGCACTAAGGACTAGGACACACACACACAAAGCAAATATAACCTGAGGAAATAGGAAAGCAAGGATTAACTGGGCACTAGGTAGTACAATAGATAGAAAGTTGATCCTTGACTCCAGAAGAGCTGAGTTCAAATCCTGTTTCCAATACATGTTACTTGTGTCACTCTGGACAGGGCATTTAGCCACTATCTGCCTCAGTTTACTGTTTTGTAAACTGGAGATAACCATACTCCTACCTCCAAGATTGTTTTGAGCATAAAATGAGATAATATTTGTAAAGCACTTTATAAACCTTAAAGTTTCTATAAATGTTAGGTACTGTTATCATCACTCCAATTATTTTGCACTTGAAAAAAAATTATAGCTATAGAAATTGATACCCAGAGAATTTAAATAACCTTATCTCTGATTCTATGGTGGATTTGGGACTCATAACTATGAACATTTATATAGCTTTCTCGAGTTTGCAAACCATTTTATGTGCGCTATCTCATAACAACCTAGAGAGGAAGGAATCACAAATATTAATATCCCTATTTTACAGATGAAGAAATTGATTAGACTCAGAAACGTTGGGTGACTTGCCCAGGTTCATACAGCTGAGGAGCCATAGAAGGGATTTGAAACTGACTCCTTCCAAATCCAATTCAGCCGACTCCAGTCATTGTGATGCCTCCTGAACTCAATCTTGGCCAAGAGTTGGCACTGTCTTATGGATATGTTTAATTCTTATAATTGTAGTGATATTATAGTTAGGCACATCATACCTCTCTCACCGTGATAACATCCCAGCCCATTTTTTGCACTGGAGACCATTATCCCTAGAAGGAGGTCCGAACTGGGTGGGCTGTGAGATCATTTGACTAAGAAATATCTCCAGATAGAGGAAACCTGTCAGGCAAAAATGAAGTCAACTTCATTTCTCCCAACCCCTAGCTTCTAAGTGAAGCCTGAAAAGCCTGGTAAGGAGGTAATTTAAAAGCCCACTCTGTTCTCAAACAACGGCTGGTAAACAATGATTGGCCAATTTCATTCTAATCTTCCCAATTTTGCTCTAATTAAAATCAAGCTGCAGCTTTCAAACAGCTTAATTAAAGCTGATTGGGGGAAATGAGGAAGGGGGGGTAGAAAGAAAAGGGAAGGGGCAGGAAATAGTTGTTTGGTGAGTCCTCAAGGATGATTCTAAGCAGTGTGGGTGGTGGTTTCTTTAGTGTCCATGTGAAATGCAAGATCCCTATTGAATGTCTGGTGGGCAAATCACTGCAGTGCAGCCATGGGACCAGAACAAACCAAGCACCCAACTGGGAGGCTTGGGCTTTGCTAGAATATCAGTCCCAGCTCTGGTCTTCCTTATGTTCAGATACAGAGAAACTGGGCTCTGCATCATCATTACTCATCCCTAAAATGATTATCTAGTCCACCATTATAACATTACAAATCACTCCTTTTTCTTGTCTTAAAGCTCTTGTCTTTTTCCCTAGATCCCTGGAAAGTCCTCATAGACTGCCAAGATTTAGCTAAGGTTCTTCAGTCACTTGCTTAAGGTCATACTGTGCGCTCACATCTTCCTGATTACAAAGCCCATGTTCTATCTCCTATTACAACACATCTCTCAATATAAACCATTACTGAACAGAAAAATCCTCTACAACATACCCAACAAGCAGGCACCCATATTTTGATTGAAGGCCCCTAGAAAGGAAGAACTCATCACCTCCCAAGGCAGCTTATTCCACTTCTGAAAAATTCATTAAGACCTTCCTTACTGAAGTCTAAACTTGTCACTTTACAACTTTCATCCATTGTTTCAAATATAATCCTCAGATGCCAAGCAGAATAAATCCTCTCTCTTTCATATGAGAATCAAATCCTTAGGGAAGACTGGGGGCTAGTATGATCCATCTCTCCGCACATCCCCCCCAATATCCAACACAAATCTTCTCTCAGTTGAGCACCCCTAGTTCATTCAACCAATGCTCAGAAATCTACTCAAGGACAATCAATATCCTGATTGGTTGCCCTTTTCTGGATACTCTATTAGAATTTTTCTATATCCACTCATGCTGCATGTTTTATTTATGGGATCTGATTCGTAGATCTGAATAGCAAAGCCAGGTATTTCTACTTTTATTACATGGGGACAAAGATCTGAATAACTGAGGGGAAAACAGAGTTTTACATCATAGAAATAGGGACTGGACCTGTGATTTTATTAATATAGGGAACTCTTGGGTAAGAAATCCCAGCAATTCAGGTTGGAATCGTCTTTGTAACTTAGAGTTTAGAGACATTAAATGACTTACCCAGGGTCATATAGGACCCAAATCAAGTATTTCTGGCTTTGAGGCTGGATTTTTACATCCTTACTCCTCTCTTTCTTCGGTATGGACATGGATAATTCTAGCACAAGTCCAGTACACATCTCTAGTTAAATCACACCTTCCCTTAAAGTCAATTCTTCAGGACCAGATGAATGAAACGAAAGACTATTAAAAGTACCAGCTAATGAAATAAATGATCAATGAAAAGAATAACGATAGCACATTTTAGATTTTTATTGGTTTTCTATCATATTTGATTCTGTATAAAGTCCACCTTCTATAGAATGGAACTTTTCTACCTACAAATACATGGTGTACAGCTGATCATATGTACAATACTCTATACCTATAGTTCCCCAACTCTGCAGTAAAAGGAGGAAGGAATAGATTCCATTTCTGAAGCTCTTTAAAAACCTTTTTTCCTGTTATCTAGTGTATCACTAATCTCATTTTATGCTTGAAATAACAGAGGCTCATAGAAATGGGATAATTAGCCCATAGTCATGGAACTAGTATATGCCAGAGTTCAAACTTGAACTTAGATCTCCCAGCTCTCTCCCTCAGTGTTCTCTTTCTATGCTATACTGCTTTAGAACTTGGGGTGATTATGGGAAATAGAAAAGAGGATATTTGCAGAAGATGAGAGATAAGCAAATATTATCCATATTTATATAATAAAGTAGATAAGGTCAGTTTTGCAAACCATGGGCCATTGAGCTTTATGTCAGTCAATCTCAGTCAACATTCAATTGATTATTAAACAGATGATGTGTGAATGTAGGAAAAGAAATGTAACTTCAAAGTGCCGGCATAGATTCACTTAAACAAAAATGTTTCTCATTTACAAGGTAAAAAGAATGTCAAAGATCTGTTGTAAGAATGTTGATTCATGTCAACCTAGAAAGAAGTCTCTAGGACAAAGCAAGAGGCCTCTAGTCTTCGGATTCTCAGATCATGGATCTAGGTCTGCCATGTAGGCCAATCCCTTCGCTTGGCATATGAGAAAACTAAGGTTCATGAAGGTGAAATGACTTGCCCAAAGTCAACCAGGGAGCTACCATTAGGAGGGATATGTGGACTCAAGGACTCTGCCTTCAGAGCCAATGTTCTTTCTATTCCTGTTGAACAGTAAAATAAAAAATTTCTTAAAAATCAGTGACTTAGATGCATACATAGATGGCATACTTATACATCTGTGGATGTGTCAGAGATGGGATGGACTGTTAATATGTTGAGTGGCAGAATTCATTTTTTTAATGTTCTGACAATTTGGAAGGTTGGGATGAAACTCAAGATAAAAGGTAAGGGGAATAAATGTGTGCTTGTGTATAAGCTTATGTTTGTGTGTACATATAAATGTGTGTATATATATATGTATATATACATATATATATACACACATACAGAAATGTATTGGATATTTTCTATGCATTACACACATGTAACACTACATATAATGTACAATATACATAACAATTATGTAATATATGTACAGTACATGTAGATATAGTATATACTATTGCAGTTGATTTAATATTACATATATTTATGTATATGCATAATGTGTGTATATACATACACAGACAAACATACATGTGTTGTATGTATGTAAACATATATGCATATATTTGCATGTATATACATATATTTGTATAGAGAGAGACATATACATCCACACATACATATGTATCTATATATATACATGCACACATACACACACACACACACACACATACACACACACACACATATATATATATATATATATATATATATATATATATATATATACATATATATACACACACACATCACCTTCAATAATTCCATCAGGTGGAGACCTGAACTGCTTAACGGTAATTTACATGAAAAACACCCAAGGGTTTTGGTTGACTAAATACTCAATGAGTCATCAGTGTGTCTTAGCTGCCAAAAAAAAATCATGTAATTTTAAGCTCTATTAACAGAAATGTAATGTCCAGAACACAAGGCATTAGATATAGTCCCACATGGCTCTGTGACTGTCGAACAGCATGTGAAATACCAAGTTTAGCTCTCAGTGCACATTTTATCTTATTGTTTATTGAGGTCTTTTGTTTTTACATCACATTCATTTCTCCATCTATATCTCTCCCCACCTCAATGACTCAGAGTCATGCTATTTAACCAAGATTTAAAAAGAAAGGAGAAATTAAAAAGCCATCCAGGCAGAGTCAGACCAATCCAAACATCAGCTCTGCCAGAGTCCATTATTTTCATGCATGTATATAGCCCACAGTCTCACTTCTGTAATGCAGAGAGGTAGATTTTAATTTTTTCCCCCACTGGATATCACATTTTGAAAGGAACATTGATAAACTAGAGTATGTTTAGTAGAAGAGGGTACCAAGGATGATAAGGTGGCTCAGTGGATGGAGCATTGGGCCTGGAGTCAGGAA
Source organism: Potorous gilbertii (assembly GCA_028658325.1). Taxonomy (NCBI): domain Eukaryota; kingdom Metazoa; phylum Chordata; class Mammalia; order Diprotodontia; family Potoroidae; genus Potorous; species Potorous gilbertii. The sequence goes on from CM053770.1 coordinate 632,380,394, forward strand.
GATTTGAGTATTTGAGTTCAAATCCAGCCCCAAACACTCACTAGCTGTATGATCCCAGGCAAGTCTCCTAATTTCTGTTTGCTTAATTCACTGAAGAAGGAAATGGCAAACCATTCTAGCATCTTTGCCGATAAAACCTCATACAAGATCATGAAGAGTCAGACGTGATTCAATAACAACCTAGGTAAAAACTATGTCATAACCAGGATAACTAAAAGAACTAGGAATTTCCAGCTTGGAAAATAGAAGACTGATGGAACACATGAGTAATATCTTCATTCATTTGATGAGTTATCACTGAAAAGACATTCTATATAAACTCCAGAAAGCAAAATCAGAACAAATGGGAAGTCACGAGGAGACATTTTAACACAAAAGAAAGAACTTTCTAACAATTAGAACTGTTGTTTTTAATGGTATAAGCTATTGTATAAAACAGTGATCTCACTGTCACTGGAAGTGTTCAAGCAGATACTAGATAATTACCTATGAGACACATTGTAGAGTGTAATCCTACAGTGGTTGGACTGGGTGACCATGAAGAGTTTTTTCAGCTCCAAGATTCCCTGATTTTCTCTTTTCTAGAAATTCTCATACAAAACAGCCACATTACCTCATGTAGTTGACACAGGTATTGACTTATAGTAGAGTTTCAGAATTGGTTTCTCGCTTGCTTCTGCCAGTTTGTCCTTGGTCTGTCCTTTTCCAAACCAAGTATATGTGGTCCTTTGTTTATACCCCATACTTGTAAGGTATACCCTTAATCACCTCTTAACCCCTGAAGTCCTTCTCTCTGTCTCAATGGTCCAATTTCTCCTTGAAATCCTCTCTCTCATTCCACCCACCAGTCCTAATTCTAGGTGAACATGATCTCTCTCCTTAAGCTAATCATGAATCTTTTTACTGATGTCTTCTTTGCATTTTCTCCAGTTCTCCTTAGCACCTTTCTTTACATACTACCATTAACTCTATCATATTATAAATGCCATGGAGGTAGGATTCATGCCATATCCCCAATGCCTCACACAATACTGTATCCATGGCAGATGCTTAATAAATATTTGTTGCATTGAATTAAGTTGATTTGGTTTCTAGTCTCAGCTGTACAACCCACCTGGGATTTCCAGGCAGGCATCAAAGAAGACAGTAAGGTTGCATTCATGCCTACTGAAGGCAAGCAAAGATGCCTCACTGGCCTGCAGACACGGGATATCATTGGATTGATAGAGAGATGAGAGGCCCTGAGAGTTTAATTAGTCCCTCATTTTACAAAGAAGGGAACTGAGGCCTAAGGAAGCAAAACAACAGGTTCAAGGTCACATGGGGAATGAAAGGAGCCAAGTTGGGATTTGAATATTGATCCCTTGTCACCGAATGCAATACTTTTCCTAAGTAGGATTCCAAAACAATAAAGCCTGTGTACACAATTGCCAGGTTTGTGATCAATCCTCTTTTTTTTCCTCCCCCTCCCCCAGTCAATATCTCCTTTAGGATTGGAACTTAACCACAGACAGCACTAGCATGCCCAGGGGTATCTTCACCCTCTTAAGTTTACCCCAGTTACTAGTAAACCAACACCGTCGCCTATGTGGAATGATCATTAGCTGTCTCTCTGCCCCAATGGATCTAGGAGATCTCATTCCCACAGGTTCTCTCTTCCTCTCCCTTCTTCGTCACCAGCAGATCCCACAGGGAACACTGGCACTTGTGGAACATGAAGTAGAGTATGGATGTGAAAAGAAGAAAAAATGGTGATTCTCATGGGACCCTAGCTTCACAGCAATGAGCTCAGAGCATCCCTGGTACCAGCTGTCTCCCCTCATTGCCAGACAGGGCCTCTCTCTGGGCTGAGCTGGGGGCTGGGAGGGTTGGGGAGGTGGAGCACTCTGGCATTCTTATTCACTGTGCCTGAAGTTGTATTTGATCTTTAGGAAGGTCAGTAGACAGATTTCAAGCCTGAAGCTTCTAATGCCCCACTCCCTTTCACTTAGTATTTATTTTTATTTTTATAATAGTAATTAGCTAGTATCAACTGAATGCTTTAAAATTTGCAAATCACTTTATATGTGTTATCTAATTAAACACTGTGAGGTATGTTATATTTTATTATTTATAATTCTTATTTAATATATAATATGTATTATTATATTATATTATTATAAATAATATTTATGCTGATGATGAGGCAGATGAAGGTTAAGTGAATTGCCTCAAGTCAATAACTAGTAAGTGTGTGTGGTAGTGTTTGAGCTTAGGTCATTCCTGACCCCAAATTCAGTGTTTTCTTATATACTTGTTCATGCTGTATGCCCTGATGGTCCCTGTACTGAAGAAGCTCAAATTCTCTTTCATTTTGATCTTTATAGGCCTGGAACCTAGAACACAGAAAAAGATTTAACAAATGCTTATTAGTTGACTGACTTCTTAACTGCTCTGGGACTCAGTTTCATCATCTGTAAAACAAGGACACAATTAGATTACCTCGAAGGCCATTATTTTTTCACCTCTAAAAATCAATGATCCTGTCATACTAGGTCAAGTTTTCCTGGGTAGATTTGTTGGTGATCCCTAAACTAATGAGGTATGTCTTGAAATTAATGATTCCCAAAGCTTCAAGGAAGTGACAGAGGGTTGCGGAAGTGAAACGAGCCCATTTTCTTTCCTCCTCAGCTCTCCCTTTAATTTTCAGCTGATGTTGAGAGAGACATAGTAAGAGAATGGGTTCACCAAAGGTTGCAGCAGTGGTGGAAGTGTCCAATGGAGAATGAATCATATATTTGGAAAGGAGGCATGGACAACACACAATGAGAAAATGAGTGCATTCCTACCCAGCAAATCCTGGTGTCAGGAGTAAAGAGGCTAAAAACTCCTTGTAATGGTCTTCATGGGCCATGGTGAGGGGCTCCCACCCTTCCAGACACACACTGCTCACAGAATCAGTTCATTCATGAATAAAATTAATTATTTTCTGAAGCAAAAATTAATCCTATATCTCTCTGCCTGGCTGACTTTTGATCTCTCCACCAAATCTCATCTGAAAACAAAACTGTTCCTTCCTTCCATCTCTCCACCCTCTTGGGCCCCCTCTTCCTTCATGACATGTTCTTTTCTTTTTCTTAATTTTAATTTTATGGATCAATTTCTACACTGTTGAGAGGCCATGGAGGGTCATAGATAGCATGCTAGGAACGAAGTCAGGAATCTTGCCTCTGCACCTTTTGTTATTGCTGCTGGTCAGTCATTTCAGTCATGTCCAACTCTGTGTAACCACAAGCAGGTCACTCAAATTCACCGAGTTTCTGTCTCCTATCTATAAAATGGAGATCTTGACACCTGTCATCCTGACTTCACAGACGCATTGTGATGAGCAAATAAGGTCATGCATATAAATCACAATGCCAACCTTCAAGTGCTATATGAGTATCAGTTATTACCATTATTGAAAAGAAGCTAAAAATTCTAACAAGAAAAAGGGAGCAGAGAATGCATTGTAGACAAGGTGGTTGACTACAGCCATGTGGAAAGACTATACACTTAGGCAGGGCAGGTTTGCAAGGGTGGAAATCCCAAACAGTCTTGCTGATGGAAGTTACAGATCTTTGCAAATATTGACATATTAGATGAGCTACATCACATGGGGAGCCTGGGACTAGAAGCACAGTAACTGATTTCTGCCTCAGTGGGAAAGAACTACATTAAATCTCAATAATTTTTTCTGGAAATACTATATTGTTTATGATTATATACATATATGCATATATGTACACATACACACAGATGCACATACATATACATACATGTGTCTATATGTCTGTATGTATATATGTATATTCTCCTTGACTAGATCCTAAACTCATGGAGAACCAAAAGACCCTGTTTTCTACTCGCCTTGGGTCCAGTCACATTGCCTAGCATAGAGCTCTCCATATAGGAGGTATACCATAAATGCTTCTTGACAAACTATGTGTAAGGAAATCATAGAAATCGGAATTGCACTTTATTAGAGCTTTCAGACACTAGTGATGAAGTGACAAGTGGAGTCTTAAAACAATTTGTGGGAGGTAGGTACTTATATGGATTACTGATTTTTTTTTTTTTTTTTGCAGATAGAGATCTGAAAATGTTATTTCACCAATTCAGGGAATTCCCCATGTGGAAATTCTCTCCTCTGAGACACATTAATAACTTGCCTGCAACTTACAGCCTTGAAGAGTCATCGAGGGGCACTGATAAGTTAAGAGATTTGCCTAGAGTTATCCAGTCAATACGTGTCAAGGGTGATATCTGATCCTTTCAACATCCTTTTGACTTTAACCTGTCCAGATGCCAATTTCCTTTGTTCATGGCCTCACTAAATGTGTGAAAAATGATGTGTGATCATTTTTTGAAACAGTGTAATATCTAGGTGGCACAGATAGAGTGCTAGGCCTGGAGTAAGGAAGATTCATCTTCCTGAGTTCAAATCTGGCCTCAGACACTTGCTAGCTGTGTGACCCTGGGCAAGTCACTTAATCTTGTTTGCCTCAGTTTCCTCAATATAAAGTGAGGGCATAATAGTTCCTACTTCCCAGGGTTGTTGTGAGAATCAAATGAGATAATAGTTGAAAAACAACTTAGTGGAGTCCTTAGAATACTCTCTAAGTGCTAGCTATGATTATTATTCTATACGTTGCCAGAGATGGTCATAGAAGAAGACTTCTGGATTGCAATGGTGTACAAATCTCACCATGCCCTTGTTCTCAACATCCATACTGTATAGCTCTGTCTTATAGTTGAGGCTGCTTTATATATAAAATGTTTGGGGACAATCTGATAACTAAATCCTCCATTCAATTCAATACTTATTCATTAAGCACCTAGTATGTGGTCAGGCCCAGTTCTAGGGATACAAAGTTAAAAATGTCCCCAAAGTTTCTTTATGGATCAAAGCCATGATAGGTTCATATCATATGTAAGTCCATTCCATAACAAAGTAGATTATACAGATAAGAGGTATAATACATCACACCTTGACTCTGGAGTCAGGAAGATCTGTATTTAAAGTCTATGTATAACATTCACTAGATATGTGGCCTTGGGTAAATTTCAGTCTCCCCATCTATAAAATGGATACAGTAATATCCATAGTACCTACCTCCTGTTGTAAGGTTCAAATGAGACAATCAATGTAAAATCCTTTGCAAATTGTAAACTACAATACAACCATCAGTTATTAATATTGTAGTTGCAAATTGGGACTTTTTTATGCTCAGCTAAATAGTGAACTGACTTCATGGTTGTACTAAGTGCTACATATTTTTATGCCACCTCCCCATCAGTACCCTCAGGAAATACTGTCAGGGTTCAGGGTTAGACGTTTAACATCCCTATGTATTTCATTTAAACCCTTACTATATAAGTAAAGGATATCTGTAGTTGAGTTAAGGTTGGCTTCATTGGAAAATTCCATCATTGGGAAAATACCACTATCTTGGTAGATAGATGAAAGCAGTCAGATGTTCTGCATAGTCATGTGGGTTTTCAGTTCTATGTTTCACATGCTGGAACTTAGTTAAATAAGGGATTCCTGGATTTTCTCATTCTGGTTCTGCCTGCATCCTCTGGGCTTTGTACATAGCTCCTTTCTTTTCATTCCAATCAATGACTCCTTTGCCAAACCACAGACCCAGAGCGTAAGCCTATCCATATCTCATGACTGGGCAGCTTTACTAGTCTCAAAGTCATATAATTCTGCCCCAAGATGAGTAAAGCTTCTTCCTTCCTTCTCCCATGTAACCAAACTAATTGTTTCATCATCCTTCACAGTATCCTCCTAGCAAAATAATGCTTGCCCTCTCTTTCCCTCTCCCTCTCTCCCCTCTCCCCTCTTCTCTCTCTCTCTCTCTCTCTCTCTCTCTCTCTCTCTCTCTCTCTCTCTCTCTCCCTCCCTCCCTCCCTGCCCCCCTTCTCTCCCCTCTCCTCTCTCTGACTTTGGGTCTGTCTCTGTCTCTTTCCCTCCCCCCACCCTGTTTCTATGTCTGTCTG
>CM053770.1:632386517-632406074 GCA_028658325.1 Potorous gilbertii
AAGCTGTTTATCCCCAGAAAGCATTTGTTCGCGGCTGAGTTGTGGCCCAGATTTTAAATCAGCTGTGAGGTTCCTCCTTCTGTGATGCTTTCCATCTCCCAGTCTGCCTCCTCATCTTTCCCACTCCCAGGGGCATCCCTCAGGCTTATTTAGAGCCCTCACCTTCTCTGCCTTCAAGTTTTCTCCACAGTAACCTCATCTGTTCCCAGACTTCTTCTACTCATGCACTAGCATCTCCCAGGGCCACCCTCCCACCTCTAACCTCTGCCTTGTGTCTACAGCACCCTCTCCAAGTCTCCTTGGGGGCAGATTCCTTCCCCCTTAAGCCTTCACCACTCCCCTGCCCTGACAGCCTTTGTCCCTCTCTCCAGCTCCCTGATGCTCAGCATTATACAGTCCTTGACTTAACTTTTTCCTCTCTTCACTCCCATCCATGCCACTACAATGTCTTAACTTGCTTTCCAGTACATCTCCAAACATTCTTCTTTTTTAAGGAATACACCTCTTCTTGATATCTCTTTGCCTTGTTGACAAGATTTCCAAAAGGCAAAGTAGTACAGTAAAAGGAGTCCAGAGTTTTAAGTCAAAGGATGTTGGTTCAATTTCTGCCATTATCCCATCTGTGTAACTTTGGACCATGAATTTCTATTTTTCAATTGTAAAAAGAGGAGTTTTTAACTGTGACATTTAAAGTGTTTGAGAGCCATCATTTCTGGATATTTAGTCATTTTATTGATAATTCTAGTATTTTTAATAAAATGTCAGTGGCATTCCTGAATGCCAAAGGTAATGATGGCAGTGGGTTCATGGCTTATATGCCCTTGGAAGAGAGGTGTTCATGGGAATTGAGATCAGCTCTGATTGGTTAACAATCAATGAGAGGTGGACTTTACAAAGAGTAGTGAGTTCACTCTAATGAGAGACTGAGAGTGACATCATGTCACTCTTAGATTGAGAGAATATCCCTACACCCAACTGTGGGTCATCTAAACAAAGAATCTATATCCCTCACCTAGATAGATCCCAGGTGATTGGGTGGAGTAGCTATACCCAGAATGATGAGAAGGTTAATCCTATCTTCCAACAGTCCTGTCCTAGAAAGACTGGATAAGGAAATAGGACAAGAAAAAAGAAGCTGAGAACTTCCCAATTTCAGTAATTGACTATTAATATGAGAGACAAATCATCATTTCTCTCAGAACTAAATAACTTCTAAGATCCCTTCTGGCTCTGGCTCTAAGAACCTATGTTACCATCTTTCCCTATAGTAATTTCAAATGTCCTTGACCAATAACCTTCCTTAGTCAAAACTAGATACATTCATAATCCATCATCCTCATTGTTTTCAGTTTTCACTCTTTTTGTTTGCAAAAAGACTGCATCCTTACCTGGATCATTCTGTCCTATTTTTGTGATTCTTTTCCTGTCATGGTCTTTTCTTCCCATAAAGACTTCTAGATCACCTACAAATGCTTCATTTTCAGAAAGCGATGGAAAGGGAGGCAGCAATGACTTGGGGCCAATTCCTTGGACTGACTAAGCACTAACCTTGCATTTGTCTCAAATGCAATATTACATCTATCATTCTATATGGTTTCAGCCTCTTCCCATCTCTAAATTTTAATTTATTCTTTCCTAGTTTTAAGTGTTTCATCATAGTGGGCCAGATTTTTCCCCTCTCATGATTGTCTCTCTATTAAAACCTTAATAAAAAAAGAAATTAAAAAAAAAGACTGCTCATTACTTTGATTTGTAGCAAAGGGAGAATGGAACATTACCGCCAGAGTGTTTCGAGAAACCATATTTACATTTGCATCAGCTCAATTTAGGTGCCTGATTAGGTTGCGTGTTATGATGAAGATGCACTTACCAGCTGAAGGGAGGTGTCATGATCTAGAGTAACGAGCACAAGACTGCAAGTCGGGAGACCTGAGCACTGGTTCTGACTGCAGCCCTGGATGGTTCTCTGACCTTGAAGAAAAGTCCACTTTAATTCTCTGGGCTTTGGCTTTTCCATCTGCTCCCTAAGGCTTCTTTTGTGAGATGCTAATGAGTGATGGCTTCTTGAGGTTCTGCCACGAGCAGAAAGGTGCTGGGGCAAATAGTGGAAATAAGACCACATCTGACCCCTTAAAAAATAATCATATATTGTGTAATCAGGAGATGAGCTCCTGCCTCTGAAGCCTGCTGAAGTCTTGGATCAGAGGGTTAGAGATTTAGAGGAGTTTAGAAGTTGGTAGGTACAAATTTGAAAATTTGCTATAAAATCGAGCCAAGAAGTCCAGGACCCCTCAGATAAGCACACTTAACTGAAGGACCTGTTGATCTCAAGCTCCATATCCTAACACAGTGAATTTCATTCTATCCTGGAAAATGGAGACAGTGTATCAGAGATACATCAGCAGTTCTTGAAGCATTTGTAGTCAGAAGGCCAGTTCCTTTTAGTAAACAGCAGCTTTAATAGACAAGAGACCATATAGCAGCCTAATATATTAGCATCCCTCTTGCTCCTTCTGGTCGCTTCTCAGAGCTGTGACAAGTGATGGGTCTGCTCCAGAGAGGGAGCAGACAGTCCAAAGACACCATTTGTGGAGAGCTGAGTCTGGGGACAGGGTAGAATGTAAATGCTAAATCTTAGCCTGGATAGACTCACCCCACGTGAGTTTTTTGTGGGCAGTGATACAGAAGAGGGGCAGGTACTTGGGAACAGGGATATCAAAACATATATATACATATATATATATATATATATATATATATATGGATTTAGGGTTTAGAATAAAAAACACATGCATTTCTATATGTATATACGTGTGTATACACATATGTGTGTATGCATTTATGTGTGTATGTATATTTGGACATGATCAATTGGCTTTCTGCTTGACTATCCATATTTTTTTCCAGTGAAGGTAGACAATAGAGAGAAAAGATATATTTCTGTTCACTGAAAAATTCATAAATAAATCAGAGGGAAAGTAAGGGAAGAAGGAAAGGGAAGGAGAAGGGTGGGAAAGGAAGGAGGGGGAAGGGAAAGAGAAGGGTATCATGGACACTCTCTTTATATAATTGAACATAGGACTTTAACTGGAGTTTTACCATTGATTCCTTTAAGGATACTTTGTGCCTAGCATATGGTGGGGCCCAGTAACACCAAGAGTGCATTAGCTTACCAGTCTTGGGTAAGCACAAAAGTACAAAGTAGATATATTGGCTGGTAAGTACTGATCTCACCAGCCTCCACATCTTGTCACTGTTAATAGTCAAAGGCTGGCTGATGGTCTAAAACTACTCTGCTCCTAAAGAGCAATTGGGTACTTGGGGTTTTGTTTTCAAAACTCTTGAAGCTCCCTGCGGTTCACTGAACAACAAGTGTTTTTTTCAATCAGTAAGGAAGGAAGGCTGGTTTCGCTTCTTATATTGTATGTGAGTGGCCACTAAGTGTCTGATTTTCATCTGCACAGTTCAGGTAAATTGCTTTTCTCCACACTGTTGTGTGAAATCAAGGCAGGGCATGTTGATTCAATTTCATTATGTCCTCTGTACATTTTTGGCAGGGAGGGGAAATAATATGAAAGGCTCTTCTGCCATGGAGTAGCTAGCTCTGCCAAGGCCCACACATGATGTCATATAGCACTTTCTGATGTATTATACTCTGTCTCATGTTCCCCTTTATAAGATTTGACAATATGTTTTCTGTGGGAAAAGGGGACAAACTAGGAGTTGATTCTATAGTATTTTAATGTTCCTTTGGGAGTGGTTTCTAGTCCACACCAAGTAACTCAGTTGTAGAACTGAGCCAAACACCTAAATGAGTATGTTAGGTAGAAACAGAGCTAGGTAGGAACAAAGACAAACAAGTTTTTGCTTGGAGAGTACTCAAACAGCATCAGTGGTTACCCAGAGTCACACTGGTTTCCTTAAGGATGGAAATTTCAACTCCCATAATACTATTGAGGCAGCATTACATGAATGTTACCTTTTCTGCCTTCTAAAAGCTTCTCCCCCATCCCCATATCAGACTGCCGCTGTTCTGTCAGAAAAAGAAGGCAGGGAGTCTTAGACTCTTCACTCTACAGTGACTGACCCCAGGTGCACAACATGATACTCCAAGAGTTTGTCACTTTAAATGATCCAAAGCTGTTACAACTTGATAGATGGGTTAAGTGTACACATGTGATGATGGACCATTCCCCAAGGCTAGTTCTAAGCTACTGTGAGGGCAAGCAAAATAGGCTCTTTTGCTGTTTTCATTTTAGTATCATCAAAAAGTATAATACCTCTATTTGAATGTGATTAAAGAAGACCTTACCCACCCATTGATGGAAACCTGTCCATTGAGGGAAACTTGATTAGTGGAGATGTTTTGTAGGAGGGTCCCCTTTTGTTTTTTTCTATTAAGGTAGTGGGTCAGAGGGTCATGCCCTCTGGCTCTGAAATATGTATAAATACTCTGAAGGTGAGGTTTTACTTTGGGGTTTACTGACTGGAAGTGTTTGTTTGACCAGAGGACTCTGGGAAGCTGCAAAGGAGCTCCTGGCTTTGAAAACTCAGATGTTGGTACTTGCCTCCCTAGTAATTATGGTCAGGAAGTTGGACCTGTTGATTGAATTGTGATATATGTATCGATTATGGTCAGACAGAGGAAGCCATGTCTGTTGATCTTTGATTTCTCAAATCAAAATCTTTGTATTTTCTCTGAAGTTCAGGGTGCTAACTCCCCTGAACTAAGTAAATGATATTTGTGCTTGATTGAAGGAATGATAAATGTGCTTGATTAAAGTGATTTTTAACCCCTCAAAAGTTGCCTTTCCTTTTGAGAAGCAGATCTAAGAACCTTTGATAGCAAGCCCCTTTGTATATGTCATGGTGCTTACTGTTACATTTACCACCTCATCACCAGGCTACCAGATATGAGAAATACCAGAAGTCTGTGTGGGTGGGCAAGGGCAGGAGAAGGAGGAGGAAAAAGAAGGAAGAAATGGTGAGGATGGGAAGTTCCATCATATACTCCAATTCTTGCTTTACTGTCTTACACAGTAAACGGGTTTCTAAAAGGTTGAGTATGAGTGGAGAATTATGGGGTCACAGCTTATTTTTATATGCATATTGAAATGCAAAAAATTTTGAATCATAGCTTATTTTTAAATGCAATCAAAGAGGCTCATATGAACATGGTGAATCTTTCAGTTAAAGAAAGAATTATATAAAACAGAATTGCTTACTACTATATCTTTTGGATTTGGGGAGGAAAACCAAGAGTTTCATTTGTGTAACTAACTTAAAATGGGGGGAGGGGTTGTCATACTGCTTAGATGTCTGCTTATTCTTGTAAAAATAGGAAGGCCAAGTTGTCTTTGAAGGAAATTTGGCCTTTAGACTGGGCAAACTTTAAATAATGAATCAACCATTGCAATTAATCCCTATCCCCATCCAGTGCAGCCTTTTAGAGGAGAAGATATAAAGTAGGAGTAGGTACCTGGGAACAGAGGGCATTTATGTGGTAGAGTTCAGGGCCTGAAATCAGAAAGATTCATCTTTCTGAGTTCAAATCTGGCCCCAGATCCTTACTAGCTGTATGACCTAGGCAAGTCACTTAACCCAGTTTGCCTCATTTTCCTCATCTGTCAAATGAGCTGGAGAAGGAAACAACAAATCACTCCAATAAGATATTGGAAAACCCCAAATGGGGCCGTGAAGAATAGACATGACTGAAATGACTGAATAACCACCTAGGAACAGGGATATTGAAATTCATAAAATAAGCAAAGCTCCTTCTGCATGACTGAATCGATCAATCAATGAATTAACCAAGACTGGACTGAATGGGATTTGGGAACACTAGAGAGAGGCTTAGAAGAGCACCTTGCCAGGCATATATAAGGGCTACAAACATGGAAATTTCGGCAAACTTGATTCTCTGCACCTCTGACCTATTTGGGTATCAGCCAAACACATACCTAGTTTTGTCTCTTAATGTGATATGAGAGTGGGCATTCTAAGCAACTGATAAGTGGTCCCCCATACCAAACATCTGGTCACCATTTAAAAAAGTTTTGCTTCGAAATATTTCTGTGCTACATACTTCTGCCCTCAGCTCTCAGTCCTTGTGCTAACTAAAAAACTCATGGAGATGTTTTAAAATCATCAGAAATCTCCAAAGATAAATTGGGGAAGTGGGAGTAAGGGGGATAAGGTGAAAGTTATGGAAGGAGAGAGTGAGAGTTCAAGGGAAGATGCGTGCATGGTCTTTGAATTTTGAAGTACCCTAAATGGTGCTGTGGCACATTGGGTCAGGACATGGGTGTGGACAAGCATTGGTCTGGTCATCCTGGAAATATGTGACTTCAAAAGAAGGGCCAGGCAGGTCTCATACTTGACCTTCAGTTCTGATGTTCCAAGAGATTGGTGGTAGAGAAGAAAACTGCTAACTGCCAGAAAGAGAAACTTTGTCAGACAGAGTGAGGACAGGTGCCCTTCTGTTCCCTGCAGAGCTTGGCTGGGTCTCTGAAATAGGAGGTTGGGTTGCCCTTCCCCTTATTTGCATGTGTAAGTGATTACCACTCATAAAAATATTCAACCCATTAGTTAAAACCTGGCCCCCCGCATTTGACTCTGACCTCCTGCTGCCTCCTGGGCTACATGCTGACTCCATACCGCATGATTTGTCTTCAGTTTATAAGCAGCATGGCCTATAAATAGCAACTCTTTTGCCAAGTTCCCCAGGAGACATCAGCAGGTTTTTTTTTTCTTTTAAACAAAACACAACAAAAATATGGTGGGTATATTCTCCCTGACTCATGGCCTCCCCTGCTTTCACCTCTTCCTTGCTCTGAGGGTATTTGGGACCAAGGTTTGACTGATTTTCGCCTTAGGTCTGGGTCCTGGGTGACAGAGGGGCTAGCCCATGTCAAGTAGTCAATGACACTGAGTTGTTATCAGAAAAATACTTCTCTCACCTGTAAATCCTGTACCTGGTGGTGAAACCTTGACGGTACCGTTCCATGAAGTCAGCATACTCTTGAGCTCGGTGAAATGGGCCCCGGTCAGTGAGCAACCAATCCAGTGGGGGCTGACCAGCCAAAGAGGCATGTTGCTCAGGGGTCACAGCAGCAGCAGCAAGGGCAGTGGTGGCAAAGATCCAGCTGGTAAGACATAGTGCCAGCAGGGTCGCCCATGGGGTCACCAGCCGAAGCCCTTTAAACCGAACGCCGCACTGCCACCTCATGCTTCTCCTGGGCAGTTGGCTTCTTCATTCTCTCGCCACGCTCTCCCCGTCAGCACTGCTCCTCCAGGGCCCCTGGAACTAGAAGGATCCAGAGAGGTGATGTCAGTACAGTGACCCTTCCTTCAGTCTGTGTGGCATTGACCTCCTTCCTCACCACCCACGGGTATTCATATAGAACCCTGAATTAGGAGCCCCTTTCGTGATTCATTATCATTTTAAAAATATTAACCTTCACTATGAATTATGTTTTTAAATATTTCCCACATGGGGAAGTTGAGGTACAAAATGGTAAAAAGCAATACTGGCTTCACAGTAATTATCTTTGTGAACATGGACAAATCATCCTTCACTCTAGGGACTAGTAGTCAGGAAGACCTTGGTTCAAAATTGCCTAGCACATGATAAATGGCTGAGGAACTTACCAATTCACCCAGGATGACAATTTCAGATGTTCTGGGCATGCCCCAGTCTCTAAATAAATCCCATGAGCCTTACCCATGAGGTGTGGGATGTCAATAATCTTCCTCAACATATTTCAAGATACAAGGAAAGGGATAGTTTTAGATTCAGGCAAAATTGGGATAGTGTCCTGGAAACAACAAACATGAGCTTGGACAGATGTTAGGAGATGGTGGAGAGTAGAAGGACCTGGCAGGCTATGTAGTTCATGGGCTCACAAAGAGTCTGACAGGACTGAACAACTGAAAAACACCAAAAGGTGAGTATGCAATCAGTTACCTGGGCATTAGAAAAGTCTGTTTCAATTCCTGAACCTTTAATAGGTAAATCATTCCTTTGTGGTTAACACATTTAAGATAAAAATGAAAAAATGCAAACCTTTTCAAAGAATGACCCTATTAAAATGTTACCTTAGTTTGAATTAGTTTATTGGATGTTTTCCTACAAATAGATGGCTGGAATTCTTTGAAAGAATGGAAGTTCCTGAATAAATAAATAAAACCATGGAAGGAATTTAGCCAGTCATGCATTGGATATTGAGAGGGACTATGGATGGAAGGCTAACCAATTAAAAGAACAAGATGAAGGTTTTTAGTATGTTGGCTCCATCATATATGGAGAGTTTTTTGAAAAATTCAGGAATCACCTCCTCCATGGAGCCTTTGCTGACATGCTAAATTGTTAGTCCTGTCTCCGCATTCTCTGCCCTCAATTTTCTTTGTATTTTAAATATCCCACCAGTAAAAAGTAGGCTGCTTTAGGGTGAGAATTTCATTCCTCCCCAGACTGCACTCCAGAAACATTTTCCACTCACGACCCCTATAGCATTTCTTAAACTGTGGGGTGAGAAGCACTGCTAGTCTTTCCCTAACATCCCAGAAACCTGTTCATCCTGGAAGTTCACTCAAATGTTGAAAGTCATACCTCCACCCCCAAAGCTTCTCCCTCTAACTGGGTGTCTTCTCCCAGAATTTCCATTTAAGAAGGCTGCCCAGGCAAGCCATGTCTTTAATTTTCTCCCAGACCTTTTCTATCATTTCCCACCAGTCCCAGTGTGGGGTACCTACCACCCCATTTTCATTTTTCTTTCATGCACTGATTTCTTCCATTAGAATATAATCTACCTGATGACTGGCGCTATCTTTGCATTTCTGTTCTCTGGGATTAGCACGGTTAGCACACACAGCAATGGCTTCATAAATGTTTGTTGACTATTTCACATTGGTCATTGCATCCCCAGTACCCAGCACAGTGCTTGGCATAAAATAGTAACTGAATAAATGTTTATTGAATTGAACTGTATTGGACTGGACTGAACTGAATTAAAAGGTTGAGAAGGTAGAAAAAGACTGCATTGGTAAAAGGGTAAGCCTACACTAATGAAAGCACCAATCAAAACGCACTAAAGGACTTATGTATCAAGGACTTTGGGAGAAGTAATGTCATAGGTCAAGGTGTTTTAATGAAGTTTCTTTTTGGAAAAAATATGTCATATAAAACTTAATGGAACTGTATTATTATTTCTTAGTAATGATATTTGTTTAACAACATACTGAATGGAGGAAGAGGAGTTTCAGGATCAAAAGGTTTTGATTGTTAAGGTAAATTTGCTGAACACAGCAAGAATGCTGCATTCAACACTGACTACCCCTCAGAAGGAGAAGGAAAAAAAAAACAAACCTAGCCTTGGAATAATATGTTTTCCACTTCATCAGTTTTTCTCTGGAGCTGAAGACAGTTTGACTAAAAATCTCTTCATAAGAAAGATAAGTTTCAAATCTATTTTAAAAGTTTCCGTAAAAACCTATCACTAGGAGAACAAGACCATCTGTACAAAAATGTTTATAGTGACATTATTTGAGATAACAAAGAGCTAGAAACAAACTATGTGCTCAACAACTAGACAATGGCTAGACATTACAGCACAGGGATAGAATGGAGGCATTCCATTACTGTTGTAAGGAAGGATGGAAATGGAGCATTGCCATGAATATAGGAAGACCTATTGGAAATGAGACCAAGTGAAGAAAGCAGTGCCAAAAGAAAAATATATAAGATAGTTTCAAATATATTAGTACTCGAAAATATGTGCAATATATATGTATATATTTATATATTATGTATATGTGTACACACAAACATATATGTGTGTATATATATACACACACATAGGTATATGGTTTAATTGAATTGGATTGAATTGAAGTGAATTAAACAGCTGAGAAGGCAACACACACATGTGTGTATACACACATGTATATATCCACAATATATAAATAAAATCAATGTGAAGTAGCTACAAAACTCTGGTTAGATAGAATAGTCAATGTTGATACCATACCATCCATTTTAAAGGATAGACCTCTCCTTTCTGTTAAATACTTTCCATTTTGGAAAACTGTGGCATAATAATGGCTTCATATTAATCCATCCCTGAACGTGGATAAATCATCCTTCCTTCTAGGGACCATTACTTAGGATGACCTTGGCTCAAGCCTCCATAAGTGCCTAGCGCAGAGTAAATGGCTGAAGAACTTACCAACTCACCAAGAATGACAGTTTCAGATACTCTGGGCATGCCCCAGTCTCTAAATAAATCAAAGATTTTATATTTTGTGTTTTGTAAGTGTTTATTGGGGTATTTGTTGGGAAGTATAACTCATGTAGAAACAAAATGTTTTAATAAGCTTTCTCCCCTCCACTCCTCCCCCACCCCTCCCCCAAAGCAATAGAACTGATTTCTTTTCCTTTTTAAAAACAGCACATCTGGGGGTTGAAGGGCATAGAACTCAGCTTTTATGTGATTGCTCATATCCACTTATTCTCAGTAAGTCTTCATGCTGTTTGTTCCTCTGGTGAACCTTGTACTTCATGAGGCTGAAGAAATTGTGTGTAAATGTTAATCTCTTTATGATATATGCATACTGTTAACAAACAGAGCTGAACAATTAGCACATGTAGGGACTGGGCCTTTCTTCACATTTCTAGTCCTCAAACTGATGGTTTCATTAAATGGACTTTTTTGTGCCCACCTATAGTTAGCACAGAAAAGGTTGGCTGACCTTGGTTTCTTGATTTGGAATGCTAAACGTAAGAAATTCAAACTCACCTGAGGAAATCCAAAGAATTTCAATTTCTAATAGCAACTAATGGCCTTAATCAAGGCTGCATCTCTTTACTCTAACAAATAAGCGATTAACTTGGTAACAGGAGAGTAAATAAAATCATAATTAATTAATTTGTCTGAGAGATGAGTTTATTAGTGGCATTTGATCTTTACTGATGATCTATGCGATATTGTTTTACTGCCCCAACTTTGTAAATGCAGGTACTGAGGTACAAAAGTAGTCATCTGTAGCCATTCAAGGGGGCCAGCTGGGTGGTGAAGTGAATAGAACACACCGGGTCTTCCGTTAGGAAGACCTGAGTTCCAACCTGGCCTCAGACACTAACTAGTTATGTGACCCAGGGCAAGTCACTTAACTCTGTTAACATCTGTAAAAGGAGCCGGAGAAGGAAATGGCAAACCATTCCAGTATCTTTGCCAAGAAAATCCCAAATGGGGTCACGAAGAGTTGGATATGACTGAAGAAAGGACTATACACCAGGAAACCATTCAAGAAGTATGTGCCCTTATTAGAGTCTCCAAGGCAACTGACTTGAAGATAGTTTATCCAGGTAGAGGATTTTCTTAGGTCATGTTAGCCTCTTGCTTCTCTAAGCTTCTGTTTTTGCTTAGATTAGAATCGGAATGAATGAATGAATAAATGAATGAATGAATGAAAAAGCAGTTCCATAGCTTGCTCTGTGCCAAATGCTATGGTAAACATTGGAAACACAAACAGAAAAACAAAAATTGTCTTTGCTTTTAAGGAATTTACATTCTAACGGAGGAGATTATACACACAGGGAGAGACAGCCAAGGAGGATAATCTTGCGTTCATAAAGTTATAGTGATGGCAAATGGGGTGGTAAAAGAATAGACTGTCCAAGAAAAAAAATCAGTCCACACTTAAGAAAGCTGGATAGTTGAACTTTAGGTCCAGAAAAAGCAACAGCCACTGCCAAAATACCTTGGAAGGGCAGTAGACTCTCTCCCATGGATAGGTAGATTATAGGCAGTTAATACACAAAAGTCAGGAAGGAGAGGGCTACTTTGTTAGAAGGTTGGCCCTCTATGCAGCTCTTAGAGATAGCCATGTGGGATCTCTAAAGTGGTAAAGAGACAATGAGACTTTGGCATTTCTGATGGTTTTCCCTCCCTGTGTGTCAGTGTGCTTCCCTCTATTTTATATGTGCCTGGGCTCTCTTTTGGGTTGAGGCATGATTTTGAACGCCTTGTGTATGAGAACAGTCTTTGATGATGATACATCAGTTACATAAGATCAGCACTGGTTAACTATTTGACATCTTCTGGGTTGTTCTTGTCCTGTTCTTTTGGATGTACCTGAGTCAGAAGTCACAGGAGCCTAGAATAATGATGGGGGTGAGTGAGGCAGGGAGAAGGTAGGAGGAGGAGAAGATGATAGGAGGAGAAGGGAAACAGGGGAGTGAGAATGAATGGCAACCTACTTTGGGACTTTGGAGATCCAAATTATAGAGTATTTGATAAGAGGGGAAAGGAAATATTATCAGTTTATTCAGGGGCATCACAGTCATGGAAGATGTTTACTCATTTTCAAGAAGAGGGAAAAAGAAAAGCCCTAATGCTCCAAGAAATGAGGCATAAACTTCTCCGGGAAGTGTCTGCTGCTCACTAAGGAGGTAAGAGAAGTAAAAACAGAATACCTGCCTTCAAAGAGCTTACGTTGTAATGTAGGAGACAACATGCAAATAACTTTATAGGTACCTGGTATATACCTAGGAGGTGGAAGATACCCTCAGAGGGAAGGCGTTAGCCATTGGGTGGGAGGAGAGGTTGAGGGGAGGCCTCAAAAGACTTCTTCCAGAAGGTAGGATATGAGCCAGGATACCAGGAGGCAGAAATAAGGGACAGCATCATAAGCATGTGAAAAAATATGGAGTTGGAAGGTGAACCTAACCCTAACCCTAACCCTAACCCTTGTGTTTAAGGACCAAGAAAGTCACTGTCACTGGATTCTAGAGCATATGGAGGGGAGCAAAGTGTGAAGAAGATTAGAAAGGTAGGGAGAGACCAGGTTGTGAAGGGTTTTCAGAGCCAAACAGATCTTGGAGGCAATAGGAAGACACTGGAGTTTATTGAGGGAGGTGTGTGTGTGTGTGTGTGTGGTGTGCTGGTAGGGGTGGGGTTGGGGAGGCAACATAGTTATATCCCAAAAACCATCATTAATTCAATTAGTGAGTAAGGTGAAAAACAATGAATTTAGAAGGAAGAAGATAGGGAATGTACTCTTGATGGAAGCAAACTAGCAGTCATGGTAGTCATTCTCAGTCCATGTCACTTCTATGATTCCCTGTAACATTTTTTGTCTAGCAATGATTTCTACAGCAGTCAGATGGAGCAGTAGATAGAATACTGGGCCTGGAGTCAAGAAGACCTGAGTTCAAATCCAGCCTCAGGCACTATGACCTTAGACAAGTCACTTAACCCATCTACCAGGATTTTCCTCAACAGTAAAGTGGAGATAATAGGAGTGCCTGCATCCTGGAGTTGTGGAATGTTTATAAAGTACTTAGCTCAATGTCTGATACACAGTAGGTGCTTAACAAATGCTTGTTCCTTTCTCTCCTTTCCCCTTATCCTTTTTGTAATACCTATGTTCCACTGGACATGGCTATGGAAACACCCACCCCATGTCTTCAGGAGTTCTCAGAGGCAAGCACCATGGAAATAAAAATAACTACAACCAGCATCGTCAATCGTCAATCATCATTATTTATTCAGCACTGTAAGACTTTTCAAAATCATATATATGTATATATGTATAGATATAGATAAAATTTTGAATTATGCATGTACATACATACATATATATGTAGGTATATCTTATTTTGTTTGCATAACACCCCTGTGAAGTGGGCGCCACTGTTATTCCCATTTTACAGATGAAGAAACTGTTTCTGGAAAGCTAAGTAACTTGCCTAGAGACCAGATGTGGACTCAGGTCTTCCTATCTTCAAGTCCAGCACTATCCATTATGACACCCAGATGCCTCTGGCAAGCAAAGAAGGGGTCCATCAACCTGTAATTCCATGGATTTCAACCAGCAGGGTCAGTTAGATGGTGACTGGCCCTTTGTAATTCCTACTGATGCCCTCCCCTCCTCCCTCATGTCATACCCAGCTTAGCCTTCTGGCCTTCAATGTTCATCAGGATAAGAGTCTGACTTCCACTAACAAGCTGTGTGATCCTGAGCAAGTCACCATGCCTTCAAACCTCCATTTCTGCATCTCTACAAATGAGACAAAATGATCTCTAAGGTATCTTTGCTGTTATGCAGTAGTTCAATCATGTCCAACTCTTCCTTATAGTTTGATGAAGTTGTGAGATGCAACCTGGTTTAGTGTTAAAATTCTGGAGTTGAGATGAAAAGACTTGGGTTTGAATGTTGGCAGATTAGTGACTTTGAACACTTCATTTAACCCATCTGGGTCTCAGTTTCTTCATCAGAAAAATGAGTAAGTTGGACTCGGTGAGCTTGAAAATGTCTTGATAGTTCTAATATCTGATCAATCTATGAATATAATTCAGAGAACATAGGTGGAGATAGGGATGGTATATGTAAGTGACAGAGGCAAGAAGATCTTTGAAAGGTAACTTTTGTGGTCTGATGACATTTAGCACATTATGCCTTGTACTAAGTTGTTAATTTCCTTCATATTCATATTCACTATGTGCTAGGAGGGCAGGAACCTATTGTCCAATCTATGATCTCCACAGTGAATTGGGCTTAAGGCTTGGTCTTGAGAACCCAAAGGAAAAAAAAGGCAGCTGTTTGGCCATGGAAGTATATCTTTCCCTGGGCAGAGCACCCCGAGGTGAGGTGAGGAGAAGAGAGCAGAGGAGAGGAGAGGTAAGGAGAGGTAAAGAGAGGCAAGGAGAGGTAAGGAGAAGAAAGCAAACAAAAGAAGAGAAAAGGAGAGGAAAGGGTTGAGGGGCTGCTTCTCACTCACAGGTTATGTTTGTTCTTTGTTCTTGAAGAGGACCATGACATCAGGGAGATGAAGATATGACTTGCAGTTGACTTTGAGTGAGGGAGACCAGGAACCCTGAGGATCTTCCTCAACAAGTTTGATTTGTTTTTTATTAAAGGAGCCATCCCTAGAGTAACTATTTAAAGAAGTCTATTCACTGAATGGATGCTATCTCACCCAGAGTAAGAATCTAAAAGGACCTAATCCTAGAAGGGCCAGGGTCCCACATTGCATCCTGGGCCATCTCCAGTCAGCCTGATGAATATCTGACCACTGGACCCAGATGGCCCTGGAGGAAAAAGTGAGGCTGGTGACTTTACACAGCCCTCCCTCACTTGCAAGTCAACTGCAAGTGATGTCATCATCTCCTTGATGTCATGGTCCTCTTCGAGAACAAAGGACAAACACAACAACAGCAACAATTTCCTTAACTTGACTCTTTAGTCTGTTACTTCTTTGAGAT
Source organism: Potorous gilbertii (assembly GCA_028658325.1). NCBI lineage: Eukaryota > Metazoa > Chordata > Mammalia > Diprotodontia > Potoroidae > Potorous > Potorous gilbertii. The sequence continues at coordinate 632,401,784 of CM053770.1, forward strand.
CAAAGATTATCTTTAAAGTTCTCAGAGAACTAAGGAGAATTCTTTGCAGACAACAGGCTTGTTATCTATCAGTTGAATGAATGAATGAAGGGTGGCAGAAAGGAGTTATAAACCATAATTCATATATGCCAAAGCAGTGACATTTAATAAAATGATTAGGCAGTGACATTAAATAAGTTCTCAAGCCATTTTTGAGTGATTAATAGGGCAGCTTTATTGAGGGGGTGTTTCTTTAATTAAATTGGAAGGTGGTGGTGGTAGAAAACTCAGGGTAATGCAGTTCATTTTTTATCATCAAAAACATTTTCATGGGAAAGCCTTGTTTTCTATTAAGGAGGAAGCACTAAAGAGGGAAGATGGGTAGATTGAGGAGCTGAGAGAGAAGAATGCAGTAGGAATTGGGTGAGCCCTTGAATAAGTGGCCTGCAATGGGGGTGGGGGGCATTTATGAACCCTCTTGTTTCACTGATTTTCATTATCTTCTGAGTCTTCTCTGGCTGATATTGTCCAGGTGACTCAGAGGGACTGTAATGTTCATTCTCTGCCATTCATTTTCCCTGGGAGTTGTAACATCTAAATTCTACTGTAAACTATTACTGTCAGGTTAAGACAGGGGGACGTTTGACATTTCTGAAGGCAACAAATGAACTGGACCCCAAATCACCAACAAACAGCCAGGTCACACCATTTTTAGGGATCTCGCCAATAATTCCCCCACTGCCAAAAAAGGATATGTCTTAAAATAGAATAGATTCATGGGTATATATCCTATAACAATGACTGTCACCATCACTACTACCACTACTACTACTACCATCACTATCAGTACTACTGCTGCTGTTGCTACTACTACTAATGATGATGAGGGGGATGGGATCTAAACCACTAAAAGGAAAAGACCATGTCTTTGGGATCTGGACCCCATATAGGACTTTTCCACAGGGCCCAGTCCCTGGCATTTGCCTGAGGCATTGCCCATCCCAGTAATCATTTTAAGTATCCTTTCATTGTGGCCCCATGTCAAACCCATAATTCTCTGTTACTTCCAACCTAGCCTGACTTTCCATTGTCTACCTCCAGATGATCCCAGGGTTATTAGCTACTCCTAGATCATGTCCAGATCTGCCCACAATTTTCGGTATCAAATGTCCATCTTGCCCATTAAATTCCACAAATTCCTTAAAAATCTGCTCTGCTTATCAATACAAGCATCACAAATACTCAGATTCTTAAAATCTGTCCACTTCTATTGGCTATACAGTAAACCTTGTCTCTGACTGAAAGAAAGCTTGAGTCAAATTCTTTTGAGGCAGAATTCACATCTTTTGCCCTTGTATTTCAGAACTCCCAGTGACCCTAGACCACAACACTACTACTATTACTATACATCAGTATTAGTACTGTGGGAGATGGCCTATGATGTAGTTTCATCAGCTGAAGACTAGAAGGATTTTTCCACCTTTTTGTTAAGTTTCCTAAGATTTGTCCATCCACATCCACAAAATCAATCACATCCATCTCCTCACTACTTACATGACTCTTTAAAATGATTTTATCTCTCTAGCTTGTAATGTTGTAATAACAGTTTCATCAATATATTTATCCAGCATTTCCCCTTTCCCCAAATTTCTTGGACACAAGTGCCAAAGCTTCCTAAAACCCTGGGTGATTATGTCACTGCCCTGTTCAAGGGGATTCATTGGCTCCCTATTGCCTTTAAAATAAAATACAAATGTCTCCATTTGGAATTTAAGAATCTTCACAATCTTAATTACATCCTATATCTCTAGACTAACTGCCCATTAATCAACTTCATGCACTCTATGGATCCAGACAAACTGGCCCACTTAGTGTTTCATGTAAATGACATTCCACCTTTCTCCTCCATGACTTTGCATGGAGGTTATCCCTCTTCATCTCTATATTTTTGATTCCTTAGCTCCATTCAAGGTTCATTTCAAATGCCATCCCCTACAAGAGGCCTTTCCTAATTTTCTCAGTTGTTAATGTGCCCCCTCCCTTGCAATTTGGTTTCACCCAAGGAAAACAGTCTACATGACTATAAATATACAATTAGAAAGAACAACAAAAAATCTAAATACTGTTTAATTTCAATAAACAAATACAGTCACAGGGAAAATATGAGAATATACATCTGCCTTCTGCAGAGGTAGGGCCAAGGGATGTGAAACATTTCACCACTTTTCTCATTGACCAACTGCTTCAGCTGGTTTATGGATTGGCTAATTTTGTCAAATTGTTTTTTTTTTCTTTCTTTTAAACTGTTTATTAAAAATGAAGGCTAGCTAGGTGTCATGTGGGAGAGGGAAGAGGGCACTATTTATATATTTAGTAGTGAAGGTGACATAGGGGAGAAAAGAATTCTAATTTTTTAAAAAAGAAAATTCATATAATGAAGACCAAGTCAAAATCTTCAATGAAAACATACATGGCTAGGAATTTGCTTTCCATCTATTCTCTGCACAACTATGAGATTAACTTTCCTGAAATACCATTGTCATCATGTCAAATCCCTTGCTCAAGAAACCATGTTTTATCAGAATAAATCTTAACTTCTCCACCTTGAGTCCTATATCTCTATATTTTCTTAACTCTTCCATGTCATGTATTGCCCATACAAAGACTGACAGATCTTTAGAGCAAAAAGGAAGCCATCAAAGAAATCATCTATTTCAATCCCCAGCATGTTTTAGATGAAGAAATGAGGTTCAGCCTAGAGTGACTTGTCCAAGGTAATATAGCTAGGTAGTGACACAGCCAGGATTAGAACCCAAGTTGCTAACTTCTAGGTAAGTGCCTTTTTCTATTATATTAAGCACTTCCCTAAAATGACCCTTCTGCTACAACAGATTGTCTCCTTAAGGTTGTCTCACTATTGTCCTTGCATCTTCTTTTAGACTCTTTGTCCTTCTTCCTAACTTAAAGTCATTCCTGGTTGATCACTTTCTTTGTGACATAGTTCTTAGATTCCCTTTCTTTCAAGAAACCTTTCCTGGATAGCCTCATCCTTTATTGATCACTAGTCACTTTGCATTCCATCAGCCCTTGATTATACACATTGTCCTAGATTACCTTTCATTTGCTCATATCCTCTGATATTTTTTTAGGCATGGATGTCTTGTATCCTTTGAATTGTAAGAAACAGAAGGTGGAGACCATATCTACCATATCACCATTTATGTAATAGGTGCTTAATAAATGCTAAATGTCATAAAATTAATAGCAGGTTAAGATGTGTGTGTGTGGTGGTGTTGAGGGGGTGGTGGTGGTGATAGGTTCAATATAATTCAATTCCACAAGTATTTTGTACACATATACTACAATAATATCATTAATATCATTCTGCTATGTGTAGCACCCTAACTAGCCCTCAGTGATACAAAGACAAAAATGAAGTGATATCTATCTTCAAAGATGCTCACATTTTACTTGGGGGTAAACAACATATACACTAATAAGTCAATTCTTCTCTCCCCATCTCTCTCTCCTTGTTCCTCCCTTTCTGTTTATTTTTCTCTCTCCCCCTTACATCTCCCTTCTCCCTTTTTCAAGAGGGCAACTTTATGATCATCAGTGGGGGTTCATGAACATTAAGAGTACAAACTTACCAAGTTCTTTGAACATTGAGTATTTGTTCACCAGAGCAATTTGAGAATTAGGACAGGTAATATCTTGATCACTGTGGATATAATCTAAAACGGAGTAGACTGCACAGCCTGTTCTCTCATGTCCACAATGTTCCTACTCACACTGAACATTTAAGTAGAATAATAGACTGCTGAAATTAGAATAAGAAAGAGATGGGTTCAAGTTCCCTCTAACCCTAATAGTACTATTAATCTGGGCAAGTCACTTAATCTGTCTTAAACAGAATCTCACTTTCCTTATTTTTGGAATGGAGATTAAGAATATCTATAATACCTTCCAGGTTAGTGGAAGGCTGAAATAAAATGTAGAGAAGGGATTGACTCTCTAGATCAGGAGTTCCCCAGTTGAAGGAGAAAATAAAAGTGCCAGAGCTGAATCACTATTTGCATAGAAATTCTAAGGAAACTAAAGCTGAGGACTGGGAAAGACCATGAACTTCATACTGCAGACAAGTGGCCTTAAAGGCTTTTCTCTACTCACTTATTTTTTTTTTTTAAATAAATTTATTTAACTTTTTACATTCATTTTCACAAGATTTTGCGTTCCAAAATTTTCTCCCCATTAGTCCCCTCCCCCCTCCCCAATACACTGGACATTCTAATTACCCATATCACCAATCTGC
>CM053770.1:632406574-632426977 GCA_028658325.1 Potorous gilbertii
CAAGAGAAGGGAGGGATGATAGAAGAGAGGACAGATTGGTGATAGGAGAAATTAGAATGTTCAGTGCAATGGGGTGGGGGGAGGGGATAAATGGGGAGACAATTTGGAACCCAAAATTTTTTGAAAATGAATGTAGAAAGTTAAATAAATAAATTTATATTAAAAAAAAAGAAAAAAAAGTATTTCAAATTTTTTTCAAAGAGAGGGACAATTTTCAAAGACAGGTGACTGGAATATTCCCCATGTTCTTCTCAGTGAAATTCTATTAATTCACCCTTAAAAACATCCATCAATACGTTAAGTATGTCTGATTTTCCAGGTTAGGGGAAGGTCTCCACAGAAAGGGGATACTTCACAAGCTAAGTCTTAGAGACACCTTAAACTTTATAAAGATTTAATGTCTTGTCAATAGTCATAGAAAATAAGTATCAAAGGTAGGTGAGATTTGAACTCAGGTCTTTCTTGATTATAATTCAGCACACAATCCCTTATTCTTCATTGCCTCATACATCCTTATAATACAGTAATAGTATTTGTAATGGGCACTTTGAAATACTGAAAAATTCTGACGAGCCTTCTGATTCATTACAGATTAAGTTGCGCTTAAATAATTTTACTCTATTTCACTTTATTCTAAATTTCTGAAAATTGGTAATCCATACATCTTGTTTTCTATGGCCAAACCATTCAACAGAAAAATTCAATAGCCTGGAATGCTATATTTCTCAGTCATTCTGGACAGTATTGAGTTTATTGTATAAAGATTTTCTAAGCATTTAAGTCAACATATTCTAACCTAGCCTCAGCAGTCACCTTGGAGGTAAGGACTAACTCTTTCCTTGAGCACAACCTATTCCTGGTACCTTGTGTGTCAGAACTGGAAGGATGAAGTACAGATAAAACTCTAATTTAGTATGGTATTCAATAATCCTGTTCTTGGGTTGCCTTGGCTCACTCCATTCAAGAAAATAAACAAAAACCATGTGTGGTTGAGGAGCAACATGTCCTTTTGGCATTTTTGCAATAGGTACAAAGATTCACAGTGGACAGAAATAAAATAATTAGAGATCATGCCTTGTAGCCTCTCAACTGTAATTTGTAGAGAGGCACCCTGTAACTTCTAAATTCAGAATTCTAAAAGTAAAAATATGAGCAAGTATCATCTCTTAGGGAGGTGTCAGACAGCACACAAAACTCCCAAGTGTAGTCAAACCAGGTTAAATTGAGAAATATTTAACAAAATTGAGAAAAAAATGATAAAAGAGATATTACATTTTTAAACTAAGTCAATATATGGCCCACAGGGATCCTTATGTATGGTTTAGTAGATTCCATTTCTATTTGAAATTGTCATTCCTGATCAACAAATGAGTGGCACCAGAGTCAGAAGACCTAAGGTCTGCTCTTCTACAGATTTCTCTGCTCTTGGGCAACTCAACCAAATTAGTACCATGATTGTTTCACCCATAATGAGAGTAAATATAAATGTTACCCTCCTTCTTCCCTCCTTACTAACTTCACTGGCTTAAGTTTTTATAAGACTTTAAGATTTGCAAATCATTTTAAATACATTATTTCATTCAATCTTCTCAAAACCCTACATGGTAGGTCTCCATTTTACAGATGAAGAAATTGAGATTGATAGGTTAAATGAGTTGCCTTGAGTGATGCAGTGAGATCTTCATGACTCCAAGTCCAGTGCTTGATGGGTCAAAACAATGGTAGTGGAGAATCTTGAATTCCCAATAGTACAGGATTAGAAATAAATTTCTAGAATTAAGAATACTGCTTTGTTTTTATCTCTCCCTAATTCATACGGGTTTGCACAGATCCTGAGTCTTAGCTACTTTCATTGTTTGGAATCCAGCTTTAGCCACCAACTCAGTCCAGCTGGTTGGACCAGGAAAGGTGAAATTTTTGAGCAAAAATGGGCCTTGGAGATCACCCCCTCCAACCAGGTCACTGCTCACCACTCTTTGGCAAGTACTCAGTTCTTCCACTTGGTTGCTCTACTTGTAAGAGGGGGCTAGGTTTCAGCTTAAGCTAACGGAAACAATTCATCACATTCATTCAAAAGGGCTCATTCATCTTCTAGCTATCACCAGACCTTGTAATCCTGTCTATTCTGCCAAGTTTCAAAGGATTGTGCTTGGTCAGCCCTGAGCTAGAAGGCCTCCAGGGATAGTCCAGGCTATTTCCTGGATTTGATTTCAGGTCATCAGTGGAAGCATACTTTCCCACCATAGCATACCATACCATAGCAAGATGGGGTTATTTAATGATATAAGAATGAAGCTTCTATTCTGACTAGAATATTCTCTTCTATTCTCTTGACTAGAAAAGACCTGGAGAGAAATTGTGTTTGCGCTGTCAATGCCTAGATTGTCTAATTAAGTCAATGATTTTCATACACACATATGTATTTGCATAATACATATATGTATATTTGTGTATACATATATGTGCATGTATATATGAAATGCATATATAGGTATGTGTGTATGTATACAAAACATAAGAATCAGATTCTCACATGTGAAAATTTCCTATTCTGTATATATATATATATATACACAATGCATGTATTACAGATGTATATATGTATACAAACATATATATATATGCATCTGTTGTCTTACAACCCCACCACTGTCTTTCTCACAAGATGCAAATCTTAGTCTTGACAATGCACAAGACCAAATGAAAGGAGAGAAAGAGTACTCCAGCAACCTCTATAATGACCTCTCCTGTCTGACCCTATCGTAATGTTAGTTTTGAGTCCCAACCTTCAAGTCTAGGGTCACCTGAAGTGACGTCTCAGTATGAAAATATGCCTAACTACAACAAGACAAACTAATAATCTAGTGGAAGGGGTTGGGGAGCAAATGGTCAGGAGTGGTTTGAACATAGATTCAGTTCATTGAGAGGTATTTCTAGAAGCTAAACAATTAAAGGCAGTTAGTAGGTCAGCAGTCATTTCACAGCATTAAATCCATTTTGATATCCTGAAATGACAGTTTCCCATTCTGCTGGGATGGATTTCCATATCCAGAATACTCATCCTCCTTACTTTTGCTTCTTAGACCATACAATTTCCTTCAAGAATCAACCCAACCTCCCTTGTGAAACCTTTCATTATCTCGCCAACTTACTAATGACTTCTGCCTTCAAAAAATAAATAAATAAGTCATCTTACATAAATGTAGTTTATAACTCTTGGAGGGCAATGACTCTTCAATGACTTCTTCATGACTTTTTCAATGACCCTTTGTATCTCTATCACAGTCCCTGAAAATTTTCAGTGTTTAATAAATATTTGTTAATTGACTGAATCGCGCTCATTTCAAAAGATTAGTGAAACTGCCCTGCCTGATACTAATCAGTTATAAATACAGGGCACTCAATCATTAGTTCTCATCATTATAAAACTAGCTAGGAACAAGACTAGGTTATATATCCCTTCCATCCTGAAAAGATGATTCTCTAATTCAAAACCTCTCAGTTTCATCTCAGGAGAAGAAGGGGAGCACATTGACAATGCCAGAGATTGGTCTTTGATTTTCTTCCTGTCATTTCTAGGATTTTTGCTCAATTGGTCAACTTTACCCATTTTTCAGTATCTGTTGACTCCTTTTCCCCTGCTTGCAAACCTAACTAAGATCCACTCATGCTAAAAATGCCTCTTTTTTGACCATGTCCACCCCTTCAAGCTGCTGTACTGTATATCTCTTCTCTTTAGCTGCTACTAAGTCTCTAAAAAGAATACTCCACATACACACACATATCCAAATATATGCATCTATATCCACACTACTCCACTCATTTACTATTTGATCCCCTGCATTCTGACCTCTATTCCATACTATCTTCATACTGCCTTCTACTAAGTGACTTCCTCATTTCCAAATTACATGACTTCTCATTCTTTATTTTCTTTATCCTCTTTGCAGCCGACTGCTGTTGTTTCTTGTTGCCCATTCTTTATTCTCAAAAAGGACCAATGATACCATGAGATCGATGGCTTTACTTGCGCATGAATTGGATGTAAGTGAAGCAGAGCTCCATAAAGTCATCAGCCTCACTTTCTTCTCCAGTCATTGAAGTCCAACGACAAGACAAAAGTCAAGGCGACTGGCAATATGACAATGTTGACCACCCCTTCTTCTCGATGCACTCTGCATTTTTGATTTCTGTATCAGTTCATTCCCTTTTGACTTCTAATTCAGCTATTATAATAACTAAAAAATCTACCTGCCTTCACTTTTTCCCATCTCTACCCCATTCTTCCCATGGCTCTCAACATAATCTTCCCAATGCATAGTTCTAATGACATCCCTTCCTTCCTTAAAAGCCTTCAGTGGTTTCCAGTTGCCTTTAATACAATACAAACTCCTTGGTCTGGCATTCAAGGCTCTTTGCATCTTATTTTGTGGTACTTTTTATCAAGTATTTGTTAAACTCTGTCTATACATTTCCAGTGCTTAGCACAATGCCTTGCACAAAAGCAAAAATCAAACATTCCCTACCTTCAAGGAGCTTACATTATTCTGAGTGAGAAAAACATGAACACATATTGGTAAGCACAAAAATATTATACATACACACATTTGTGCGTGTATGTGTGTGTGCATGTGTAAAACTTCAGGCTACTAACTACTGGGCGTATTAGAGTAGGTAAACCGTTGGAGCAGGAGATATGCTTGAGCCAAGTCATGAAAGGAGTAGAATTCCATGTAGTAGAGTTGAGAAGGGAAGGCACTCTAAATATAGAGGCATCTCGTGTAATGGCAGAGGAGACAGCAGGCCAGTGGAGATGCTATCTAACACATGCAAAGGATAGTAAACTAAATTGAAGATGATGAGTCAACAGCAACACCAAAATCTATCAAAAAATAATAAGAGAATTGAGGAAAGGGATAGCCGGGAATGTGAGAAAGAAATTGAAATTTTTTTTTTTAAGGTAACTAGGCAAGAGTTAAAATAAGAGGCCGTGTATTGCAATATATACTGGACTTGAACCCAGGAAATACTTCTACTTGAATTCACTTCCTGATGGGACTTCAAAAAGAGTTATGTTATATTCTGAGCTTCAATGCTCCCATTTGTAAAACTGAGACAATAACACTTACAATGCCACATTCTCTGAGTTGCTTTGAATAAAGTGGTCTGCATACCTTAAAGTGCTATACAAATGCTATTATTAACCGTTATTATTATAGGAAAACAAAGAAGTGAGTTAAAAGGGATGAGAAGAATGAATTTCTCTGATGTGTAATTAAGAAAATTGTAAATACTGAAAGAAAGAGTAAAGGGGGAATATAGAGGGAGCATGATTCCCTTGAGAGGGAAGGAAAGGTGGTAAAGAAGATGTTGGCTTCTCCCACTTGGAAAAAGAGGTAGGGAATTATGGGTGAAGGATGGTACGTACAGTCAGACACAGTTCATTAATTGGTTTTGGTTAACTACCTTTTTCAAGCAAAGAATATATGTATGCATATACTTATGTTATACACATATATTTACATGTAATATGTGTATATATATATATACACTCATACATATAAATATATATAATATTTACTTACTTGTATATATGTATTCTTTGCTGCAAAGGCAGGGTGTGTTTCCTTTTTGTACTTGTATTTCCAGCACATGGGTTAGTGCCTTGCAGGCTATATGTGCACACACATGTACATGCACAGGATACTGTTATGTGCACTTGTATACACATACATGTATGTAAATGTCCATATAAATGTGAATTGCCTGTATATATGAATATTAATGTTTTCCAGTGCATGTCTATATGTATACATCTGTATACAGATAGAGTAGTAAAAACTGATTACAAGAATGATTTTTTAAAAATATTACAGTGGGTAGATTCATGGTGGGAGAGATAGTGGGAAATGCCTAATGTCAAAACATGCATCTATACACACATATATGGGTATAGATGCATAGGTGTCTAATATATCTATGTGTATATAGACATGAAGGGAGAGGAGGAGAGAGATAGAGGTAATGACAGAGAAATGAATCATGTCATAGTCATTAAAGAGCTGGCATCAAAGCCAGGAAGTTCTGGGTTCAAGTTCTACAACTGAAACAAATTGGTGATTATGACCTTGAGTAAGTCAATTCAGTTCAGAGTGCTCTAGACAGCTCTTTAAGATTGTAACTTGCAGAAAAAGTGCCAACCTATGTTGGCATAGGGAGTTTTGTGATCTCAATGTTCCCTATACAAATGAGATCACAGATCTAGTCCATTTTCCTATCCCTATATTAAAGGATTCTAGTTTTTTTGCAATCTACCAGGTTGTGGCAGAGGCCCCAGATAGTCTGGTTGCTTTCTTGATGAGGAAGGTAAGGCTGTTGGGTGTGAGTCTTGAGAGAGGAGTCTAGAGGTCACCCAACATTTCTATGTGAGAGATGTTTTTGAAGTCAGATGTTTCTAATTCACAGATTGCATCTGAGGACATTCTGATAATTTGTTAATTATAGATTAAAGCTAGAAGAAACCAGAAGCATTAAGAATAAGATCAACCACACATTTATCATCCCTTTTCTTCATATAGTTTAGAACCAGCTAGACTTTTGTAGTAGTTCAAAGGTTCCAAGGTCTATATCCAACATGGACTCACTCTCTCTCCCTCTCTCTCTCTCTCTCTCTCTCTCTCTCACATACACACACACACACACACGCACGCACGCACGCACGCACGCACGCACACACACACACAGAGCCTTCATATATGGAAGGTCTTTTCAGCAAATCTCTGGGTTTTTGGTTTTTTACCAAGCTAGTGCTCTAGGAAACATCCATCTTCATCCACAGAGCTTGTTTGCAGCGGGGACACAAAGGCCCATTAATAAATCAATAAGCCTTTAGAAGAGGGGAGTTGGGGGGTATAATTCAGCCCTCAGAAATCCTGTGGAAGCAGAAGGAGTCTAAAAATAGGCTTTTGAATAGCAGGGCACCACTATCCCTGACACTTTATAGCTTCCTGCTTATAAGCAGGAGCAACAGATTTCTACCATGAGACCATTAGTTGAAATCTCCCTCTCCCGCTGTCTTTGGAGCTTTTTCTAGCTCTCTGTACACCCTACGTACACTCTCTGGCTCCCAGCTCTTTTGTTTCCTTTTCTTTTTCTTTCTCGCTTGTCACGTCTCTTCCTTGTTCTTTGCATCAGTGTTCATTCTTGGCTTAGTGTGGGTCTCTGAATGCCTACCTCCAAAGGCCATTTTTTTCCTCGTATCTACTTATGTCAAAATGATTAAGTTTGACCTGTAGATACAGAGTACTTACAGGACTGCAATGGGCTTTACAACAACCCTGGGAGGTAAGTAGTATAAGAATTATTACCCGAAATTTATAACAGAAAATGGAGGCTCAAAGATAAGATACAACTGACCCAATTTCCTGCCTCTAATGTACCAGTGTCAGGACTTGATCCTGAGTTTTCTGATTCTAAGACCTGCATTCCAAGGAGTACCTTGGATTTCAAGTCTGAGGACCTGGATTAAAATCCTGACTGTGCTACTGTGTCACCTTGGGCAAATGACAGCCTCTCAAGAATTTTGCTTTCTTGGTAAAAAACCAAAAATCCAGAAATTTGCTGAAGCTAAGGGCATAGAATTAGATAAACTGTGATGTCCTGTCAGGTCTAAGTGTTATGACCTCTATACTACATTGTTTTTCTTAGACATAGCTGTAAACAACAGGAAGCTGTAAATTCCATATTGGTCACAAGTATATCTTATAAAACAAGTGCAACATCTACGACACCCTTTAATGAATCTCATGCTCTTTGTACAATCAGTGCATACTATTTAAATAAAAGCAATTTTCTTAAATAAACTTGTATGCCAATGTACAATCAGTGCATACTATTTATATGAAAGCAATTTTCTTAAATAAACTTGTATGCCAAGACACATACCATTTTCAATGATTCATAGCACCATCATTCAACCAACAAGCTTCTATTTAAATCTTAGTATAGTCTAGGCCATGTGCTAAGTACTGAGGATAAAAAGACAAAGGGTAAATAGTCCCTACACTCAAAATGCTTACATATATATGTATATATATATATATATATGTATGTGTACATATGTGTATATGTATATATGTGTACATGTATATATATACATACATACATGTATGTATGTATGTACATTTTTTCCTATCAAAAATATTGAAGTGGTTTGCACACAGGTAGCTTCTCTGAAAGTTATCGTCTTAGATGCCCATGTAAGCTAAATACAGAGTTAATACTGTGTAACCTTGAAGGTCAAACACCCATAGTTTGGTAGCCCAGAAAAGCATAGCAACTTTCAGCCTTTAACTTAATACCTACATAATAGTGCCATATCATAGTTTCAATTTTCTTACTGTATTACTTTGTCTTAGTCTAGCACTCCTGTCTTCTCCTGCACAAAATCTTGTGTTTAAAGGAAGCAGGGATACATAAGAGGCAGAAGTATAGTGTTAGTCAACAAATATTTATTACAATATAATTGTGCATCAGGAGGTTTTTCTAAGAGCTGGGGGTGCGAAGAAAGGCAGAAATATAATCCCTATCCTCAAGGAGCATACATTCTAAAATTGGAGACAGCACATGTGTGTTTGTGATATACATTATGTATGTTATATATTATACACACATATGTATATACATATATGTATATACACACTTGCATATACAATGTAAATAGAAAGTAAGCTTGGGGGAGTAGTAACGAATGGGACAGAGAAGGATCTCCTACAGAAGCTGAGATTTTAGCTGAGTCTTGAAGGAAGCCAGTAAAGGCAAGAGGTCAGGTTGAAAAAGGGAGAGCATTCTGGGTATGGTGTTGGTTGGCTGTTGTCCTTTGTCCTCAAAGAGGACCAAAATGACATTACTATGATAAAGTGAAGTTTCAGTGTGTCCGACGGCAGCTGATCAGACCAATATGAGCTCAGAATGCTCTACCACAGGTTGGACACAGATAGTCTGCATGAACTTTTGGGATGTGCATCCTACTTTGACTTTGTGTGTCTCAATTCTGCTTTGCTCATAGAGCACAGCACTCTTTCTGATGTGGGCATGCCACACTGAGCAGTCCTGTGCCAGTCTCTCCCATGTTGCACAGTCAAATCCCAAAAGCCTTGGGTTACGGAGTGTCCATGTGCTTTAACATTACTTATATTACCTATCACAAAGACTTATAAATCTGTCAGAGCTATATCAATGTGATTCTTACTACTTTAAAAAAAAATGAATCTCTATTAAAAAAAAGAAAAAAGGACCCAGTCCCCAGCCCGTGATCCTGTCTTCTACAGGAGCCTGTTTTCTCTCACAACTGCCTGAATTCTCCTACAGAAGCATTTCTCTTGCTCTTCCAATTCTGCCTGGCCCTTGGCTCTCTGTATCCGACTGGCTTCCCTCCTAGTGTTGTTTCTCAGTTTTGACATTTCTAGAGCTTTACCCCAGCTTACCCTCTGGCTTGGCATTTTCCAAACATGGTTTGGAGCTCCCGGAATTCCACTTTTGTTTTGTTTTTGGTTCTGATGCCTGTCCCTTTGCACCTAGAGGAAGGTCTGTTTATTACCATTGAAACCGACTCAGACATATCCAGGGCTGGGGTTGGGGGAGGTTGGAGGAAAATCACCCTGATTTAGGCCAAGTTAATCCTTTATATATGGGGCACAGTGTCAAGCACCCAGCTATCTACTCCCCACACCACTGCAGAATATCAATGACCCTTATAGATTGCTGATGCCAGCTTTGCAATGTTTTGGATTCTCATGGATATCACTAAAATGTTCTCAGCATCATTTTCCCCTCACCCACCTCCACCCTCACAGTTGAAGTCAATTCCTAAGCCAGGCCAATGGTTTCCCAGGATCTATACAGGGCCTGGAGAACTGGTCTTCCACACTCAACCTCTGGGTATCTCAAGAATGTCCAGAGCTTTGAAGCAGGCACCAAATAATTGGTTTCATTGATTCATTCAATTAATAAGCTTTAATTGAGTGACTTTATTAGTTTCCAGGAGCATTTAAGTGCTTATGATGTTCCAACAACTGTGCTAAGTGCTGAATATATAAAGAAAGGGTAAAACACTCTCCCTGCCCCACATTTTAATAGAGGAGGAAACCTATAGATGATTTTGTACATACCACATACATATAAAGTAAATGGAGGATTAGCTCAGAGAATAGGGAATGGATGTCAGATCACAAATGCTTCCTGTAGAAGGTAGGATTTGAGCTGAGCCTTAAAGGAAACCTGGATGAAGAGATGGGAAGGCAGAACGTTCCAGGATTGGCATGCAGCTAGTGAAAAGGCATGGAGGCAGGTAGAGATTCCTCTTCATAGACAGATCTGATGAGATGGTCTTTGAGCAGTTACTATGTCATTCAGTCATTTCAGAGGTGTCTGATTCTTTGTAACCCCATTTGGGTTTTTCTTACCAAAGATACTGGAGTGTTTTGTCATTTCATTTCCTTCTCCAACTCATTTTACAGATTAGGACATTGAGGCAAACAGCGTTAAGTGGCTTGCCCAGGATCACACAGTTAGTAAGTGTCTGGGATCCAATTTGAACTCAGGTCTTCCTGACTCCAGGCCCAGTTCCACCTGTCTGCTGAGACAACATGATTTTAGTACATTTCTGGGTCTGAAGTCACAAAGACTTTTAAAACCCCACATCCATCACATACTAGCTGTGTGACCATGGGAAAGTAACTTACCTTCTCTGAGTCTCAGTTTCATCATATTTCAGTGGGTATTAAAATATCTTGGTTTCCAGAGGGATAAATGAGATCATGCATGGAAACCACTTTGCAAACTTTTAAAGTCAGATGTGTAAGTGCCAGGAAAGCTAGGTGGTGCACTAGATAGAATGCAGGCCTAGAGTCAGGAAGACCTGAGCTCAAATCTGGCCTCAGATACTAGCTGTGTGACTCTGGGCAAGTCACTTAACCTTGCTTGCTTCAGTTATCTCCTCCATAAAATGAACTGGAGAAGGAAATGGCAAATCACTCCAGTATCTTTGCCAAGAAAACCCAAAATGGGGTCACAAAGAGTTGGACATGACTGAAATAACTTACTAACAACAAATGTAAGTGCCAGCAATTACTATCTGGGGATATGTAGAGATCTGTAAAATAGCCCTGCCCTCAAATGAAAACCAATGACCTACTTTTGGGCTCTCTAGAGAGCAATGAAGTGGCGTATCACCACCCCATCTTTTACATCTTTTTTAAAAAGACCAAAAAAAAAAAAACCAAAGAAAAGGAAAGAAATCCCTCTATGCAACTGTCTCTGACTTCTCTTTAGCTGAAATGCTTGGGGGTCTATTGTTCCAACTTATTCCTTCCTGTTCTCAGGCAGTGGTCCTGGATTTATTTCAAAGAAGGACAATGGAATACACCTGCAGATTTCAACTTAGACTAAATGGTGGAGAGAGACTGTCAAGGAGCTGGCCTTCTAAAACTCCTGGAAGGCTTTCTACGCAGGTTTATATATATATAAACATATATATTTACATATACACATACACACACAAATACACGTATATATCTATATCTATTTATCTATCTATATATCTATCTATATATCTATATCTATATCTATATATATATATGTTTACATACTAGCAGTTTCATGCTCTATATTTTTCTGGGTTTTTTCCCCTACCATTTTCTAAAAATTCTACTGTGTCCTAGCCCTGTTGGTAGACCAGTGACAAAAACCTATTTTGACAGCAGTCCCTTCTGTTCCTCTAATAAAATTCACAAATAAAATAAAAATCACAAGACTCAAGGGATAAATTTACAAAAGTCTTGAGGTAGAAAAAGAGATCCAGAGGACAGACACTGATTCTGTCCATTTCCACTAAGGAATTAAACTGTAGTCTGAAGGAATGACAGGGTTAGCGATCTGAGGGAAAACATTCTTGCTTTTCTTTTGAATTTTAACCTTTGGGCCACTAAATTGTGGGGATGAGTTTCTGAAAGGGCTTTTCTTCTTTCCTAAAGATCAAAAAATTTTGTCTGCCTCTGACAACTGAAGATCGATGATGGAGACAGATGTTTATGATTGGGCTCAGACTGCCTTCCTGGTGAATAGTGTTGGATTTAGAGTTTAGAAGGCCTGGGTTTGATTTCTGCCTCAGCTACTTAAGAGGCCTGTGGCCCTGGACAAACTGTTAAATGTCTTTGAAGCACAGTTCCTTATGCGTAAAAGGTGGATAATCACAGCTGTAGCATTTACTTCATGGTTATGAGCAGCAAATAATATAGTAAAAGTTGCTAACTAGGCAAGATACTTTACAAACTCTAAAAAACAATACTGGAGGTGTACCAAAAGTTTTAGTGCAGTTTCAAGCTAATAAAGTCTAAAATTACACTAAGACTTTTGGGATACCCTGTATAAATGTCATTTGTTAGTATTATCACTACTATAAAATATATCCATTATTATTCCTTAAATTTTTGTTATTTATACAAAAATCAGCATATATATATATATATATATATATATATATATATATATATATATACACAAATATATACTGGACAAAGAGGTGCATAGTACAACTTGGAGCCCATTGCTATGAGCAAGTCTAAGAAAGAGAAGCCTTGAGATCATTGGAATAGATGACCTTGCCAGGCTGCATCTAGCACTGTGAGAGCCAAATAGTGTGAATTCACTAGATCATGATGAACAATGTTTTTGGTTGTACCAATTAGATCTGTCCTGAAAATGCCAAAGAGAAACCATTCCCAGTCAAAATTGTAAACTTCAAGCATCACAATTCTGCAAATACCTCATTGATTTTCTTCTGATTTGGCCCCCACTTCTCCTGTCTCCAGGAGGATTAACGTTCTGCCACGTCTCAAAGTTTATGCTTTCAGCAGCTTTGGGAACTATCAGGGTATACGAAAGGTCAAAGTGTTTTTCTCTCCTTGTGGGAAAAGTAGATAATATTGCCCCTCCTGAAAAAAAAAAAGTCAAAATCCTCTAAGGAGATTTTTCTCTGATATCAGAGCATGAGATCTGAATAGTCTTTGGGTTAGGCAGGGGGCTGGGGCTGGTTGCAAAACTACAAGAGTGAAAGAGATGATTAATAAAAATGCTTTTAATACATAAACCAGTATCAGTGTGTGTGTATATATATGAGAAGAGAAAGGGAGGGAAGGAGAGAGGAAGAGAGAGAGAGAGAGAAGGGAAGGAGAGAGAGAAGGGAGAGTGAGAGAGAGAGAAGGAGAGAGAGAGATTGTATGATTACATGGCACATGTAGGGCAGGTCATAGGCAAGGCTGACATGGGTTGTCTATGATATAAGATCATAGGTTTTAAGCTAAAAGAGACTTTACAGGCTATTTAGTCCAGCTCACTTATTGTATAGAGAGGGCTATAAATGAAGGGAGTGCATAGGAAGCCCCTAGACCAAATTCTATCACTGGCCCTCCATTCTTTTGGGTTAAGGTGTTGTCACCTATTAACATTCAAATATTTGTGGGGCATGTGACACATTAAACCACAGTGTGAATTAATTTGTCATATTGTTGTACCAAAGGATACCTAACAAACTCAAGTATAAATAAACTAGGATTCTCTTCTTCATCTAAGGGCTCCCAAGTGCTTTATTTCACTTCATTATACATTGGGTTTGGCCAACAGAAATCTACTCTCCTAAGGCTTTACCAAAAGACTAAACAGAGTTACGGCAGAGGAGGCTCAGATGAATGGATGCTATTATTTGTACAGTAAAGGAGTAAGAGAATTGATTATCAATAACCAATGATTTGGGGAGATCCAGAGTTTCTGCCTTTTTCTAAAGTCCTGATTTTAAAGAGTTCAGTCTCTTGAAGGACATTGCTGATAAGGAGACTGAACTTTCTTCAGACCCCACCCAAGAGGGGCAACCATTGTGTTCTGCTCTGGTGTGGGTGGGGCATAAATTCTTTGAATATGTTGCCCAAGGCTGGGGGGAACTTAAGTGGATGACATAATCAAAGTTCAGATAAAGCACCTCATTGTAATACTCTTTCTCTTATTAATTGTTAACCAATCAGAGTTGATTGCCATCCTTTTAACTACTCCTCTTCCAAAAGGACATATAGGCAATGAGCCCTCTGCCATGACTGTCTTTGGTCCAACAGAGAGGTCAAATGACCATTTTTTTTAAATTAATAAATGTGTTGGTCTTATCAATAAAATTATCAAATTAACCAGAAACTATCTCTTGGAACCTTTTTAATTGCCACAGGAGTTAGAAATGGCAGCATAGACCCACATTCTGCCCTCTCGCATCCCCCCATCTTTAAGTATATAATGGATGAAGTTTATTCCATAAATGCAGCTTCTTAGGGAAATGGTTACCATGAGTAAGTATATGTTGAATTGTCTATTATTGTTAAACGTGGCATTGTCTATTATTATTAAAACATCACTTTTCCTATTCACATGTATCTTTATGATCAGTAGATGTATGACCTACAGCAACTTAATTCAATAAATATTCACTGAGAGTCCGGCATGGAAGACAGAGACAATAGGACTTGAGTTAAGTCTTGTCTCTAATGCATAATGGTTACACACCATAGGGAAGTCACTTAACATTATTGCAGTGACCCAGGCAATTCACTCACTATTTGCAAATTACAGATGGGTTGCTGAATGGCTCAGTGGACAGAGTTTTGACATTGGAAGGTTCCTACACATATAAAATCTGAAGCTCTAAGAACAGTAAAACTTACTATGTACAAGGCACTGAGGAAGAAATAAAGATATTTAAGTGTGAGAGATCTGAGAATTCAAAAGGACCTCAGAGGCTGAGGAGTCCAATTCAATAATAAGAATACTATCTGACTAAAAGATTTTCAGTCTTTACTGAAAGATCTCCAGAGAAGGAAAACCCATCCCCTCCCAAGTCAGCACATCATTCCACTTTTGAATAGCTCCAACTTTTAGGAGGTTTTTCTCTGTACAACTTTAAATTTGCTTTGTGACTTTCAATTCAGGAAGAATGTATTCATCACCTACAAAGTCCAAGGCACTATACTTACAGTCCATTATACAAACACAGACTTGAAAGTACCCCTTCCCTCAGGGGGGTTCCACTCAACTAAGAAATTAAAAAATACAGAGTAAATGCAAGTAAGTAAATACACGACAATTTGAGGAGGGAAATAGCAGCAACAACTAGGGGGATCAGGAAAGCTTTATCATAAGAGCCCATTGGATGAGTATCATTTTCTTTGTAAAATGAGGGAGCTGACTAGATTATCTCATAAGTACTCTTCCAGTTCTGACATTCTATGAATCTTAAAACAGGATTTTACTGTCTACTGGAACTGTCAGGCACCCAACAATACATATCACTGTCTGTCACATGAGTATCTCTCCACTACCCTGCACCCTCACTCAGGATTTGCTGAGTAACTGGTAGAATATATGTATTTGGGTCATGGTCTGGTTCTGCATTAGCTATATTCTGCATTCAAAGCACTCTAGTGGCTAAGCCAGCAGATGAAGAAGGATATGTTTTCTTTTTACTTTCCATGTTACCAGAGACAGATAAATAAAGATTTTATTAAATTGCCCAACAAGGGAGAAACCAAAAATTTCATGCAATTATATGGTTCCTGAAGGTTCTCCTAATTGAATTACCACAGGCCTATTGGGCATTCAAGGCCACGTACCCTATAATTCCATTAGTATTACCTCCATGGATCATATAAATGACATTAACATAAGGCTGATATTTGCTTTCAATAAGATAACAGATGATTTTTGCTTAATTGTCTCTCTAATCCCTACTCTTCCCAGTCCAGGAAATGGTTTATAATTACTCAAAGCTCGTTATTTATTATTGCTGATTAAAACCACTTTTAAAAACTTGACATTGGTACAAGGTGCATTTTGGCATCCCTTCCTCTGACCCTCTGGCTCTGGCCCATTCTAATTTGCATGACCAGTGCTTTTATTACAAAGGGTTAGGAGTGAGCACTCTTCAGGGGATGAGGCAACACCTTGTCACTGGTAATGATGAATATGGAGGTCAGAAAGCATAACTAGAAATCATAAAACCTTAGAGTTGAAAGGTATCTTGGAGATTATCCAGTCATGTCTGCACCTGAAGTACAAATCTTCTTGACAGAACCCCTGGCAAGGGCTTCTCTATCTGGTTTCTGTTTGAAGACCTCCAGACCTCACTCTTATTAAGGCAACCCACTCCACTTTTAGACAATCTAATTGCTATAATTTTTGTTTTCCTTGAAATGACTCTAGGCCTCTCTCTGTACTTCTATTCATTGCTCCTAGCTCTATTTAATGGTATAAAGGAAAACAGGTATCATCATCTTCGACATCATCAACTCTTCTAATATTTGAAAAACAGTTTTAATCCCCTCCCCTTAAATTTCTCTTCTTCAAGGTTAAAAGTACCTATTTCACAGAAGTAAAGAATCTTGGAATTGAAACAGACTCTAGCACAAACTTGTTAACCCTAAACAAAATTCTTCCCTAGAAGTTGTTGAGAAATAGATCATAAAATAAAAAGACAATAAAATTTGAGTTGGAAGGAAAAACAGTATAAGTAAAACCTTCTAATTTTACAGGCAGAGAAAGTAACGCCAATGAAGGTTAAGTGACTTGCCCAAAGTCCAATGGGGAATAAGGATCAAAGGTGGTATTTGAACCTTCTGATGCCATCTAACATTTTTTAAATTTTTTATTCTCCTTCCAATTATGGGGAGCCCACTGCCTCACAAGGCAGGCCATTTCCCTTTTTTAACAGATATAATTATTATAAAGTTTTCCTTATGTACATCTACACCACATCTATATCTCTGTAATTTCCACCACTGGTCTTTATTTAGTGTAGAGCTAAGCAAAACAGAGCAAATACCTCTTTCACATGACAGCTCTTCAAAAACTGAAGACAGCTATAGAATTCCCTCTAAGGCTTTTCTTCTCCTGAATAAAAATTAGATGTGGCCTAGGTTTGCTTTAGCATTTTTGGTTGCCATACCACATTTTTCACTTGTGATCCTCTAAAACCCTCAGATCATTTTCTCCAAAAAAAGCGCTAAAGTCTTGCCTTTCCCATCTTTCACTTGGGAAAATGATTTTTTTTTTAACCAAAGCATAAGACTTGGAACTTGTCCATAATAAATTTCATCTTATTTCATTTACCTCAACATTCTCTCTTGTCTAGATCTTTTTGTATTCTGGTCCTATCATCTAATGTCCAAGTCATTCTTCCTGACTTGGTGCCATCTATAAGTTTCCTAAGCAACTCATCTATGCTTTCATCCAAGTCATTGGTAAAAATGTTGAATGTTACTGGGCCATGTCATTTCCACAACTTCTTTGCAAAAAATGATCGGTATAGATTATTTCGTAGAAAATGTCAGGTATTTTCAATGCATTGATTACTCTGAATTGTTTTAATTTTCCTCTTTTTTATCCTTTATAAGGAATCATAGTGACGAGTGAAAAAGAAAGATACATTGTGAAATATAGGTGATAAAAAGCAAGCTACATAAAATTTTCAAAAGAGGGATAAAGTTGAATATTCTGGGCTTAATTGTACCAGGCTCTGGCTGGAGCTAAATAAAGCTCATGAGCAAAATTTCTTTGACCCTCCAAAAAGAAGAAAAAAAGGAGGTAGGAAGAGGTGTATAGGGTCATGAGCACATGAGATTGTCTGCTAAAGATCTCCTTCCAAGCTGATACCTTAACACTAGAGTAGCTACTCATGGGATCCTACTGGTCAACCAAATCCAATTCCACCTTGCCTTGTCCTCTTTTTCCTTCCGGAATAGCATGAGGGACTTTGTTCAGATGTAGGTAAACGATATCTATTATTCTTCTATTCTAGAGACTCTTGTCAAAAATGGAAATGCAGTTATTTTGACCCAATCCTGATGAAGTCATGCTAGATACTCATTACATTGCTCTAAAGTCTACACTTGAGTCTTCCTTTACTTGTCCCCAATTCTCCATCCTGGAATGTCACTTGAGCCCTAGAGTTCCCAGCTCAGAAGTGTGACCCTTGGGGTCCTTCCCTCTGACTGGATGGCTCCTCCTATAACCTCTATTTTGGAAGGGCTCTCGGGCCAGCTCTGTCTCATTGCTAGGTATACTCCATTGGACTTCCTCTACCATGATCTCGGTCAGGTACTTTTGTCTCTACTTTCTCAGCTTCACTTTATGGGTTGTCTTCCCTTGCTAGAATGTAAGCTCCTTGGGGACACAGATACTTTTTTTTTCTATCTGTATTTGTGTTTAGCATAGTGCCTGGCATATTTTTGTTTAGTTCTTTTTCAGTCTTTCTGACTCTTTGTGACTCTATTGGGGATTTTCTTGGCAAAGATACTGGAGTGGTTTGCCATTTCCTCCTCCAGCTCATTTGTCAGATGAGGAAACTGAGGCAAATAGGGGTTAAGTGCCTTGTCCAGGGTCACACAGCTAGTCTGAGGTCATATTTGAAGATGAGTCTTCCTGACTCTAGGCCCAGCACTACACTACTTAGCTGCCCTGTTTGGCAAATAGTAAGCATTTAAAGGATGCTTTTAAATTTACAGATTAACTAGTATATTAATTGTAATCTTTTTTAAATGAATTCTGCAATTTTTGAAGACTTGAAGTCAAGCACACTGGTCTATGTTTCACAGATTCCATTACCTTCTCTTTTTCTTGAAAACTAGGAATTTGACCTTCAATCCTGAGAAACCTCTTCCACTCTCCACCATATTTCAGAGAGCAATGACAGTAGCTCACCAATTGTAACTACAAAATCATATCACATTCTTTTAATCCTAAAGTCCTATGGATAGTCTACAGTACTATCTCTATATGAGACACAGAATCACAGGATTTAGAATAAGAAGAATAAATGCATTTTTTGTTTTTTTTTTTAGACTATCCTGCTTATCCGAAGCAAATTGAAAAACCCAGAAATATTCAGTGATCTGCTAGGAAGGAGTAGAGTTGGAATTTGAACTGAGTTAATCTGACTTTAAAATTAAGGTTCTTTCCACTTTGTCACATTGCATCCTTTGATGAACCCTGGTTTGTCACCAAGAATTGGACACAAATCCACAGGTATGGCTGAGCAGGCAGAATACAGTGGAAATGTCATTTTTCTCATCTTAGATACTATGCATGTATGAATGCAGCCTGAGATTTTATTAGCTTTTGGGCTGTGACTGAGGCCTCCTACAGAGCTTGGAGTACACTAAATCCCCCAGGTCTTTTTAATATGAACTGTTTTCCAGCCACATCTCGCCTCCCCTGTACATCCATAGTTGTTGCAGGCCTTTACATTCATTTCTATTAAATTTTATTTTATTAGATTTGATCCTTCGTTCCTGATATGCTTGATCCACCATATTAGCTCTCCTTCTCAGCTGCCTTCATCCAAACACAGAAGAAAGAGAACAGTCTTTGGGTCCAGTCTTAGGTCATCTATGCTTCTTTTAAAACTTACTTGAGTACGTGCTACCTTTTCTCCTGCAGAAGATAAACCCCTTGATAGCAGAAGATGAAATCTTTTTTTTATATCCTTAGTATTTATGTAATACTCTGTACAAGTTAATAAATACATTTATTCTGTTATATGTGATATATGATATATAAGCATTATAAAGCATTACTATTCAGTATATATGTAATGTTATTTCTATATAATATCATATATAAATATTATATGTATATGAATTATGGGGGTAACCAGGTGACACAATGCTTAGAGCACTAAGTTCGAAACAGCCTTAGATACTTCCTCTCTGTGTGAACCTGGGTGAGTCACTTAAACCCTATTTGACTCAATTTCCTCATCAGCTGGAGAAGGAAATCGCAAATCACTCCAGTATCTTTGCCAAGAAAACCCTGAATGGGTGTGACTGAAACTACTGAAAAACAAGAAGTAAGCATTACAATACTTGTAAGTGCTTAATAAATGCATACAATATAGGATAGAATGAATTCTAAACTCACCTAACTGCTCTGTCCTCCAGTCCATATTTCTCTATCTTATTTACAAGTTTATTTTGAGAATTGATGTGAAACGCCTTGTGAAATGTAGATATACTGTGTTTATGACTTTTCTCTGCTCTACCGTCTATTTACCATGTCAAAAAAAGACATTAGGTTAATTGTTTCTAATGTACCACTGTGGGTCCTTTGTGGTTACTGCCTCCATTTCTGGGGACTCATAAACCACTTCTTGAATAATCTGTGGATTTTTTTTTTTCAGGAATCACTACATGAAATCTCATCAATACTGGGTTTTAGACTTCTGACATTATTCTTTTTTTTTTTTAAATAAATTTATTTAACTTTTTACATTCATTTTCACAAGATTTTGGGTTCCAAAATTTTCTCCCCATTTGT
>CM053770.1:632427477-632499977 GCA_028658325.1 Potorous gilbertii
GGAATGATGGAAAGGTGGACTTGGCCATCTCAAATGTAGTGGAGTCTCCCTCACATAAAGGATTTTGTTTCTTTTAATTTAAGAAAAAGACTCATATGGCTACATGTCAGAGTCATTCAAATTGAGCTTCTCCATCCAATATGGCTCAAGAGAGACGACATCTGCTATACCAGTGGTGGGGAACCTACAACCTTGAAGCCACATTTCTCCCTCTAGGTCCTCAAATATGGCTCTTCAACTGAATTCAAACTTCACAGAACATATCCTTTCATTAAGAGGATTTCTTCTATGAAGTTGTATTCAGTCAAAGGGTTACACTTGAGGACGTAGAGGGCCACATGTGGCCTCAAGGCTGCAGATTCCTCACCCACGTCCAATACCCTCCAAACTCTGAGACTCTGTTATTTAGGAAAGTTCTATAGGTCTTTTGGACTCTTAATGCACTGATTTTGAATGAGTTTTTAGCACCCTGCCTGGAGGCAAACAAATGGAATGGTACTCCTTAGAGAGTCTTTCAAACGCTTTACATATATTACCGTTTTATTCCCACAACCACTCTGTAAAGTACGTACTACTTTTCAGATGAGGAAACTGAAGCTGAAAAAGGATATCTGACTTGCCTAGGGTTACACAGCTGGTGAGTGTTGGTAGTAGGATTCGAAAGCAGTTCTTCAGGACACCATGTCTTACACTCTATCCCACCATACCACCTAGATCCCCACTTAAACTCTGAGAGTATGGTTTGCCAGTAAGGAAATGAGAGAACAGTTCACGTGGCCTGCCTGAAAGAGGAACCAGTAACCTTTTTTTCTTCCCTGGTCCCTCACTAAAGGAAAGAAGAGAGGAAGGAGAACATGGAGTTTGCCAACCTTGACAGATGGTGTGTGGGAAGCTTTGGGGCTGGAAAAGAAAGATTTTTGCTGGCTGACAAAGAACAAGAGAAAGAGATGGGAAAGAAGTGTGACACAAGCAAAAAACAGAAGTTAAACTTGAGATACACATGGAAGAGGAGGAGACAGAAGGATGGGAAATCACTGAGGGAACAGATGGGAAGAAAATGGACTTCAAAGGACTTTTCTTTTCCTTTATTTCTTCTATTTTTTAAGAGCAGAACTCCAGTAGAACCAGAAAGGAAGAAATGGATTGCTTAATAAAGTCAGCTTTCTGAGTTCTCAGCAGATTTACTCCTCTTCTGACCTGAAGCATCCATGGAAACCTCAGACACCTCAGTCAGTGTAGCCCCCAATCCTACCACCCCCTTGCTCTTGTTAGCATCCATACACTTTAGCAGTGAAATCTTCCCCCAATCCAACTAGACTGGGGTCAGATTGGCAGCTCAGCAAACCAACTAAAGCATTCTACCCTAGCCTGTCAGTTCTTGCAAGGCCTCATTCCCCAAGAACTGAATCTGGGAGAGACACAATAGGATGTGATAGAATTTCTGCTTGGTTGAACCTACAGATTCACCACCTGTTACAAGGCTCTGAGGACCACCCCACATCTTGACAGAGTGCATACTGATGGCATGCTTAACTGCCCCATATTCTCTACCTTCTTCTCCCACACTAACTAATAAAGCTTGTCTAAATAATTTATGCACATAGCTTATTTTTTTAATGGTTCTGTGCACTGAGTTTGCCTTTGGACACTAAAGATAGACACCTCTTTTTTATGAGGGCCTCTGAGAAATGGCAGTCACATAATGTGCTATTCAGGCAGGTTACGGCCTGCATGAACCCATCCCAATGTAGTGTACCCTGTCTAAAATGATGATCAAGGTTGAGTAGTCACCAATTTGAGTTGCTTTTACATTGACAAGGCTTCTTGAGGTAAAGAATCAAAAAGCCTTTTTGGAACTAGGGAAGGCAAGTATGTGTTAAAATGGAACAGAGAGATAATGTCTAGCTATTCATGGTTATAAACCCCCAAAGGCAATCTACCACAAACAGACTTGGCTCCATCTACCAGACAAGGAAGCTGAAAATGATAACCCATCTTACTAATATGTTCCTATAATGTCTCTGTAGAACAGGGTTTTTCATGGCACCAGGCACATAGTAGGGGTTTAATAAATGCTTTTTAAAAATTGAATAATAAAAAATGAGAATCAAGCTTATATTCACTGACTACCATATGCCAAGCTCTGTGCATGGTGCAAGGCATAGAAAGACAAAACGCAAAGAGACTCTGACCTCAGGGAACTTGCATTCTACAAGGGGAGAGTACAGGGACATACACACACACACACACAAACACACAAACACACATCCACATAATAAATGCAAGGTACCACCTTTGTGGCAACCTTTGTAGAGAATAAGGACAAGACTTAAACAGGATAAATAGGCATGGATGGATAACATTAGAGGGGACTCAAGAATTGATGATATTACAGATCTATTTGAGTAATTTTAGTACAAGATATTATTGTTCATCCTATGTTCTCAAAAAGGACCATGAAATCAAGGGGGTGATGCCACGACTTGGAAGTGAATTGGATTTAAGTGAGAGAGGGCTGTGCAAAGTCACTAGCTTCACTTTCTCCTCCAGAGTCATCTCAGTCAGTAGTGAGATATAGAATAAGATGATGGAGATAGTCCAAGATGCAGTGGGACACTTTGGCATTTTTTTCTGAGTAAAAGAGAACTTGGAAGTGGAAGGAAAGAGGGATTAGAAGCTGAGAGTGGAGAAAGGGTGGCAAGAAATTAGGAATAAAGTGATGTAGAATGTGGCACCTGAGCTAACCTTTGAAGGAAAGTAGGGACAAATCTGTCTAGGATTCTATCCAAAGACTTTTGACTACTAGAGAGTCAAAGAACTCTTATTTAAAAATGCCTCACATTTAAATCAGCTCCATGACTGAGATGGGAAGGATGATGGTATTTCTCAGTTCTAGTGCACCTTTTTCTTTAGTGATCTCACAACTTTATCTCAATGATTACGTGGTTTGAATTTATTTGGAAGCAAATCAAACTAAAACTACCCGTCTCTTTCAATTAAGCTCATGATATATGCATTTTCTACTTTTCATTAAGATATTAAAATTTTTAAAGCATGGGAAGATATTCTAGATATAAAATTATGCCTCATTCCTTGGCCTTCCATTGCATTGTCCTTGTATCACTCCAAGACCTACATTAAGGAAAGAGGAACAGAGATCACTGAAGGAGATGAGGAACGTATAGAAAATCAGGACAAGAACCAGGAGAGAATTAGGCAAAGAGTCACAGGGAAAAAAAGAGTCAAAAAAGCAAATGGTGGTGATGAGGGCCAAATGCTGTATAAACTTCAAAAAGAGACCAAGAAAAGGCCATTGGTTCCAGAAATGAGGAATTTATTGATGACTTCTGTGGATATAGTTTCAGTCTAGCGACATAGTACCTGGTACCTGCCCTCATAGACTTGAAGTCTAGTTGTGGACAGTATAGAAATCAAGTAACTATGTTCAAAATAATCCTGAACAAGAAATCAAGAGATGCCACTGTGAAATATGTTAGGAGCAATTACACAACAATTAGGAAGGCAGGGTTCAGATGACAGGGGGATTCTTATGGGATCTAGTAGTCAAGAGAGGCTTGTAAAAGAAATGAGATTTGGTCTGGCCCTTGGTAAAACTTCCCACCATCCTATGCACTCCTGCATAACTTAAGGACAGAAAAGCAAGTGAACAATGAATCTGGGTGAAAGTTGATACTTTACAGTGTAAGTGAAACACAGTCAGCAATAGAATACTGAATTTCCTTTCTTGGCCCTGACTCTCCTCTGCTCATGGATGTGTAAGCACTGGTCTTTGTGTCTTGGGGAAAAAAAGGTAGAGGGGAATAATACCTTGTTCTTAGAGGTTCAGAGAACAATAATTCTGCCAGTTGATGTATTTAGCTCAGGCTGAAACAATCATCCACCGGTTATCCCCCTTATCACATAGTAAAAGAGCTCAGAGTCAAAAGGAATGCATCCATGAAAGAGAGATCTTGACGAAACAAAAGAAAATAAGGGCAGAGATATATCATTATGTTTGTGGTGATCGGTGACAGATGGTGTGCCAGTCAGGTGGTAAGGACCATAAGCATTTACTTTTAGAGGAAGGGCACAAGCTTTGGATTAGCCCCTCTGCTCAGCTATAGAACCAAGCAGGAAACAAACCTGGACAATGTAAATGCCAAGAATGGGAATCAGAGGGGAGCAGCCCTTGCCAATTTCACTTTAGTGTCTTCTCTTACCCTCTTCTATGCTTTTCCTGACCACAGATTCCATCTTCTCTGCCCTTAAACACTGGGTGACCAGTTTTTGAAGTAGCGCTACTTTTCTAATCCTTTTAATGACAGGCCAGATTTCTGGGCCTTAGCTTCCTCATTTGCAAAAGAACCAGGTTGTACTAGAAAACTTCTAAAGCAGCTTCCGAACCTGAAGCCTCTCTGTTGATCCAACAATGTGTCTGAAGTGTTTCCATAGCACTGGAGGAGATAGAATGTTCTGATAAGACTTGGTCCCTGCTGCCACAGAGCCTGCATTTAGTTAGGAGATAAGATTCCAACACAGAAAGCATGACACTTAACATGACGATCCATTTATTAGGAAGTTACAAAACACAGGGTACTGAGAGATCTGAGGAGCAAAGTTGTTACTGACTAGGAGGAGGCAGAGGGATGCTTGGTGGAGGAGATGTTTCTTTGGGGCTATAAAGGGTAAGTATGAATTCAGCAGGCAAAACAGGGCAAGGGGGCAGGCATTGCAGACTTAGGGAACAAGGTGAAAAAAGGCACAGAGACATAGAAGCCCAAAGCATATTCATGGCACAGAGGATGGTCCAGTTTGAAATAGAAAGGAATAAATGATAATCCACTAAGGCTGGAAATAAAGGGTATTATCAGACTGAACACCAGTCAAAAAGAGGAACATGAGTTTTTACCCAATAGGTAATGTGGAACGAAGGAAGATTTCTGAAAAGAAAGGTAACAGCACCAAACCTTTGCTTAAAAAAGATCATTCTGGCAGTGTTTTAAAGAATAAATTGGAGTAGAAGTAAAATGGGGAATAACTGTTAGGAGATTAATGCCTTAGTCTGAGCAGGTGGTAACAAGGGCCTATATTTGGATTTGGAGTGGAAATAGAGACAAGGGACAGATGGATATTGTTATATTGTATCTTATTATGTAATTATACAATAATACCACATTCTACCATCTATCACATCATATTATATCATGTTATTACATACATATATTATACTGGGTAATATAATGCATTGATATCTGCTTTGTCGGACAGATGATGATGATGATAGCTAACATTTATAGTATGTACCAGGTGCCAGACATTGTGTCAAGCACTTTACCAATATTATCTCCTTTGATCCTCAAATGGTCTGGGAGGTAGGTGCTATTATTTTCCCCATTTTACAGATGAAGAAACTAAGGCAAACTGAGGTGAAGTGACTTGCCCAGGGTCACACAGTAAGTTTTCCGGAAGACTTAGGTTTCCTGACTCTAGACCCAGTGCTTTATCCACTGTGTCACCTGGCTACTAGATACTATGATGATACTATGAAATCCAATGGATGCTGCAATCTGTTCCCTCTGCATCAGGCTCTGTTATCCATTTCAACATATCAGGATCACAGATTCTGTTTGTGGTCCCTTCACTCCAGTATCATTAACAAAGCTGAACATTCCCCATGAGTTCACATTCAAAGAAGTATTATTCTTATTTTACAGATGAAGAAACTGAGTCACTCACAGATTCAATAACCATTCTGGTACTGAGAACAAATCACATTGAAGACTAATCCCACCTAAGTTTCTTGATGATGAAACTGAAACCCAGAAGTGGTTACATGATTCATCCAAGACCACACTGGTAGCAAGTGGGATTTAAATCCATGTTTGCTGACTTGACATCTATTCCTTTCCCTATATGTTGCCTCTCAAGGGCTAACATCCTTTCTAGTTATTTATCCTGGGCTCCTTATGGTCTTACAATATAATAAAACCCCATAGCTTAGTATCAGAAGACCTGGATTGCATACTTAACATATACTTATGATATGACAATGGCTAAGAGAACTCAATTTCCTCATCTATAAAATGGGAATAATAACACCTTTACTCCTGACTTTACAGAAATACTAAGAAAAAAAGTGTTTTATTAGGCAAAGTACTTTATGAAAACCCAGCTATCACCATTACTATGATAATAGTAAATAATAAAAATAAACCAGTTCTTCCCAGGCTTCCACAGTAATCAACAAACAAAAAAAGAGCATGCAATGTGCAAGGCAGTAGAGATACAAAGATACAATCAAATGGTCCCTCCTTTCAAGGAGCTCATAATGTATAAGGGGAAGATACAGCATGTACACACAAATAAATATAGCAGAAGGAAAATAGAAAAGAAAAAACAGAGGGATTCATGGAAGAGGTGGCCACTAAGCTGAGCCTTGAAAGATGACAAGAATTCTGGGAGACAGATAAGAAAGAAGGGAATTTTGATCATGGGGGACAGATATGCAAAAGTAATCACAGGAGATTGTGTCAAGTTAAGAGCAATCTAGTTTACCTAGAGTATAGAGAAATAATGTGGAAGAAGTCTGGGAAGGTAAGTCATACTCTGATTGGAAAGAACCTCATGTGACAGACTGAAAGTTTATTAATATTAAAGTGACATGATCATACCTATGCCTTAGTAAGATTATTATGGCAGTTGGAGAATAGATAAATTATTATGGAGAGAGCCTGGAAGCAGGAAGACCCATTACAAGGCTAGCACAGTAGTATTAGAAGGAGATGAAGAGGATGGACTAGGAGACAGTGGCTGGGAGTGAACTGAAGGGGAAAGATTGGAAGAGGTCAGATTCTACAAAATTTGGTTACTGGTTGAATGTGGAGGGTGAAGGACAATGCAGAGTCCAAGATGACTCCAAGATAATGAGGCTGAGAACTAAAAGGATGGGAGTACCTTTGACAGAAATAGGTAAGTTTTGAGGAGAGACAAGTTTAGGGGGAAAGGTGATGAGTTTCATTTGTGACATGGTGAGCAGTAGACATCAGTGAGTCTTAAGAGATTAGAGCTGGAGGTACGGATTTAGGAATCATCTGGACAGAGGTGATAAGCAAATCTTTAGGACAGATAAGATAACAAGGAGAGAAAGTGTAGAGTCAGACGAGAAAAGGACCCTGGACAGCGAAATCTGTCTGCTAAGGAGGACATTGTCTGCTAAGAAGACAGAAGGCAGATGGTAATAGAACAAAAGTGCTTGAGGAGTCATCAGACAGGGAAGGGGAGAGCCAGGAGATTGCAATGTCACAAAAGTCAAGGGAGAAGAGAGCAACCATGGAGGAAAGAGTTGTCAGCAGCACCAAAAGTTGTGGGGAGAACTTTTTATGTTGTTGTTTCATACCAGACAAATGTTATCAATTTGGAAAGCTCAAAGTGAGAAGCATCCTCTTTAACAGGGCAGATGGACACCTTTTCTGAAATGTGTACTGTTAGGGAGAATTATCTGGCCCCCTGAGAGATAAGAGGACTTGGTGAATCACACAATCAGTGTAAGTCAGAATAGGACTCAAACCCTGGTCTTCTTAACTCTCATTCTATTCTATTCCAATACCAGACCACTTTCATCTTATGGGTAAGGGTTGTTTATTCATCAAAACAGTGATGTGTTCTGATTTATGGCCAGCTCTCCATCACATTAGGAACTCTGATCTCACCTAAGTTTCTTGATGATGACTTGTTTATTGATGATGATAAATTTATTGAGACTGCTTCTCCAGAGTGAATTATGATTGAGAAAAAGCCACTGGATTTAGCAATTAAGATATCGTTGCTAAACTTAGAAAAAGTAGTTTCAGGAAGGTGAAAAAATA
Organism: Potorous gilbertii; assembly: GCA_028658325.1. Taxonomy (NCBI): domain Eukaryota; kingdom Metazoa; phylum Chordata; class Mammalia; order Diprotodontia; family Potoroidae; genus Potorous; species Potorous gilbertii. The sequence goes on from CM053770.1 coordinate 632,435,343, forward strand.
GAAATTGGAAATTGAGTAGATGAAAATAAAGTGGAAACAATGAGTGTAGGGTCCTTTGTGGCAAAAAAAAGAGAAGATATTTAGGATGGTAGCTTGAGGGAATAGAAGGGTGAAGTAAAGAGTTTTTAAGGATGAAGAAGACATTTCCTGATAAAGCAGGACCCAATGGAATTGTTGAGGATTTGAGGAGATAAAAACAAAAAGTACAGATGATTTTGACCTTTCAGGTCAAAATTGCATATATCATTCCCTTAAGAACAAAGGATGAATATTTATCCTCTCTCCTCCAATAATCAATTTTATTTTTTAAAGAGATAATGTCCATCCCATATATGACCAAAAACAAAAACAAAGTCAAAAATTTGTAATACCTCTCCTTAGCTCTAGTATATTATTGGCAGGGCAGCCATTGATGTCATAATTTTTAGAGACAGAAGAATCCTTAAAAAATATTATTTGGTTCAAACGTTTCATTTTACAAATGAAGAAACAAAGACCCAGGAAGCTGTTAAATGGGCTGCCCATGACCACACAGGTAGTGAGCAACCAAGTTAAGATTGTGACTAAGGTCCTTGCACTTCACCTTCTACCATGTGTGTGCCTTCATAGTTTTGCTTGAGGGTTGGGCCCAGGCATCGAATCCAGGAGCAATGATAACATCAGTTTCTTGCTGGCTGCCTGGAAGTAACCCCCTTCTCCCCCAAAGATGGAAAATGATCTGTCTGAGGTTTTGTGGCATCCTTGGAGAAGCCAAAAGTGGAGAGAATGAAGAGAGACAAATAAAAGGGAACTTAGTGGCAGAGGGTGAGAAGGGAAATTCAATAGCTAGATGAATTATGGGAAGAAAAAGAAATTCAACCTTGCTGACTATTCAGTTTAAGGTGAGAAATAACAGGATTAGAATGTCAAATTGCTGAGTCCTGCGGACCTGAAACATAAACCTTTTCCAAGCTGCTCTGCTTCCCGCTCCTGCTGCCCCTCCCAAAGGCGTTAATTAAATCTAGACTGGAAATAAAATAAAAGAAATAAAATAAAAATCGAGGTGCTGTTTTTGAATCACGCAAGTCATATGCTGTCAGTCGGCAAGCAAGCTCAGTGCCGGGCTTACTTAAACCCATTGTCAGAAGCTTCAGGGCAGGGACTGGGGCAAACATCAGGCTAAAATGAATTTCACATCTTTTCTGAACTTTCCATAGCCTCTTAATGAAAGTCAAACCTTTGAATTCTCACCCTCTTAGCCCCCAAATCGGTTCAGCTGCAAACAGTGGAAACTCTCTTAACAATGATTCTTAAGTAGTTTTCACCATTCTAAGAGTACTACAGCATCCCTGAAAAGATGCCTTTAGAGTCTTAAGAAGGACTGCATGTGCTTCCAATTAGAGGTGGTTAGGAGGCACAGTGGATCGAGCTAACTTGGAGTCAGAGTGACTCTGGGGCTGTTCATCACATCAACTCAGTGCTCTATCACTTAAAAAATAAAGGTGATTTCTTTGAAACTGGTAACTTTCAGGCTCCTTCCCTTTTCCGCTGTGCTTCCCAGGAGGATGAGTTCTATAAAATTCAGGAGATGTCTGTCTACTCTACCCTGAACTCAGGGCTTTAATAGTCTATCATAAGTCCAATCCAGCAAACATTTGTTAAGCATCTATTATGTGCAAGGAACTGGTGATATAAAGACAAAATGAGAAATGTATCTTGCCCTCAAGCAACTTTAATTCTATTGGAGGAATGGAACATATATATTTCTTTAATTTTATAAATAGCGTTCTTTCTTTTTCAAAATTTATTTTATTTTATTTCTGGAATAAAACATTTTCATAACATAGCACAAAAAAGATGATCGTACATGAAACTGCAAATCTATTATGCACAATTTGCTTTTCCTTTAAAATATATAATAAAGTTATCATGCAAATTTCTTACAGCATATTTTCAAAGTTTTTTAGGTAAACATTTATTATTTATCCCTCTCACTTTTCCGCTCACCACCACTGAACATTTTTTAAAAATCCTCACAAGAAACATGAATAGTCAAGGCAAACAAATTCTCTCATTGACCATGTCAAAGAATGCATGTCCTATTCTGGAGTTAAGCTCATCACCTTTCTGGCAGGAGGTGGGTGGTGTGACTCATCATCAGTCCTCTGGACTCGTCACTTATTAATCAGAGTTGTAAAGTCTTTCAAACTTGTTTTTCCTCTATAATATTGTTATCATTAGGTAAATTATTCTCTTGATTCTGTTCAATTCAGTCTGCATCAGATCACAGAGATCTTCCCAATTTCCTTTGAAATTGTTCATTTCATCATTTTTTATTATACAATAATGTTATATTACATTCATACGCTGAAGTCTGTTTAGTCATTAACCAATAGGTGGACTCTCTCTTAGTTTCTAGGTTTTGCTTGCTACATAAAGAGCTGCTATAAATATTTTTTGTACATGTTGGTCTTTTTCTTCTTTCTTTGATCTCTTTTGGGGTACAGACCTAGTAGTGGTCCAGTTGGGTCTCACAGTTCAGTTATTTTGGAGGTATAGTTTCAAACTGATTTACAGAATGGCAACATGAATTCCCAGTTCTACCAACCAAGCCTTAGGGTTGGTCTTCCCATAGCCCATCCAATTCGTCATTGTCTTAGTCTGTCATCTTGGTTAATCTGATGGATATGAAGTAGACAGAACTTCATAACTGCTTTAATTTTCATTTCTCTTATTATTAATAATTTGGAGAAGTTTTCATAGGTCATTGATAGCTTAGATATCTTCCTTTGAAAACTGCCTATTTATGTAAATATATCTGTAAATTTCCAGAGAGACATCTAAGTAGTACAGTAGATGGAGTGCCAGACCTGAAGCCAGAAGACATCTTGAGTTTGATTCTGGCCTTAGATGCTCATTGGCTGTCTGACCCTGGGCAAGTCACTTAAATGTGTTTGCCTCAGTTTCCCCATATGTAAAATGGGAATGCACCAGAGAAGGAAATGGCAAACCACTCCAAAATCTTTGCTAAGAAAACCTTAAATGGGATCACAAAGAAACAATTGAACAACAATAAATTTGCAGAGGATGAGGGAGAGTGGTCTAATACCTACAGGAACAGACTTTCAATTGAAGAAGGCAAAGGAAGGGAGGCTGGAAGGAACCTAGGGAGTGTAAGAAGCAGAGGTCCTGAAGGACTATATACTGGGCTTGGGGATCAACCTGTGCAAAATTCCATTGGTGGGAGATGGAGTCCCAGGTTTAGGGATGACAAATAGGCCTTGTTGGTTGGAACTTTGAAGGCATGAAAGGGAGTAAATGTGCAATACACTTGGGAAGGGAGGCAGGAGCCACATTGTAAAGGACTTTAAATTCCTTTTTCTTAGAAGATTCCAAATTGCTACACTCACCTAGCATGAATTTTTCAACCTTGTGTTTTCCATATGGGATCATAGACATTAAACTGGAATTGACCTCCCAGGTCATCTAACCCAATTCCATCATTTTTCAAATGAGGAAAATGAGGCCGAGAGATTTGAATCCAGGTCTTTGGATTCCAAAATACAAGAGTCTTTTCTACTAATCCCTGTCACACAATCAAAAGTATGATCTGAACTCTTGGGAAAGTCCCACCTACCTGAAGGCCTATGTGGTCCCTGCTGCTCTGAATCATTCTATTATGTTTGCATAAGCAAAACCCGTCATTACTGTATGACCCATGTCAATTCTTTCAAAATTACTCTATTTTCCTTCATATAAAGATGGATTCTTAAAAGTTATAATCCATGTGCTACAAAGCACAAACAGGGAGTTTTCTTGTATTTTTCCCTTTTTCCCCAAATTAAGTCTCTGTAAGTCACTGCCAACCCCATTTCATACACAGTATTTGTGGAATGCATTTCAAGAAGCCAACCAAATATAATATGTCATCTGATGCCTGTCATCTGGCAAGAAGTCCACTGTCTTTACTGAAACAACCAATTCTAGACCAATTACTCACACATACTTTCCAATGCTGTCATTTCTGGTGGCCACAGGAAACTCATCACAGAAAAAGCTTGGGTCAGAGCAAGATAGAAATGTTGCAGGTGGAAGGATTAGAAGGTTGAAAGAACTGTAGTACAGACATCCAGAATTGTTGTGAGACTTAGCCCCAGCACCTGGGGCAGAGCATCATTAGTGTCAAAGTCCACGGCTGGGCAGTGTCTCAAATTGCATTCCAAATCATCCTCCTTCAAACAACCACAATGCTTATGTTAGAAAGAATGCCCCAGTGGCACTTACCATTGATAATTCTGGGGTTTTAAGATGTAAAGAGGAGTCCTTCATAAGATTGTGCTTGAATTCTAATATTTACACATACTCTATGGCTTCTGTCCCTAAAAATGTCATTGAAACCATGCATCCACATGTTAGATGGAATAAACGCTATGACTTGGAGGTCTTCAAGGAAGAGAGTTATAACTCTTCTTTCCTTCCTCTTACTCCTTCTCTTAATACTTTCACTTTAACCCATCTCTCCACTGTCTAGTAACAGAGGCTTAAATGTCCTGGTAAAATTAATTCCTTTAGTTTAAGCATGGAAGGATCATTGGACTTGGATGTAGAAAGGACCTTCGAGATCAATTCTTGTTAAATTGAAATGAATGCAATCAAGCCTAGCCTAATCAGTTTAGAGATGAGGAAAGTGAGACCAAGAAAGGCTAACTTTCTTGTGACTTGTTCACAGTCACACAGTCACACAGATGATGGGAGGTCTACAAGGGATGGGCTTCTAAGTCAAAGTCCCTAGTTCTAAAGTCTTCTGGGAAGGGCATCGCACTCTCCTTGTCAGTCACTTATACTTTTGCCACACATTAGTTAGCAAAGATCAAAGTCTAAAGAACTAAAAAAAGAGAAAATGTAAATTGTAAAAGAGGAAGGCAGAAATGATGGGAATGGTTTTCCATAAGGGTAGGTATCTCTGAGGGTCCATAGCCTTGCTTCCTAGGCAGAATGAGGAAGGAGTAAGAGACAAGGAAGAAAAGTACCATTGAGAAGAAAAATTTACAATCTTGCTCAAGATAGAATTTAGTTGAGACTACAACATAATGTTACCTAGCCTCCCTTTTTAATCCAGCCCACCTGTAGTCTTCATTTCTCCCTTTCTGGCTCCTTCTAGTCCCCAACAATCACAGAGATTCTGAGAATAACTGTAGAAGATTCATAGTATGAGGTGAGAGATGGCTTTGATGAAAGACAAGTATGGGTGCCCATTACCACCACACACTCATACATAAAGAGCACCTCCAAGATGAAGGTTATAGATGCTACAGAAGAGAATTCCAGGGTCCTAAGCTAGCCCAGGGAGAGTCATTTTCACAAAGGTACTCACTCACCCCAAGCATCTTCCTTCCTCTCTGGATTCTGCCCTTGTGGTCCATAGACAGGTGTGTTGTAACGAAGTCATCTGCCTCTAGGGGTCTCTAGCGTATAGAGGTTTCTCTGGACTTCTGTGCTGCAGCTGCTCTATCAGCTCTGTAACCCAGACCCCCAAAGAAAGAGGGAAAGGGAAAGAAGGAGAGGAGAAAAGGGGGAGGAAGGGCAAAACCGGGAGAGGGATGGAGGAAAAGGGAGAGAGAGAGAGAAGGAGAGGGAGAGAGAAGGCAGGGAGTCTAAAATGGACCTATCACCATCCCAAATCTTGTGCTCTGAGACTGACATCTTTTTTTATAGTATGTTAAATGGCTGAATAAAAGAGTGAAGAGAGGGAGCCATTAACCACCTTCGCAACCCTAACTGATGTGCTTCAGCATTTCTGTTCCTCAAGGGGATTCCAAGGACTACCTTCTCCCTTCTCCATTCAACCCCATCTCAAGAGTGTCAGACTAGAGCAGGGAAAGAGAGCAGCAGGGCTCATTGAGGCTGCCCTAGAAGGTCAGTGAGCTTCCTTTCCTCGCTTTCTGGAGGCTAGCTAATTGAGCCAATAACTGAGGTCTCTCTAGCCCAGTGCTTCAGATTCATGCTTCCCCATTCCCACTGCTGGATCCTATTACCACTAGGGGCAAGGCCCTAAGGCTGAGAGGCTGGGGGAGAGGAAAAGAGGACTGGGATTTTGAAGAAAGTAGCATCTGCAATTCTGCCAGGCAAGTGGCTCAACACCTGGGAGGAAACATTTTTTTTTGAGACAAATGCTAGACAAGGACAATTTTTGCTGAGGGCCAATGTGTTCAAATACAGGTTTTTCCATTGCATCACTGCTGAGTAGGGCAGCCCAAAAGGAGCAGCTATGATGAGGGAAAGAAAACAGCAAGTTAAGCTATTCTGATCCTACAGTGAATTTCATCTCCATCTCTATGCTTTTACATAAGCTGCATCTCATGCCTGACCGAGATGCCCTCCCTCTCTCCCTCCTCCCCTCAAGGTCTTCTGATGCCTGGCTCTGGTCAAAGCTCACCTCATGTGCTGCCTCCTATATCACGCCTTTCCCCAATAGCCCTTGTCAGCAGCCAGCCCACTTAATTTTTATTGACTTTGAATATATTTTGTATTTAGTTAATGTATATGCCCCAATAAAACATAAGTTCCTTGAGGCCAAGGCCTGTTTTATTTTATGTTTCTTTATCCCAAGTGCCTATCATAGTATCTGAAACATTGCCTAATAAATTGTTTATTGAATGAATGAAAAATGGGTTCATGTTTATTTTATATATCAAATGGCATTTAGAGGTGCCAAGAGGTTTTAGTTTAAAAGGAATCCTCGTGTGAATTCTTATGTAAACGAAACAAACATCCCTTGGACTCTAATTATATGCTATTTTATGTATAAAATGAAGGGATTTGGATAAAGTGACTGACTTCAGAGGTCTCTTCCAGTTATAAGTCTATTTTCTATTTTATTAGACAGATCTAAGAGCAGAGCATTTCTGTACTCTTCTTTCATCGCTTGGATGAACCAGTCTACCTGGGTGATCTTTGTGATCAGTGACTTCAGTAATTCCTACTGAGTTTCCTCCCTTCTACTCCATTCCTGAGACGTTCAGATTTGTCCTCCCATATTAGTTTTCTCCTCTTTGTGGCAACTCCTTACTCTAAGCTCTTCAGGGACCTGGCAAGTTTTTGATTCATTGAAGAGACACAGATCATTTTCAGCATAGACTGATGACAATCACCCATCAACTTCTCATCCAAAGAATCACTGGACAAAGCCCAGTTGACTTTCAAGTAGATGGTAAGATAATGAGTGCTTCTACATTTTGCTAGAGCACCTAGGATTTGCAAAGCACAGTGCAATGTATTAGACACCATACTATTGTAAATGGAGTCAGGAAAGATCTAGTTTAGAATTATGCCTCTGTCCCAGCTTAGCTATGTGAACATGGGCAAATCATACAACCTCTTGGCTTATTTATCTGTAAAAGGGGAAGAACAGTACCTGGATGATAGTGTGCAAAAAGTGAGATAATGTATGTCAAAGTGCTTTTGTAACCCTTAAAATACCCTATAATGTCAAAAAAATTTTATCACATCTAAAATTTCATTCATGTAGAGAGATTTGCATGAGGAAACTAATGCAGATCAGCATCTGCTCAACAAATTATAGTCTTAGATGTTTAAATTCTTAAAAGTAAGACCTCTTGGTACCTTTAAAATGCAATTTGATTTCTAAACTAAACACAAATCCACTTTTCATTCATTTATTCATTCAATAAATAATTTATCAAGCCATGTGCTGGGTACTATGGTAGACACCTGGGGTACAGAAACATAAAATGAAACAGGCTCTGGTCTCAAGAAACTTACATTCCATTGCACACATATAACTAAATACAAAATGTATTCAAAGTCAATAAAAATCAAATGGGTTGGCTACCAAGAGGAATCAGGAAAGGCCTCACATAGGAGGTAATACATGAGGTAAGCTTTGACTGGAACCATGAATAAGATCTTGAGGGAAGGAGTACATTTCAGGCATGGGATGTAGCTTTTGCAAAAGTAGAGACAGGCAGACAGACAGAGAGTGAGGGAGAGGGAGAAGGAGAAGAGGAGAGAGAGAGAGAGAGAAAGAGAGAGAGAGAGAGAGAGAGAGAGAGAGCACTCACTGGAGGATGGGAATGGCCTAAATTGCTTAGACAATAGCCTGGTCTATTAAGAGTTTCAGTGACTATCCCAGGATCACAAAGCCATTAGGCGACAGAAATGAGACTTGAATCCAGGTCTCCCTGTCTCCAGGGCCTATCCTCCACTCACTATGCTAGACTGCCTTTCTATTATTAAAAATGAAAAATGCCATAATTTCTATCTTCAATAGCCTTATATTCTAGCCGGGCATCAAGACTGTACGCAACCAAGGTTAGCATCTGAAAAGTACATTAAAGAAGTAAAACTGAGAAAGTTAAAAGACTGGGAGAAAGTAAAAATGCTTGGTGAGGAAAGCAAATTGGGAAAAGCTTCATGGTGGTAACAGTAAGGGTATAAAGCATCAAAGGAGGTTGGGGAATCCATTCTAGACATAGGAAACAAACAGCCTGTATAAATGCAATTCCTGATTTCTTTTAAAACCATCCCTCCCAACTCATTTATGTATACTTCACTCCTTGCAGAGGTGAGAGTGTCCTATGGGGAAAACAAAACAAAACAAAATGAAACCACAGGATCTGGAATCAGGAGACCTGATTGCATCCCTGACCCCATCATTGGCCTGTCTATGACCTAGGGCAGGTACTTAAGGGTTTCTCAGTTTGTTTCCTCATCTGCAAAATGAGGAATTTGGGCTAAATGACCTCTAAGATTCCTTCCAGCTCTCTGTCTATACTCCCATAATCCACAGAATTAGATCAGGCCATCCGTCTGCTTGCTCCATTCCAAATCTAAAATTCTGTGATTTTATACTTATGCTTGGTAGCCTTCTGGCTATATTTAGGATGTTTTACTTTTCTCAAGTATCTCAGCATCATGCTGTTTGTAGGAAAGAGTTTAAAGTGGGATGGATGGCAAAAGCAGGAATGTAGATGTTGGGCTTACAGCCTTGTGAGAATTGGCCAGATGAAGATGGATCGTGTTCCAAAGAGGCCCTTGAGGGCACTCAGTTTTAATATTATTAAACTTTTATGCAACACCCACAATGTGACAGGTATATGAGAGAAATAGAGACAGATTAAGGGAGACAGTGATGCAATGTGAGCTTCCAACAAATCTGTGACATCCGTCTTCATTTTCCCCTTCAACTGTTCTTTCTATGACTTCCTCTCATTTTGCAGAGACCCCCACTTATATCCTCCAACAGACCACCTGTGCAGTGTATTCATACTGTATTAGCTACTGCCTTGGGTTCTTACGGTGACAAAATGGACTTGATCTATGCTCCACGGTAGTAATCCATGTTTGTTTTCTCCATGACCCCTTCCTCCATGAGTACTTACTAACTTGTCTTGTGTGTCATTTCCTCAAAGTATAAACACACTGCTTTCTATTAGGGAACTAATAAATGTGGTTAATGTCAATTTCCTTCCCTAATTCTATACCCTCATCCTCATATTTGCCATTTATCAGAGTCTTTCCAAAGCCAATACTGAGGTTGGTACCCCTCAAATTAAAGGGTACTAAAGTCTCTTTGGCATCAAGAAATAGGCTTAATGATAATAAGGGTCTTGGCAACAGTGAGCAGTGTTCCTATCTTTGAGGTCCCCAAGGATTTTCTTTAACTTCAGGTGTCCCTCTTGATAAAAAACAAAAAAAAAACACAAAACCACCAAAACAAACAAAAAAAAACATCTCCGATTCAGTTGCCGTATGTTGGTCATTATCTTACTACAAGAAAGGGTTCCCAGATTCTAAGATGTAGACAAACTTAAAAGTAATGTAACATATTTGACGAATTATCATTCAATAAGCTTAGCTTAGATTCATTCTATGTTCATTCATAAGAGCATCCTAATTGTGGTTCGATTATTCAAAAAGAAGCCAATTGTACTGTATGATTTATGTACTGCTACAAAAATTATTTTAAATCAGAGTCTGACCTGAGACTTTTTTTTCTTGTGACACCTCAATGACCCACACTAGGGAAACATAGGATTGTAGCCAATAGAGTTATGGACCAAGAAGTAAAGGAAAAATGAGTTCATATCCCCTACTCCGGACATTTATCAGTTTTGAAACTGTTGACAAATTATATATTCACTTAGTCTATTTGAGTTTAAATTTGTTCATTTGTAAAATGGGGTGATATTAAACCCATAGTACTTAGTTACTGTAGGCTGTTCAAATGGTCATATGAGATAAGACATGTAAAATTTCTTGTCAATCTCAAAATTCTATCCACATGGCTATGGTTATTATTAACCTGTATAAATTAAGTAGTCTGGTCACATTATTGAAGGTCATTCCCAACATGCAGTCTGTACATAGGATGCATGCATTTGGGAGCCTACCTTCCCATTGTACCTAAATAGGTTATAATAGAAAATTCTATTTGTAGTCACTTTAGCCACTTGCCAAAGAGTCTTTATTGGCTTCCCCACCCTTGGCCCTCTAGCTATTGTTCCCATAGAAGGGAAACATTGGTTCCTGATGCTAGCATGTAATGAATTGTTGACTCTTCCTCAAAGAGATATGCAGTATCGACCAGGGCTCAGTGTGTGTGGCATTGAACAGCTGGGTCTCACCCTGGTGAGCTTTACTCTTTTTAGAACACAAGTTAAAAAGGGAGAACCTTCATTCTTAGCACCACAGCTCAGTTCTGAATGTACCTCATCCCCAATGCTACCAACAAATGATCTTTGCCAAAGAGCAATGGTTTTCCTTAGTGATTTACATTATATCTACTTCTTATCTACTCCCGAAGACAAATGTTCAAGGGAAAGTAGAAGGAACATTCTAAGTCAAATATTCACACCTGACTTGAAGAATTGTCATACTTTGAGGTGTGAGTCCCCAAAATTCTCTTGGTAATTTTCATTCTCAAACAGGTCACAAAGATCACAAGGAAGAAACTAGTTTTCTTAGGCCTTTCCCAGTTAATCCTGAAATTAGAAGCTTCTCTCCCCATCCCTAGTGAAAATTCCTTTTCATTTATAAGATGTGCCAAAAGTGTTAGTGTGGGTTTACTCTTTAATAGCTTAAACTACACTAACTTTTGGTTATACCCTGTGTTTAGTACGTTTACCTTAAACATAGGGGTAGGTGTCGGGATGGGGGGTGGGGGTGGGGTGGTAGAATGTCTCTATACATACAGTATATATAATGTATAATACATAAGGATAGAGAGAGATTCCATCATATATATACATATATATGTATATATATACACACACACACATATACTATGAAGGCAGGGATGACACATACATACTCTTTCTCTCTCGGGACAGGGGAGTTTTTTTATTTTTTGGTTTATTTCTGTATCTTAGGTATCCAGTATAGATCCTGACACACAATGGCAACTTAACCAAGGCCTTCTTTGATTGAGTTGATACAATGAGCAACAGGAAATAGGGCAGAGTTGAACAAGTACTGGATCTGACATTTTAGATGATTTTTGACCAGTCATTTAAATCTGGACTTCAGTTCTCTCATCAGTCAAATGTGGAGGATAAGGTTAGATGACTCTTAAGGTTTCTAACTCCAAGTCTATAATCAAATAATTTTATTCCAACACCCATTAATGCTTCTCCAGACTTCAAGTGACCCTGTCAAAGATACAATTTTCAATTCTAGCTTCAAGGCATGCCAGAAAGGTTAGTCTTCTGAAGTATATCACTCTCCTTCACTCTTAGCTTCAGGAGGGTGAAATTGCCTAAGTTTCCATACACCATAGTTTTCTGAGCTTTCTGGCTTCCATTATTCAGTATCTTTTGTCTTTTATATAATCAACATTTTGTAGGAATTAGAGCTTTGAAGCTAGAAGACAGCAGAGCATTCATCTTCTCCCACACAAATTATGAGTTCATCGATCACTTCACATGAATGGGCAAGCACACCCATCTTAATCCCTCTCTTGGTTCTACTTCTGAATCTCTGGACTTCATTACCAGGCCTCAGCTGCTTCCTCATCCTAGAAGTCCTAGAACATCCCTCCACCTCAAGTTCCCCTTCTCCCATTGGTGAATTCCTTCCCAGATCTCCATGTGGAAAAAGGGCCCTGAGCAGCCATCCTAGACTCCGTGTGTTTTTTTTTGACTCTGTGGAATTTATCACCAGACCCTATGTGGGAACCAGCCCCTCCTCTGGAGCTCTCCTGTGTGTTATCTTTCCCCATTAGATCATAAGCTCCTTGGGGAAAGGGATTGTCTTTCTTTTGTCCCACTTCCTATTCTCCGTGCCCGGCACATGACTTAATAACTTCTTAAGAAATGCTTGTTGACTGACAACTGTCCATAAATCCTTTAATGGTACAGGAAACATTCAAGGAAAACAAGGATTGAGGGATGAAAATTCCAAGGCAAGCCATTATAAGACTCAACCTCAAATATAGTAAAGTGATTATTTAAATATATTAGAAAAACTTCCAGAACCCTTCCCATATGCCCCATTGATATTATATATATTAGATATAAAATATATATGTATATATACATATATATATTTCTATATATTTTCCTCAAACTTCCAGAAGCAATAGGCTCCTTTGCACCCATCACCACACTCTACATTTAATTACACTTAGCTATGTATATGTCCTATCCCCGCTTTCTCTTTCCTCCCCTCCATGGAGAATACAAGTCTCTCTAAGGCAAGTAGGTAGATTAGCTAGATGGCACAGTGGAGAGAACACCAAGCCTAGAGTCAAGAAGACCTGAATTCAAAGCCAACCTTAGGCACCTACTAGCCATGTGACCCTAGACAAGTCACTTCACCCTTTTTACCTTAGTCTCTTCATCTGTAAAATGAGCTGGAGAAGGAAATGGCAAACTACCCCAGTATCTTTGCCAAGAAATCCGCAATTAGGATCATGAAGAGTCGAACATGAATGAAAATAACTGAACAACCAGGGCAAGTACTGAGAAATTTTTTTTTGTATCTCCAGGTCACACAGTAGGCTCATGAGATTACAGAACCATAGATGAAAGGGACCTTAAAGTTCATTTAATCAGACCCCTTCAATTTCATAAATGAGGAAACTAAGGCAGAGACAAGTGATTCCACTTGTCCAAGATCATATAGGTAAGAGGTGACTAAGCTACCAATCCAGTCCACTGACTCCTACTCTAGGACTAGTGCTCAATGGTCAGCAGCTACCTGAACTACCAAGGTCAACCTGGCCGCCTGTGTCACACCTTCCATCAACTACTGAGTGAGGGAGTTGAGGAGAAGGACTTAGTAGTCATCAAGAACCTAACTGAACAAATAGAAAGCTGAAGCTTCTCAACTCTGTGGCTAAATATAAAGCAGGGGGTTTCCCAGCCTTGACAGGGAAGGGATACTAGAAGACAGTAGGGTTTTCAGTAAATTGTTAAGTAACCAATGAGCACCTGCCTCAGGAAAGCGAGTAGGGATAAGAATGCAAACTGGAATGCAACTTTGAGGACACTGGGTTTTTCTCCATCTGAAGAAACTTACAACTTATGTGACTTTGGACTAGTTTATATATCCCATTAATATTCATACTGGCCACAATCCCCCAATCCATAGTGGAAGGGGGCACCCAAGGAATGAGAGACACATGCAAAGGGAATATTCATTGCCAGAAATCAAATGAGGGGTAATGTCAAGAACCTGATGGTTTTATCAGTCCTCTGAAAGCATGACCTTTTCTTCGACAGATAAGGTCTGCTTGTCACAGGTCTGCTGTTGACGAGATAAGGGGAAGGCCAGATGTTGCCACCACTGTATGTGTTCATGGCTTTTAGCTGTTTCTCAGAGCTGCCCCTCATATTAGAAATGATTTTATCCTCTCCAGATTAGCTTCAGAAAGGCCTAAATCACAGTACCTAGTAGTAAGGCTGACGGCAATACAACACAACCTCCCCCCACTCTCCACCCCCGTTCCATCCTCCCTCTACTCCAGTGTGATTTCAACAGCAAATGTTTTATTAAAAAGGAAAAGGAGGGGAGGTAAAAGGTTATGTACACAAACACGCTCAAGAATTTTAAGACTGAAAACTCCTCAGTGCTAAATAACTCAAAGTTTTAGCATTCTATTGGTTTTAAAGGCATAATGGGAAGGAAATACTTGGGGGAAATTGACACCCACTCCAAAAAGTGTACAATTTCAATTAGATAGGATGGCTTATACTGGTGCCTTTAAAATGTAGGTAGTCCCTTATTAGTTGATAACAATTCCCATGCCATTTCCTAATGTGACATGGTGAATCATCTGAATTTCATCAGGATTTTTGTTTGTTTGTTTGCCATTACACATGGACCATTGACTGGAAAAGGCCAATCAAAAAGTTCAGTATTCAAGCAAACAGTACAGTCTCTAGAACAAGGAGACATTCTTAATTTTTTCATGTGTCCCTTTAGCAGTAGAGTGAAGTCAATGGACCTCTTCTAGGAATAAATATTTTTAAAGGTATAATATAAAATATTTAGGGTTATAAAGGAAACCAGTTATGATCCTAATATTAATTATAGTTAACATTTATAGAGTATTTTATAGTGTGCAAATGGTGCTACAAATATTAACTCATTTAATCCTCACACCATCTCTGGGAGGTAAATATTGTTATTCCCATTTTACAGATGAGGAAACTGAGGCAATTATAATGAAATACTGGTTTTTTTATTTAAAAGAGCCCCTGTTCTAAATTATTTTATCTAGACCCTAGGACCGCTTCCTCCAGGTCACTGTTAACTGAAATTCAGTTTCTACTTTATTTTCAGAATCCAAAGGGTAAGAGATGGATTGGAAGGGAGAGCACTATTCTGGAGACATATGATTTCCTTCTCTTTATTACCAATTACAGCTACTCTGCCCCTTATTATATTCTCATTAATCCTAATCCTAACCACTCTCCAAAGTATAAATCAGATCCTGCCTCTTCCTCATAGCTATCTCCTCCCCAGCCCACTAACTGAAAGTGATTTCTATCTTTTCTCAAGTCATGCTTATTGTCAGTCCTGTATAGTCTGGTAGCAACTTGTATGTCTTGGAATTTACATTGTTATCATTACTTAACTTCTTTGTTTTACAGTTTTCCTCAACTGTAAGCCCCCATAGGGCAAGCAAGGGACTCCATCTTTGTAAGCTTCGTAGCACCAAGCAAGTATTTGCTAGTTTCATTAGCTCTCCAACACAACCTTGTGGAACCAATTTCAGTTCAAAACAGAGTAGCTGAAGCAAAATAAGATCACCAAAAAATCAGCAGTGCATTAAAAGAAATGGTAACAAAAAGGCAGCACGGTCTAGCATGGGTGAGGGAGTTAGGAAACTCAGACTTGAGCTCCCCTTTTGGCTGTATAAGACAGGGAAAGTCTTTTAACCTTTCTGTGCCTCTTTGCCAGCTCCCCTCCAAATATGTAAGGTGGAGACAATATCAGCTCTGGCTCTACCTCACAGGATAATCAAAGATAAATGAAACAATAAGCTTGTGTGAGGATTAATTATATGAGCTCTTCGAGAAAGATTCCATCATACTATTTATACAGGACCGTTAGGATTTAAGAGAAATAGTTGAATCGCCAAAAGGAAAGAACAGTGTGTGTGTGTGTGTGTGTGTGTGTGTGTGTGTGTGTGTGTGCAAAAGGGATGTGGGGAAAACAAGACTGGGCACCAACCTAGGAACCTCCATCCTAAGCATCTCATGTCAGCAAAAAGGGCCCACAGAGGTGTCTCAGCTCCTTCCAGATTATCTCTTGTTTGTAAGATAGGAAGTGGTTTTGGAGCACTCCCTCGGAGGGGCTCTTTTTTATGTGTTAGTCCCAGAGGGATTCCCTGTACCTGGGAATAGGTTATCAGGAAGAGGTAGATGACGCAGGGCTGACTCTGGCACCATACATGCTTTACCTTCTGGTCATACTCTGTAAACAACCTGTTGGAGAGCCAGATGGGGGCCTCCTGAGGGGGTCTCCAGGGCAGAGTACTGGAGAGACACTAGTGCCCCAGTAAGACAGTCAGAAACCCTGTGAGTTAAGGTTCGAGATTATCCTCTCTGTGGTCTCTCCTCTCCTTCCCCACCCTGACTCCATGCCTGCCTGCCTGTGTTTGCTGGCCACATCTGCAGCACCCATCACTTTATTCCTTAAAATACCCCATCTGAATTCTGGAGAGGGGAGACTGTTCAGGGACTGACACTTGCCCCTTGCTGCAGCTGTTGATTACCAAGCCATCAAAGATTCTAGAGCAAGCTGAGCTCCACTGGGAAAAATCCACATTCCTGAATTTACTTCCCTCCTCCCCAACATTTCACAGAAGCTGTTCCCTGCCCCCTTGCCCTCTCTCTCTAGTGCCACTGTGTAAGGCAGCAAAGCGTGCGCTCTGCTGCACAGCAGAAAGCAATCACAGGTATTGATAGGATTTCAGTACCATCCTGGTAGAATTGCCCAGTTCCACACCTGATGCTACAAGACAACTTATTCAGTTTGAGCTAGAACTCAGAAAGCTTCTGCCTTAAATAAATAACAAACATGCAACAGCAAACCCTCAAGGAGGGCCATCACCAGCTTGTGATCCAAAAGAACCTACTTAAGGATCACGCTCCCAGCCTTTTACATCATTACCCTGGAACTCCTTCCCCTATTTGTCTTTCCCCTTTCAAGGAAATTTTACAGACTACTACCCAGCTGCTGGGTTGGTCACTATAGGCATTGTATGCCCTCAAGCCTTATGTTCAAGAAGTGGACACACTTGCATGTGCACATGTGTGGAGAAAGACAGCTGCAGAAGCATTTGACTCCCCAATAAACCTTCTCTCTTCCTTATTGGTTTATGCTGACATAACACTGTCCCTGATACAGAAGGCCCTGAATACACAGCTACAAGGGCAGCCTTTGATAATTACTACCTTTAAAAAAATCATTTGTTCATTTCCAGGGCACCTGGCTCCCTGGGCTAGGGATAACACACACAGAGTTCTTTACAGAGGGGTCTGTTCAAGCATGTTAATGGTGTATTAGCTTGATTGTTAGTTAATATTTGGCTTAAGTCTATATACTCTGAATAAATACATACCACACAGAGGGCTGACTGGAGAGGAGAACTCCTCTGGGTTCCCAAGTTCATGTTCTCACTGAACAATTCAGTCATCTCTGGCTAGCCCTGTATATTGCCAAAGGATATTCTGGAGCCAGCATGCTCTTTCCATACACAGCATTTTGTGTCTGTATGCATGCAGCTATGTGCCCAGGCAACCATGCATGAAAGTAACATGCAAATAAATATATGCAGACCATTGCAAGAAAGAAGAGAGCTGATACATCCTACAACGAATACTGTATTTCTCTCAGAACAGCAGAGCTGCCTGCCCATAGTCTCCGGTGCTTTGCCTGATTTAACTCAATCAGTGGGACTTCCACCACCACCCCTAGGGAGAAGAATTGCTCTCTAATAAGGTTCCCTCTTCAGATTGTTTTCTCTGGCGTGTGAGTGTAGAAGAGTAAGGGAGGCATAGACAGACATTGTACAGATATACTAGGTAGCTATAAGAACCGTAAGAATGGAGATCGCATGTATCCAACCTATGTTCTATTTATCCCATGTAGAGCATGCCATGGACCAAGAACAGGCAAATAGACCTAGTCATCCCCCACGATTACTCAGGAAGATGGGATTCACTGATGCTAATGAGAGTTGTTCTAACTTTGCAGACTTCCCCCAGGCAATAATAGCACAGGTCAGGAAGAATGCCCAGGGATCTGGCTGCCATGGAGCAGCAATGATAAAAGAACTAGATGCAGTTCAAGCCTTCAGCCCAGCTCAGAACAGGACAGGAGAAAGCTAAGATACCAAGAAGCACGGAATTATCCTCTCCAGCTTCAACTGCTTGCAAATGTCCAAAGCAGCTTGCTTCCAGGGAGCAATTTGCCCCTTTATCGGTCTACACATACACATGCAACCAACCTTCCCCAGGAAAACACCATCAAATACAGTACCCGTTTAGTTACCTTGAATCATTGCAAGAATCTCCCTTGTTGTATCGGCTGCTCCCAAACCCCAGAGCGTCTGAGAGGAGATTCCTAACAGATTCCAGGGTTTCTTCAGCACCGACCACATCTCCGGTGGCAGCTTTCCAAAGTTTTTATTTCATGATTTCACGTGCTTCCCCCCTTCCCCATATTTGGAGGGAATGCGAATGCCTTCCTTCCAGAATGTGAGAGAGCACGGATACCCCTTCCGAATTCTGGCTTTCCTTGGCTGCTGGTGCTGCTATACCTCTCGCTTGCTCTCTTCCAGCCGAACACCAAGAACTCCGGTAACCCAAAGCATGGTTAAGGAGTGCTTCTGGACTGGATCAGGAGGGTGAAGACCGGACGAAAGAAGCAAGGACAGCACAGAGCCAGCCCCTTGGGGAGTCCGGGGTCCCTCTGCAGAGGAGAAATCCAGGACCTTGCCTTCTTCAACTCTAAAAAGACTCACAATCAGTGCTTTTCACTTGGGGAAAGGAAAGTCCACAGTCTTCAGCCGAGATCATGCCGCTGGCCGATTTGTTCCTGCTTTCGCTACACACAGCAGGTGCACCCACAAAGGTGGGTAACTAGTAGCGAGGTCCCCCCAGCTTGAGGCACAACTAAACGATGAAGCGGCTCTTCTCAAAGACTGGATCCTAAGGCAGCCTGTAGCCCTGTGTTCCCATGCTCTGACTCCGTACTCTGTACCTAAGCAGTGTCACCTGCAGACTCAGGCACTCGATGAGCGTCTTAAGATAACAATGCTGCCCTGCCTGCCTCCCTCTCTCTTCCTTATGCACGGAGGTTGGCAGCCAATGAGATCCGTGGTCATACTCCCTCCAGGTGCCTATTGGTTAACCAGCTTTGCAGGAGGGAGGGCTCTGGATTTTACCGGCTGTCTCCTTTGGGTAGCTAGTAGGCTGGGGTAAGAGCTCGGTTAACCCTCCCAGATTGTAGCAGGGACTTTCCAGTGTGATGGAAAAAGTGATGGACAGAGACATGAGTCCGGTTTGGGGTGGTGTAGGGAGCTTGGGGCGAAAGAGGTGGAGTCTAAAAAAGAAGCAATCCAAATTGCCCTAATCTTTTTAGAGTTGCAGTTACGCCTTGGTCACACTTCTGTTGTGGTTAACTTGAACTTCTGCAGAACAGAGGTCCGCTTCTGACTTAGAGGGTGGAGATGGGCCATGCAACTATTCTCTCTCTTTTTTTTCTCTTCTTGCTCCTGAAATAGCTAAACATATTTACTGCAGAAATAAGGCCAAAGATGAAAGACATCTATTTCAAAACACTAGCCAAAAAAGACACTACAATGAGTAGGGAGAAATAAAAGAAAGAGTCAAGGGCTCAGGGAGATGAAGGAGTTACAAAGCTTAGCAGCAGACTCAGAAATTTGGATGGACAAAAGTAAGGCAAAGGCAGCTCCCAAATCAGTCAGGAAAAGCAAGAGAAGAGAAGGCATCTGAGGGTGCTGGGCTATTCATCTTCATCCCAGGGACAGATTAGGAAGGGAACACACACGCGCGCGCGCGCGCACACACACACACACACACACACACACACACACCAAAACACCTCTTGTTTTGAATGGGGAAATGTTGCCACTATGTTAGTTTCCTTCCTATTTATGCGATGGGGGAGAGGGGGAGGGGACATGGATCTTGCTCTCATTTTTTGTTTTTAAAGGCACACTGGAGAAATAGGAACAGCAGCCGCCTTGTTTCTCCTAAGCAGGTGCTGCTGCTGAGCCTGCGAATTTAGATAGAGAAGAGGGAAGGGGGGGGGGGGGAAGGAAAGTGTGAGGAAAGAATATTAATTGTAACCAGGAAGGGCTATATTACGAAGGATTTTCATCATATAAGGAGGATGCAAAATTGAAAAATGTGGTCCCTACCTTGCATATTGTACTGTGAACAAGGGGAAAAGGAGAAGGTGGTTCTTGAAGAGGAAGCTTAGCTAACAGGATGAACCATGGGGATGAGCTTAGAGGATGTAGAGTGCACATTGTGGAACAGAGGGAATTTACTTTTATTCTCTAGAGATCCTTCTTTCATTTCTCCACTTATCTGAGTCACTACTCAGAGCCCCCTAAGAAAGGAGAGAGATTCTCAATTTAGTTTTAACAGGTCAACATCAGAGGTTATTCTGCAAGGGACTTAGAAAAAGAGAGAGAGAGGATTAGGAATTTTAGGGAATGTCACAGAATTTATAAATCAGGGTGACTAAAAAGGTTCTGAGAAGTCAGATGTTTCAAATGAATGAGAGACAACAGGAAATTCCCTCTCATATGTATATAGCCTCTCACCTGCACTCAAGCCTTGTCACAAAGCCCTACCTCTTCCTGAGTTGGACAATTGCTCCTTTCACTCCCATCTTCTCCCCAACAAATAAACTCATGGCAGTCTTAGAGACCAGGGAAATGGTTTGATGAATAGTTTTCTGGTAATTCAGTGAAGACTCACCAAAGAAAGACCCAGCTTCAATTTTTCTCTAGACAGTGTGCACTGCTGCATCATAGTGTTTTCAGCATAGGATAGTGCTCAGTGGCAGTACCTGGAGTCAGAAGACCTGAGTTCAAGTCCTGACTTTGCCAATTTTTGCCTATGGGAATTTAGCCAAGTCTGAGCCTGTTTCCTCATTTATAAAATGAGACAGTGGCACTACATGACTGGTGAGATCCTCTTCAGTACTAAATCTGTATATTCCCTTCATATAAACCTTGTATTGTTTCATCTGTATATGTATTGTTTCATCTGTATATATATTGTTTCTGTTAATTGAATTGATAAGCTCCTGGAATACAAGGAATATGTCATTTTTATCTTTGCATCTTCAGCACCTAGTATGGTCTCTTGTACATCTAGGTATGGAATAAATATTTAATTGAATTGACCTTAAGGTAGAAGGGGCTGGGAATTACAGTTTATAGAATAACAGACTTGGAGTGTGGAAGATTTGAATTAAAATCTGACCTTAAACATTTACTAACTGTGGAACCCTGGGCAAGTCATTTTATGTCTGTTTACCTCAGTTTCCTCATCTGCATAATGGGGATAATATTGGCATCAACCTTCCAGGGTTTTTGTGAAGATCAGATGATATACTAATTATTAATTGCTTAGCAAGGTGCCTGACACATTGTTAATGCTATATAGTTATTTATCATCATCATCATCAAACCCCTCTTAGTCATCTCTACTACAGTGGAAGGAGCAGACGCTGGAATCAGAGGACACAAGTTCAAATTCAATTTCTGCTATCTATACAACCTGGGGAAGAAAACACTTAATCTGCGAAAGTTTCAGCATCATCTTCTGTAAGATGAAGAGGTTAGATTACCTAGACTCTGGCATACATTCTCAGTTCAAAGATCTACAAAAATGAAATTTCCTGAGTCATTATGGAGTCAACAACTAATGACAGAAATCATGGATCTCTAGTGCCAATGTATTATTGAGTATCTGATAAAGAAATTCTGGTAATGATACTGAAAATGACTATGGACTTGGAAGGAGGAATGAAATATACTACTGACCTTAATTAAGAGAAAAATCATAGTCACAGGAAACAGGACTTTGGGAATAACAACCAAGCACCTTATTACAGGAAAATGTGTTTTCATGTGCTTGGAATTAAAGTCCCCTTTACCTATCATATTATAAACCATTTGTTTTGTGTGGTTAACATCATAGGATAAACTTGCTTGTAATCACCATGAATAGATCACCCACTCTTTCAAAAACAATCAATAATGTATTTATTACGAATTCATCATTCTAAGAACTATTCCAGTGTTATAGAGGCAATCAATAAAATGTTGATACACATTTATTAAGCACCTTTGTGCTACCATTGTGCTAAAAGCTGGGAGTTCACAGTCTAACCTGGAGGAAATAATATGCAACAAAATGATGTAAAACAAGATCAATTCAGGATAAATTGGATAAAATCAGCAGAGGAAGCACACCAGAATTGTATGCAGAGGATACAAAGTCAAGTAAAATCAACAAACATTTATTGAACAGTTACTATGTGCCAAATATTGTGCTAAGCGCTAGACTACAAATAGAAGTTAAAAGACAGACAATCCCTGCTTTCAAGGAGTTTATATTCCCAAGTGGGATACAGTCATAATCTGCTCTTAATAACCTTCCATTTTGTTTGAAATAATATGGCCTAAGTTCATAAAATGTTAAATAAAAACTTAATGTATATGAATAAATGCTGCATGAGTGGTTCAGTCTACAAGGTGCCATAGGACTTGAAAGGTAGAGTACATTGTCATTGGGGGAAAATTTCATGGAGAAGTTGAGATATGATTTGAGCTTTGAAGACAGGCACCGCCTGATTGGGAAAAGACAATACTGAGAGGTTGTTGGGTGCAATGAAACAAGTACTGGATTGGGGGCCCAAGGTCTTTGGCTCAAATCCTAGCCTAAGGGCACCACTGGGGACCTAACTGGAACTGACCAATTGGACAATAAAACTCCCCCTCCTCCTCCTCCTCCTCCTCCTCTTCTTGTTCTTCTTCTCTCTGTCTCTCTCTGTCATTGTCTCTCTCTCTCTGTCTCTGTCTCTCTCTTTTCCTCCTTTCCTTTCCTTTCCTTTCCTTTCCTTTCCTTTCCTTTCCTTTCCTTTCCTTTCCTTTCCTTTCCTTTCCTTTCCCTCTGTCCTCATAGGGTATCAAACACTTACCTTTGTGCTCTGCCCAAAGGAATATAAAGTTTGATTACTGAAACACTGAAAGGTATTTTGGGGTTTACTGGCTAGAATTTTTTGTTAAGGACCATGCCTTGAAACCAAATCACTCTGGTTCACATCGATTGACCAACAATAGATCCCACACCATGCCCCATTTCTTCACTGTTTAGGCCCTGATTGGCTCAAAGTGTATGTAAATTACAACTGTTTCTGCTTTGGCCAGAGGGGTCTCCTCTCCCAGATTGATTTTTTTTTCAAGTGGGTATAGAGGCCATTCTCTGTTTCATTTCTTACCTAGCCTTAATCGCTGAATGAGTGTTGCCTCAGTCTAACTGAGACCTGTTAAAGACCTAAGCTTAAAAAGGTCTGGTCTCCTACTGCATCCAGAGCCATCTCCAGTAGTCCTGATCTATATCTTGCCCTGGACCCAGATGACTCCAGAGGAGAAAGTAAATCTGGTGACTTTGCAAAGCCCTCTTTAAATCTAATTTATTTGCATCACCGCCCTGAAGTCATGATGCTCTTCTAGAATGGAGAACAAACAACAATTAGTCCTGCCACTTACTAATTGTATGATTATAAGAACACTTAAGTTCCTTGGGTCTTAGTTTCCTCCCCTGTAAAATGAGTACTAAATGACATCTGAGGTTCCTTCCAGCAGTAAATCTATGATCCTATAAAAAGATAAGAGGGCTCAGACACTTTCCCAAGCACCAAGAATATAATGTTTTAGGGTATATGGAGTCCTTTATGTACATTATTTCCCTTATACAAATTATTGAACTTCTCAACAACCACAGGAGAGAGAATTATAAGCATTATATCCATTTTACAGACAAAGAAATTAAGGCACAGAACAGTTATGTGACTTCCCCATAATCACACATCAAGTAAATGTAAGAAGTGAGATTCATGCATTGATTCTCTTGGCTCCAGGTTTGGTTTGGTTTTGACAAATCAATAGAATAGAAGGGTAGTTAGATTGGAAGGAACAAAATGAATCAAGCTGTCAGCAGACATATAATTGCTTCCATAGAGAACTTTAATGTTTATATAGTATTCTTCTCCCAACAGACCAGTAAAATAGAACAACCATTATTTTTCCAATCAGGAAGCTGGAGATTTGAATAGGTAAATATGGGATTTGTCCATCGTTGTGGCATGATATTCAAGAAATGTTAGAAGTGGGATTCAACCTGTACTTTCTGACCCCAAATCTGGTGCCATTTATGTTACAATAAGAGACAGGGGGTACCTGGACATGAGGGACTGGAATTCAAAAGAAAGGGAAGAGATAGAGACTGGAGAGACATCTGTATAGAAGGAATGGTTGAGCTCACTTAATCTGTCTTTCGATAAAGTTTCTTTGTTAGAGTTGCTACCCCTTCCCACCACCACCTCAACTTCCAATAGTTTTGTGGGCAAATAAGTTATATAAAGAAGTCAAGGAGAAGTTCCAAAGACTTTTGATAGAGGATTGGCCAATGGGATGCCAGTCCTCAGAACAGGGAGTAGTGGTGTGAAAGAGTCAAAATAGACTTGGCAGCTGCTTATAGTGTGACTGGTTGTTATCCCCAGGGTATCAGAGAATATTCATTCATTTTCAAAGAGCTGGGTAGAGTTAGCCTAATGATCTAACTATAATATCAATTCCTTTCCCCTAATCCCACCACCAAATCCTACATTTCATCATAATGGAAGTTTCTCAAGTTTCCCATACTCCTCTCCCTCCCCATTCCAAACAGGAGCATATTCAGTTCTAGGAATCAAGTAGCCTCAAAACAGTATGGTTTCTCCTCCTCCTCCTCCTCCCCCTCTTCCTCCTCCTCCTCCTCCTCCTCCTCCTTCTTCTTACCAATTCCTTTTACTCACCAACATATGGAATCATTTGTAAAGATTCCAGGTAACAACTGACTCTAATTCTGTTTAGCTACCTGTGTGAAAGTCAGCCTTGGAATTAGGAAGACCTGGATTCATTTCGTACTTCTGACAATTAAGAACTTTGTGATGAAGGGCCAGTCATTTAATCCTTCAGGAACATCAGGTAATTTTTTACCAAAGAGTGAACAGAGGTTTCCACATTGGGCATTCCCTATACTTATGAAATTAGAAGACCACAGGGGAAAAATCCCACAATAACAATATTCTATACAGTTGCTCTGCTACCCAAAGTAATTGGAGAAAGAAATGGCAAATAAATGAAGTAGACAGAATTGATAGTTGGCTTTGGGGAAGTTCCTTGGAGAAGCCCAAGGCACTTCAGAAAATTATTGATGGGATACCAACCTATGGGAGTGTGGGCACATATATAACATCTCTACAGATCAACTTTTGTACATTTCAGCTGTTTGGAAATAAAGGTTTTATATTGTTGTTGTTAGAAGAATAAAAATGGATATCTGAAAGGTTATCCTATTCAAAGTTATGGAGGGACCCAAGGCTTAGCTCTGATAAATACCTTGATGTCCTAGTCCATTATATTGCTGTTGGACTATCTATCAATCAATAAAATGTATTCAGTGCCTAGTATGTGCCAAGTACTATGTTAAGTGTTGGGGATACAAAGAGGCAAAAGACAATCACTGACCTCAAAGAACTCATAGTCTAAGGGGCAAGACAGCAAATAGGCATGTGTGTGTGTGTGTGTGTGTGTGTGTGTGTGTGTGTGTAGATATATATACACATATACATACAAGTTATATATAAGATAAATAAGAAATATTTAACAGAGGGAGAGGTTGGGGAAGGCTTCTTGTAGACATGGAATTTTAAAGGAAGCCAGGGAACTGAGTAAATAGAGATAGGGAGGGAGAACATTCTAGGTATGAGTGACAGAGAGGGAAAATGCCCAGAGCTGAGAGATAGAGTGCTTTCCTCATGGAACAGCAGGGGGTCAGTGTTACGAGATCAAGAATATGGGTTGGAGAGTAAGATGTAAGAAGCCTAAAAAGGGAGAAGGATGGATTATGAAGGGCTTAAAATGCCAAACAGAGCATTTTATATTTTTTTCCTGGAGAGAACAGAAATCCACTGGTGTTAATTGAGTAGGGGATAGACATAATCAGACTATGTTTTAGGAAAATCACTTTGGTGACTGAATGGAGGATAGATTGGAGAAGGCAAGAGATTTGAGGCAGACAGACCTGGAAGCAGGCTATTGCAATAATAGTTCAGGTGTGAGGCACTAAGGGACTTCATCAGAGTGGCAGCGATGTCAAAGGAGAAAAGAAAGGGCACAAAGTGAAACTGACAGGTCTTGGCAACAGATTCTGGATATATGGGGTCAGAGAGGATGACAACTGAGTAATGAGCCTGAGAGATAGGAGAAGACAATGGTACCCTGTGTGTTCGTCCTGTTGCCCAAGAAGACCATGCCATCAGAGAACATAACTTGCATTTGACTTTGTTTTGAGTAAGGGAGGGCTGTGCAGGTCACCAGTCTCACTTCTCCTCCAGAATCATCTGAATCCAGTGACCAGATAGTCATCAGGATGACTGGAGATGACCCAGGATGAGGCAATTGCGGTTAAGTGACTTGCCCAAGGTCACACAGCTAGTGAGTGTCGAGTGTCTGAGATGAGATTTGAACTCAAGTCCTCCTGACTTCATTGGTGCGCTATCCACTGCACCACCTAGCTGCCCTGGTACCCTGTACAGAATAGGGAAAAGAAGGAACAGGTTAAGGGGAAAGATAATGAGCTCGTTTTGGACATGTTGAGTTTAAGACATCTACTGGGCAACCAGTTCAAGATGTAAGAAAGGCAGTTGGAGATGTGAGACTGGAGATCAGAAAGGAAGTTGTGGCAGGAAAGGTAGATTTAAGAATTGTTAGCCTAGAGATGATAATTAAATTCAGGAGCTGGTGAGATCACTGAGTAGTGGAGATGAAGAACAGAAGAGAACCCAGAAGATTCTGCAGGACACCTATGGTTAGAGGGTGTGATCTGGATGACAAACAAGGCTGGCTCAGAACCATCGGATAGTAAGAGGAGAACCAGGGAGGAGAGGTATTCCCCAAACCTAGAGAACAGTACCAAGTTGGAGAGGGTGATCAACTGTGTCAATGGCTACTGAGAGATCATATAGAATGAGGACTGAAATAAAGGTCACTGGATGTGGCATTGAAACCATTGGTAACTTGGAAAGAGCAGATTCAGTCAAATAAAGTAGAAAGTCAGTGGTTAAGAAGAGAGTGAGAGGAGAAAAAGTGGAGGCACCTATTTTAGACAGCTTTCTCAAAGAATTTAACCTCCAAGGGCTGAAGAAATATAGGATGATATTGGGGATGGAAAGAACAAATGAGGGTGTTGTTGTTTTTTTTTTTTGGATGAGGAGACATGGACATATTTGTAGGTAGTAGGAAATGAACCGGTAGACAAGGAGAGAGATTGAAAATATGATAAAGAGGATGCCAGCAGGGGCAATCTTTTGGAAGACATGAAAAGGAATCGATTGCTGGACCATGTAGTGGGGTTAGCCTTGGTAAGAAGTAAGGCCATCTCATCATGTGACAGAGATGTGATGGAAGAGATAATGGCAGAAGGCATATGAGTGATATGAAATGAGAAGAGGGTGTGCATGGTAAATAGCTTCAAATTTTCCTGTAAAATATAAGGCAAAGTGAGCTCTTTGGGGGCATTTTTTTCTTTTTTGGTCTTTATTTGTGTCACAATACAGAGCCTAGTATATTGTAGCCACTTAAAAGGTACTGGTGGACTGACAGTGTATTGAAATGAGTGACTCAGAATTCTAAGATTAGATCATCATGTTATATATTAAACCTGGAAGGAACCTTCACAGTTGTCTATTTTAAATACTGAGACCTAGAGTGTTTATGTGACTTAGCTAACGTCGCACAGTTAATAAATGGCAGACCCTGATATTGAAGCAAAAACCATCTCCAAATTCAGTTTTCTTCTCATTACACCATGACTGACTTTGTCTAAGAGACTTCTGAGGCCATGATTGTAATATTATCCCATTATCTCATTTTCTCCCTGAAGATTCTGCAAAATTTGGTCCCTGTTGATCCTGTGGGATCACCTTTGCCCAATTCAGAGGAAAATTTAAAGATGTTTCTGAATCTGCTCTTTCCAAGGTTGAAAATTTATTTTTTTTTGTTCCCCCTCCAACTTGTTATCATCATTGCCAGTCATTATAGCCAGACCATATAGAACTTCTGCCAAGATAAAAGACCTTTTCTTTCTAAATTGACTTACCAGAATTATTTCTTCTGGTATTCAATCCAATCCAACAAACACCTTTCCATTTCCCATCAGCAGCTCTATAGAACATCGAGCCTTCCTGTCATAAGCTAGTCACTTGAAATCTCAACGCCATCATGCAGATTGAGTCAATTTTTGGATATTCTATGATTTCTCAACCCCTTCAAGTTGCCTCTCACCTCTGATTGGAGACCTGGATAGTGAAGCAGTAAACTTCCAACACCTTCTGTTGTGGAGGCCTCAGAACTCTGAAGATAACTCAAGTTTTCCATTAGCAGCTCTGCTTGGCTTCCACTCCAAAGAGGAGAGTTCCTCCTGGTTTCTGCCCTTGTTCCCTTCTGGTTTTGTGTTCTTTCCCCCATTACATTATAAGATCCTTGAATGCAAGAGTTGTCTTTTTCTTATTTGAATCCCCAATTCTTAGCACCGTACCTGGCACATAGTAGGCATTTAATGCTTATTGGAATAATTTGAGTCCCAGAGTGTAATTTCTTTTATGGTAACAATTAGTTAGTAAAGTTAATAACCATCCCCCCTCCTCTACTATTGGTACTTCATTGGATAACACATTTATCTACTATCCACACATATAAAAACGGTTACGTAAAGAGATCCCACCCAGTCCCCAATATTAAATAATCAGTCAAAGATGGGATATTTATAAAATAATCAGCATTTTTCCATGGTGCAATATAAAAACAAGATTACATCCATATCAGATAAGATGAAGATGAAATGGCTTCCAAAATATAGAACCTTCTGTGCAAAAGATATAGTGGTTCAAGTTCCTGAGGGATTGAGTGTCACTTACTCTCTGTGAAACTGAGTATGAGGAACTGCAATACCTGAGTGTTTAGGGGCACTTTTCTTAGTGATTGGACTACAGCTTAGGTGAAAATTCACTTGAATGTTAAGGGCATACTCTTCAACATGTTTAAAACATTATATCTGTCATTCTTTTGAAAAGGAGAGGCTACCTAACATTACTGGAAATTAATCTAATGTGGATGATTTTTCCTCCCAGAACACTTGCTAAATATCCTATGCCCATCATCATAAAAAGAATGTTGAGTTAGTATGCACACACACACAAACTATACATACTCAAATACTTCTTTCTGATTTATTATTAGAGGGCTGGAAACTCTACTTTTTGTTCTTCTTCTCTTCCTTAGATTGATTTTTATTAGTAGTATTATTTTCTATTGCATATTTGCCAACCTTAACTTATCTACATTTCTTTTCCAGTCAAGAATTTTACTTCTGGCAGCTATACCATACCAAACAATCACCTGAGTATATAGTTTCCCTTTAAAAATATTGGAAACAGAGCTGAGTTAGGCAGACCTGAAGGGAAAAACTCCAGTCTATTATTTTGCATTACCCATTAAGGCTTTCTTTGGGTTCCTGGATAATAGCCACAGCGCCCTCCAAATTCCCTAAAAGCGCTTTCCGAATTGGTTAAACACAGTCTCATTCTCTTCTCCCTTACCCCCGGCTCCCCGCCCCCTACTTCAGTAACCAAATCCAACTGTTGGACCAGAAATGACAAGAATGGGTAGTTAGTGATAGGAGTGTTTAGACAGCAGAATAAACCGGAGAGGGTCATCATAAATCCTATTCATGGTTCATTTCTAAAGTGTCCTTTAAGGATTGTGTGTGTGTGTGTGTGTGTGTGTGTGTGTGTGTGTGTGTGTGTGTGTGTGCTTGCGCGCTTTGCCTCCACCTAGTCCACTGAGCCATCTGAATGATGCCAGGGGAAGATTTTTGCATTGCAAAGTCTGATTGGAAAAAAAAAGAGCACCCATTCAGGTAGTTAATAGCGGAGTGGATGCGAGAGCTGGGGAGATGCGAAGGAGAAGGAGCAGCCCAAGCCGCTAGCTCGGGGGCTGACCTGATTCTCTGCAATCCTTAGCCAGCTTTCCTTTTCCTCCCGCCTGCCTTCCCCCTTTCGGGTCCCGCTGTCCCCCAGTGTTTTCCCTTTTTAGTGCACGCAGCCCTGAAAACAAAGAAATCCGCGTCTGGGTGCATCGGGGCTCAGGCGGCGAGTGCCCCGCTCCGGAGGCAGGCAGGCAGGCGGCTGCTCCCCAGCCCCTGGACCAAGGCTTCCCCGCTCGGGGTCCCCTTCTCCTCCCCACCCTCCTCCCCTCCCTCCCTCTCTCTCCCTCCCTTCCCTTCCCTTCCCTTCCGTTCCTCCCCCACCATCTCGGCGCTGGGAGGAAGGCGGACGGGCTCAAGATGGCTTTAGCCCGACTCTGCGCCCTGCTCGCGGGCTGCTGGATGCCGGCGGCTGTGCTGGCGACCGCCGCGGCGGCCGGAGGAGGAGGAGACGGGGACCCATCCAAGGAGCTGGAGTGCAAGCTGAAGAGCATCACGGTGTCGGCGCTGCCCTTCCTGCGGGAGAACGACCTCAGCATCATGCACAGCCCTTCGGCCTCCGAGCCCAAGCTCCTGTTCTCGGTGCGCAACGACTTCCCCGGGGAGATGGTGGTGGTGGACGACCTGGAGAACACAGAGCTCCCCTACTTCGTGCTGGGTGAGTCCCCGGGGAGGCCCCCTCCCCCAGCCCCCTCCCGCTGCAGGCATACATGCACAGACACACACGGGCACACACGCACACACACACCCACTCGCCCGCTCGCTGCGACCCCCCCATCGCTACCTCCATAGATCCGCCCTGCCACCCGTCTTTTCCACACCCATAGGCAAACACAGAATTGCCTGTACACAAGAGCTTTCCCCACCTCCAGTCAGAACACTGTGTCCCCACAACGATAGCGCCTTCAGCCCCACCTGCGTCTCTTCTCCTCAAAGGACACATCCTCGGAGTCTTCAAACACTGTGACCTCTCTGGGTAGCTAGAGGCATGGCATTCCCTGTATGCCCCTGGCGTCACACCACCCACAGCAGAAATGCCCCCTTTCCCCCGCTCCCCAGCTACCGTATTTTCTACACCCCCCCCCCCATCAACTCACACTTGCACGAAATTTTTGAGTGTGTCCCGAACCTTGCAGTTCTTCATACTTCAGCAAGAATCTACAGGCCAAACTCAACCAGACAAGATCACTCTTTGCTGTGCTCCTCAGAAGCTCTCATCTTTTTATGCCATGTGACTGCCACCAGCCTTGCCTCCTTTCACTTAGCTATAGCTCTCTTTATCCCGATTTTCCATTTGAATCTCCAGTTCTGGATGTCCAGTCCCCATCATGGAAGGGAACATGCATTGGACCCATCCAACCATATTCTGCTGATGACTACCTCTTCAAACCCCTAAGTTACATCAACAATTGGTTAATGAGCTTATCTTCTTTGTACCATATCTATCTAGCGTAGGCATAAATCTCAGCTTTCCTGAATGCCAAAAGCACCTAAGTGAGGAGAATGAAATATTTATTTTATACTGATTCTTTCTCCTGATTTCTACTAGCACCATCATCACACTATAAACACACAGAGCCCCAAAAACTCACCCCCATATAGGGCCACAAAACAACACTTCTTTAACCTCTTTCCCAATATCCTTTGCACTGAACAGACTTCAACAATATTTGCAACATTGTTAGGCCATTTTGCAAAGAGTCACACAAAAACACATTCCAGCTTGTGTGACTCATTCAGCTAAAGTGACTACAGCTTTGCCTTTCTCCTCATCGGGCCCACACACCTGCCATCCCTCCCTCCACTAGGTAATATCCTCTCATTTGCCAATTCAAGTGAAAATTCCAGTAGTATAGTATCACCAGTCTTATTAAACCTAAAAAAAAATTCAGACTCCATTCCATGTAAGCCCCCAACTCCCAGGGAACAATAAATATCCCACAGACTGCTGCTCCAATTGCATTAAGGCCCTTCCAGCCAAAGTTCAGTTTGTATGAACATCCCTCTTAGTTGGACCACTGTAAGTAGTGAGGCATGTTGTGCCCTTCTTAGCACCTCCTACTCCCACTCATATCTCCAAAGGTACCTTTATTTTCAAAATGGCAAATCACATTATGAAAACCATATGGAATATGGGGGAGTAAAACTTTTATTTTCTGAATGAAGAACAGTGATCTCATAAATTGCCCAGTCTTTTGAAAGTTGGGTTTCAAGCTCTAAGATTCATTATATCAGGGGCCAGTTAGGTCCAACCAAATCTCTTGACTGCATTATTTGGTTTTAAGGGGGGGGAAAAGTTGGATTATATCTTTCAATGGAAAGCTTGTAGCTTCATCTTTCTCTGGACCCAGCCTGATCTGTTTAAGTGCTAAGTTGCTGGACTAATTAAATGGGCATTTGTGACTCTGGAAATGGCATGATTAGGTGCAGGTGTATCCGTTCATTACATTATATGGCATGTGGTGGAAGGACTGGGGGAGCAGTAATGTGCATGGAAAGTGTCTGTTCTTGACTGAGCACTGTGCATGAACTAGGCCTTAAACATTATGTAAAAGGAATGAACCATGATGACTAGGGTGCAGAATGTTTGCTCCTTAATCCCAAAGCTAAGGCTTAAGGCCACAAACATTTAACCAGGATCTCTAGTATATAGAGGAAGCTCAAATGCAAAAAGATGAACTCTCTGAACTCTGTACAATGCTGCTCACTGTAGAGACCTGATGGGGTGGCTATGGTAACCTGGAGTATCCTAGACTTTATACCCCCATTCTTTTGCTTCAAGGCCAGTTAAATTTGTCAACAAACACGCATTTCCTTTTCTCTTTCCTGAAAGTCAATAATACGCCTTCACATGGATGGAGATGCCAACATCCATCATGCTGGGTTTGATATTTTGCACAGGGCATAAGTCATCGTGTGTGGTGGGAATGTGTTAATTTGAAAATTTAGACCCTTTCACCCTGGCAAATAGCAGAGGGTCAAGAAGGGCTGTGTAGTGCTTCATTTTGAGGAATTACCTGCCAGAACCATTAGTCTTTGGTTACCTTTCTACAAGTACTAGGAGAATCTGGATCAAACAGTAAGTATTTACTGATAATATTGTGCCAGATTTTCTGGCATATATAGAGGAAAAGGCATGAGTTCCTGTTCCCGAGGGGCTGGGATAGACAGGACTGATACATGAAGCAGGAGAAGAAACCAAGGTCATTAGATTCCCCTTCAGCGCTTCAAAGGATCTGGAATTTTGTTCTGAGTGTAGGGTATCCTACTTCACCCACCAAGGCTAATCATATACCTTATTATGTAGTTTTCATGAGTCACTATGGTAAAAAATCTTAGTTCTATTCAATAAGCATTAGTTAAATGCCAGCTGTATACTTGGTTGTATATATTTATTTGTTGTCTTCCCCTATGAGATTGTGAGCTCCTTGAAAGCAGGGACTGTCTTCCTTTCTTTCATTTCTAGTGCCAGTATCTGGCACATAGTAGGTGCTTAACAAATGTTTAATGATTATTGATCAAGCACTATAAGGAAAAACTTCATTAAGTTCCTCTCTAAGATTTTTTCTGATTTACCTTGTATACACATTTTGTTGGTACATAATTGTTTGTGTATTGCCTCCCCTTCCCATCCTCCCCATTGGAATGTGAATTCATTGAGAACAAAGATATTCTCTGTCTCTGTCTCTCTGTCTCTGTCTCTGTCTCTGTCTCTGTCTCTCTCTCTCTCTCTCTCTCTCTCTCTCTCTCTCTCTCTCTCTCTCATATAACAGAAGCTTGGTTCATGCTAATTACTGATAGATAGGTTAATTGAATCAAGGGGACTAGGAAAGGCTTCCCATAAGATATGTTGCCTGAATTGATCTTTGAAAGAAACTAAGGATTCTGGGAAGTGGAGGTGAGGAAGGAATGCATTTCCAGTATGGGGCACCTCTGGTGGACAGTCACAAAGGCAAGAGATAGAAGGCACAAAACGGCAGGTCAGGCACATTAGGATGGAACCTTGATTGGGTGAAAGACAATGCTAATTTCATGATCTATTGGTAAGGAATTGAGGAGTTTATTTTAATTCAGTTAGTAAAGCAGGCAGGAAACCAAATGACTGGTCTGTACAGACAGCCTTTCCAGCATGATGCTTTGGTGGACTCAAATTTGAGTAATATGATCATCTATATGATCAGAGCCATACCACTATGAAGCAATGTACTAGAACTTTAAGGGAGAAGGTCTATAAGTGTCCAGCTGTATGGTATAGAATAGATAGTATAGGAGAAGATCACAGGAGAAAGGGCAAGAGTAGATAAGGAAGGAAGATTTCTGAAAAAAGTGAGATTAAAAAACATTTTCTTTTAGTTTTCAGCATTCACTTTCATAAGATTTTGAATTCTAAATTTTCCACTTTCCTCCTCTCCCCCCTTCCAAAGATGGCATGCAATCTGATATAGGCTATACACTATATTAATCATATTAAATGTATTTCCACATTAGTCATGTTGTGAAAGAAGAGTGAGAACAAAAGGGAAAAACCAGTAGAAAGAAAAAAACACCAAAAAAGAGAATAATCTGCATTCAGACTCCATAGTTCTTTCTTTGAATGTGGATAGCATTTTCCATCATGGGTCTTTTGGAATTGTTTTAGATTATTGCTGTGCTGAGAAGATCTAAGTCTAGGAAAGTTAGTCATAGCACA
Organism: Potorous gilbertii; assembly: GCA_028658325.1. Taxonomy (NCBI): domain Eukaryota; kingdom Metazoa; phylum Chordata; class Mammalia; order Diprotodontia; family Potoroidae; genus Potorous; species Potorous gilbertii. The sequence continues at coordinate 632,469,840 of CM053770.1, forward strand.
ATGTTGCTATTACTGTGTACAATGTTCTCCTGAATTTGCTCGCATCACTTAGCATCAGTTCATATAAGTCCTTCCAGGTTTTTCTGAAATCTGTCTATCTATAGAAAGAGAGAGAGATACACACACATTTTACATGTGGGTCCTTTTCCCTTTTTTATGATCTCTTTGGTATACAGACCTAGTAGTGGTATTGCTGGATCAAAGGGATCCATCAGAAAAAGTGCTATTTGATGGGGGTCTTGGAGAACAAGTGGAGAGGAAGGAAGGACATTTAGTTGACAGTTAGCTGGTGTGCTACACGGAGAGCTACCATTGGGTTCAGACCCAAGTCTAAATCTAGCTTTAGGCAATTAGTAGCTCTGTGAATGGGTAAGATATTTAACATCTGTCTATCTCAGTTTCCTCATTTGTAAAATGGGGGTAATAGCACCTATCTCCCAGGACTGTTGTGATAATAAAATGAGATCATTGTAAATCACTTTGTAATAGCAAAACTGGCTGTTATTATTAAACTGGAGGGAAATGCCCAAAGGAAATAGAAGCATGAGGTATATGGGGGATACTGAAGAAATTGACCAGGCTGTAGGTAAGGGTTCATAATTATTCGTAATTCAAATTCATAATTAAAACTTCAAAAATTCATAAGGGTTCATAATTACCTAGGCTAAGGAGGGGTCAATCTAAATAGTTCAGACTTGGGTACAGTAGGCAATAGAGAATCATTGAAGGACTTCTGCCTGGGCTTACCACATCGTCTGGGAAACATTCACCAAGATCATTCTTGGTCTAGTTTCCTGGGTCAGCCCTAGATCTGATCTTAACTTCTGACATGAAAAGCATCCTTCTGTTTGTTTTCATATTCATATTTTGGGAAATGATGTTTATAAAAGTCCTGATGTGAAAAATTAAGTTAATTGAAAGCGTCACTTAGTGAACACTCAAAAGGAATTTGGGTTGAAGGAAACTTTCTTTGTTCTCTTTCTGCTAGACCAGGCTTCCTATACATATCTTTGGGATGTTTAGGAGCACAAAAAACAATTCCTACCATTAAGGAGCTTTTATTCTAATGAAAGAAGACCACTCATAAAGGGGAACTAGAAAAGAGGTAGCCAAGGATAGGAAGAGAAAACTGGAGAGTTGAGTGAGGAGTGAAACAAAGCATATGATGTAAGGCAGAAAGTTTAACTTGGAGTATGAGTCTTCACTTGCCTCTCTCAGTATTAGGATAATTTAGACTCAATTCTGAGTCACATTTCTTTTTTGCTTTTTTTCCCCTTTGTTAAGAGAGAAATCACTCAGTTTCAGATGCATTGCCTGAGCTATTCTAGCATATCTTGGATGAGAATATTCTCTCTCAAAAATGCTGTACTATTGAATATACATGTCAATTAGAGGTCATTCAAAAAATTCCCAGAGAGGTAGCATGATGTAGTGTATCCAGAGCCATTCTTAGGGTCAGAGGAAATTAACAGATACTGATCTGAATGAGTACAGGGTATTCATCGTCAGGAGTACCTTTCTGCATCCCACCCTCAACCTCCCTTTTTACTCCACTCTTCCAATGTCCTCTCCAAAGGAAGGTAAATTTGGATGGTCAGAGGATGCACAGTTATCTTGGGGTTTACTTGCTAGATGCCATCCTTTTCCTTTTCCTCTCCCTCTCTCTCTCCCTCTCCTCTTCTCCTTTCTCAAAACCTTAAACCTACTGAACTCTGAAGCTAATACATTGGACAACACTAGACCCCTGCCTGAGGTCTTTCTTCTGGACCCTCCTGGCCGAAGAGTAATTATCAGTAGTAACTGTTGCTGTTTCCCTCCCAGCCTAATGTCATTATTTTTCTTTGCCTCATTAAAGGAGCCATCCCCTGGCTACTTCTTAAACAGGCCAATTCACTGAATGGGCATTACCTGAATAGGGAGTACCTGAATAGACCTTGACCTAAAGGGGCCAAGGGCTCCCCTTGCATCCTGGGTCATCTCTAGTCATCCTGATGAATATCTGGTCACTGGATTCAGATGGCTCTGAAGGAGAAGTGAGGCTACTGACCTTGCACAGTCTTCCCTCACTCCAAAGTCAAGTGCAAGTCATCTCATCATTTCTCTGATGGCATGGTCTTCTTCAGAAACAAAGGATGAACACAACAACAACACCCTTCTAACGCTGAACACTTGCAAAACTATTGTTCAGATTCAAAGATATGATGATACAGTATATGACTGAAGGGAATTTTGATTTTGAATTTTGTCAAGTCATAAAATAACATTTATCAATACTAAGTCATTCAGCCAGAGTTTTTTGAGTGCCTCCTATGTGCTACACACCAGGGATACAGTGAAAGGCAAAAAACAGTCCCTACTCTCAAGGAGTTCACAGTCTAATAGGTAGAGTCAACATTCAAGCATCTATGTATAAACAAGATATAAACAGAATAAATTGGAGGATAGATAGAGTGAAAGAACTAAGTTTAAAGAGGACTAGGTTAGAGTTCTTACAGAAAGTAAAATTTTCACTAGGTCAGACACAACAGGAAACTAAGGCCCAGACAGGTTAAATGATTTTTCCAAGATCACAAAGGCAATAAGTAACAAAGCTGAAATTTGAACTTAGATCTTGTGAGTTCTACATACCAAAATCAGTGCTCTGTCCCCAATACCATATTGCATTTTCCATGGCTCCTAGTTATGAGGATAGGGACTGGACCTGTAATTACAGTGACAAAAGGAACTCCCAGATGAGGAAACTCTCTCTATCAATTCAGGTCCCCACTTTCTCTGCAACTTTTTGTCTTAGAGAATTGTCTAAACTATTGAATGATTGAGTAATTTGTCATTGGTCACACAGCCAGTAGGTGCCAGGAACAGGACTTGACTCCAGGTCTTTCTGGCTTCAAGGCCAGCTCTCTACCTGTTATGCCACACTGCCACAGTGTCATATAAGACACTTGAACCCAGGTATTAGGACTCTAGAGTCAGCACTTATTTTTATTGCATCAAGCTGAGCATAGCTTCCATGGCACCTTAAAATAAATTATTTACAAATTTTTAAAACAATCTGCTGATTTTTCTCTTTTGTTCCCATTTAAGTCCTCAGGAATTCATTTTTATGGACAGTGTTTCTGGCATATGCAACAAATGTTTTTGTAACTCAAAGAATGAAAAGACTGCTGCACAATGGAGTGGTCAGAGAATGCTTTATAGAGTTGATGAGTCTTGAGATGGGGTTTTGAGGATAGGTAGGAATTGAATAGGCAAATATGATTTTTCCTGAGGGTCATATATATTTCAAGTGTCACCATTCTAGGAGGGTGTGGGTGCTCCCTCCAGTGATGAGCAGATAGACCTTGGGAGATGCTATGGCAAATAATGATAGTAATATCACCATTGCCACCACCATCAGCATCCCCATCATCATCATCAGCATCCCCATCATCATCATCAGCATCCCCATCATCATCATCAGCATCCCCACCATCATCATCACCAGCATCCCCATCATCACCATCAGCATCCCCATCATCATCACCAGCATCCCCATCATCACCATCAGCATCCCCATCATCATCACCAGCATCCCCATCATCATCATCAGCATCCCCATCATCATCACCAACGCCGCCATCATCATCATGCTGTCGCTATCCTGGGGATGAACCTCTCCAAACCTATTTAGACTAGTCCCTAGATCACAAACTTCCAGTCTATCATTGGGCCTATACCTGAAACCTTTCAAACCTAGTAGAACCTGCCATTGTTTGTGCTCTAGATTCATAGACTTTGTGAACATGGAATCCACCCCAGCTTCTTATCATGATAACATGATTTATTGGAGCAAAACTTTAGTGATATAGGGTTGTTAAACAAACCATAACAATCCCTCCTAATAGCAATAAATCTCTGGATACTTATCTCATCAGCTACTTATCGTTTTAATATGATAGTATACCGTAGGGACATTTTAATGACAATATCAAAAGAAAAATAATGGAGAAGTGGTGGAAAACTCTACCTATGGTGTAAAGATATGGCAGAGGGAGTGTTTGTAATAGTGTCTGGATTATCTGGTGTCTAATACTATGGAAACTTTCTGTCCCCGTGTGAGATAGCAAAATGTAGGTTAGACATATCAGCTGAACTTCGATTCAGGAAGACCTCAGTTAGGTTTTAACCCAGTGTGGGCTTGAGCAAGCCACTCCAGCTGTTGGAGCCTCAGTTTCTACATCTGTAAAATGAAGGGGTTGGAGTAAATTGCTTCTGAGGTCCCCTTTAACTCTATATCTGTGATCCTATGATGCTTCGATCACATGATTCTTGATCACTAAGCAATGCTTATCTCGCCCAGATTCTTATGCCCCCCTCAATCTTACACTCAGCAATTCTTTTTGTTTTATTTTAATTAATTTATTTTTAGTTTTAAACATTCATTTCCACAAGATAGGGGTTTTTAAATTTTCTTCCCATCTCTCCCCTCCCCACCCCAGGACATCATGTATTCTGATCACCCATTCCCCCAATCTCTCCTCCCTTCTATCACACCCATCCCTTCCCTTATCCCCATCTTCTCTCTTTTCTTGTAGGGCAAGATAGATTTCTATATCCCATTACCTGTATTTCTTATTTCCCAGTTGCATGCAAAGACAGTTCTCAACATTTGTTCCTAAAACTTTGAGTTCCAACTTCTTTCCCTTCCTCCCTTCCCACCCATCCCCACTGAGAAGGCAAGCAATTCAATATGGGTTATACATGTGTGGTTATGCAAAAGACTTCCATAAAAATCAGACTGTGAAAGACTAACTATTTCCTTCCATCCTATCCTGCCCCCCCATTTACTCTATTTTCTCTTTTGACCTTGTCCCTCCCCAAAAGTGTTAACTTCTAATTACCCCCTCCTCTCATTTGCCCTCGTTTCTCTCATCCCCCCACACCACTTATCCCTTTCTCCCCTACTTTCTTGTAGCATAAAATAGATTTATACTAAATTGAGGATGCATATTATTCCCTCCTTAAGCCAAATGTGATGAGAGTAATTTCACTTTTCCTTCTCACCTCCTGCATTTTCCCCTCCATTGAAAAAGTTTTTTTCTTGCCTCTTGTGAGAGATAATTTGCTGCATTCCACTTCTCCCTTTCTCCTCTCAATATATTCCTCTCTCACTGTTAATTTTATTTTTTTAGATATCATCCCTTCCTATTCCACTCACCCTGTGCTGTCTGTCTATGTGTATATAATTCCCTCCGACTACTCAAATACTGAAAAAAGTTTTAAGAATTATGAAAAGTGTCTTTCCCTATAGGAATGTAAACAGTTCAACTTTAGTAAGTCCCTTATGATTTCTCTTTCATGATTCTCTTGATTCTTGTGTTTGAAAGTCAAATTTTCTATTCAGTTGTGGTCTTTTCATCAGGAATGCTTGAAATTCCTGTACATCATTGAATGACAAATTTTTTACCTGAATTTTTTTACTCAATTTTGCTGAGCAGATGATTCTTAGTTTTAATCCTAACTCCTTTGACTTCTGGAATATCACATTCCAAGCCCTTCGATCCTTCAAAGTAGAAGCTGCTAGATCTTGTGTTATCCTAATTGTATTTCCACAATACTGAATTGTTTCTTTCTGGCTGCTTGCAATATTTTCTTGACCTGGGAAATCTGGAATTTGGCTTCAATATTCCTAGGAGTTTTTCTTTTTTGGACCTCTTTCAGGATGTGATCAGTGGATTCTTTCAGTATGTATTTTACCCTCTAGTTCCAGAATGTCAGGGCAGTTTTCCTTGATAATTTCATGAAAGATGATGTCTAGGCTCTTCTTTTGATCATGGCTTTCAAGTAGTCCCATAATTTTTAAATTATCTCTCCTGGATCTATTTTCCAGATCAGTTGTTTTTCCAATGAGATATTTCACATTATCTTCTATTTTTTGTTCCTTTGGTTTTGTTTTATAATTTCTTGATTTTTCATAAAGTCATTAGCTTCTATCTGCTCCATCCTAATATTTAAGGAATTGTTTTTTTCAGTGAGCTTTTAAATCTCCTTTTCTATCTGGCTAACTCTTCTTTTAAGGGCATTCTTCTCCTCATTGGTTTTTTGGATCTATTTTTTAAAGTGTTATTTTCTTTAGCATTTTATTTTGGTCTCCTTTAGCAAACAGTTGACTCATTTTTCATGATATTCTTGCATCACTCTCATTTCTCTTTCCAATTTGTGCTCTACTTCTCTTATTCGTATTTTCCTTGGAGGTTTTGGATGGAGGAGCTTTGACTTTGTTTTCTTCTGTTTACATGTTTTGGTCTTCCTTGTCACCAAAGTGAGATTCTATAGTCTGATTTACCAGTTTTTGTTTATTTCCCCAGCCATTTACTTGACTTTTGAGCTCTTTGTCAAGATAGTTCTCTGCCTCCTGTGGGGGTGAGGGGTGTATTGCCACGTGTTTGATTTCCCCACAATCTGTGGCCCTAGAGCTCCAGAAACAGTGACTGCAGCTGTCCCTGCTGCTTCTGTGACTGCCCCTCCCCACTCTGGCACCCTGGGGGACCACTCTACTCTCTTGCACTGGTCCCACAGGCTTTTCTCACTGACCTTAGAAGTTATCATCATTGTTTTGGGGTCATGAAGTCTGGAAACCACCACAGGTATGAGAGATTCAGTCTTCCCAAGACCTGCTCAGGTCCCCTTTGTATACTCGCAGCCAATATTGGGCTTCTCTGCTCCTAGCATGGCATAGTAGTCACTTCCCAGCGACCTTCCAAGCTTTCTTGGGATGGAGATTTACTTCACTCCATTATTCTGTGGGTTCTGCAGCTCCAAAATTTGTTTAGAGCCATTTTTTATAGATATTTGGCTGGGCTTGGTGGGAGTGCTGTACAAAGTCCATGCTGTTACTTCACCATCTTGGCTCCCCCCTCAGCAATTCTTGATGATTTCTACCCTCCCCTTAAAACAGGTGGTAGAATATGATAAAGGGATGCTTTTATGGAAATCAAAAGCTCCTACTATGTGCCTTGCACAGCATGAAATAAAATAGCCCTGGCCTTCCAAGTGTTTACATTCTACTAGGGAGACAATATGTGTTCAAATATGCATATACATATTTGTGTACACATCCACCCATTCACCCCTTATTTTATAGATGAGGAAACTGAGGTAAAGACAGAGTCAATAACTTGTCTAAAATCACACAACTAATAAGTATTTGAGGTAGGATTTGAACCCAGGTTGTCCTGACTTTCCATTGCCTTATCCATTGAACTCTCAGTAATGGGAGTGGAGATGGGAAATTAGCAGGACAGAGAAACTGTCGAGCATGATCTTATTTAATGTATAAATTAAGTCAATACAAGTTTATTTTTTTTGAAGGGAGTGCATTTGCATCTAGGCCTAGGATCAGCAAAGGCTTTGGTTAGAAGATGTCTCATAAGTAGAGCAAAGAAGGCAACCAAGGATTCTAATAGGTGAAGGTGAAATGAGATTGAATTCCAGGCATAAGGAGGAGAGAGTGAAAAAAGGTGGAATTGGGAGATGCAGATCAATTTAATAACCCTTTATTAGGTTTCTGTTGTGTTCAAGGAACTCTGTTAGGTGCACAAGGATGAGAGAGAGTGAGAGACAGAGAGAGAGAGAGAGAGGGAGGGAGGGAGGGGGGAGGGAGGGAGGGAAGGAAGGAAGAAAGGAAGGAAAGAAGGAAGGAAAAGAGGAGAACAAAGAAAAGTAAAGGAGGTAAGGAAGTTACATTCTGTTAGAAGGATACAACATTGGTTGCAACCTTAAGGTAGGATGCATGGCAGTTAATAGAATACATTCTCATGTCTTTAGATTCTTTGATTGAAAGAATTGATATTTACCATTCTTCTTTTACAGAGTTTTTCACGTATTAGTACATATTTTTTAAAATTAAATTAATTGGGAGAGAGGGAAAATGATTAGCTGTCAGAGATTTTGCAAAGATTAATAACACCTTTTATATTTCCAAAATTCTTCCTCAAAACCCTTATTTGGTTTGGATTCCTGGCATTGGTAAAATAAAGTGGTTTGTTGAGTGTTTGTGTGTGTTTTTTCTAAGACAAACTGAGGTAAAAGGTCAATATTTCCTTCTTCTTTCATTGTCTTGTTGCTACATAGTAGGGATCTAGTTCTGTTTTTTATAGGAAAAAAACAAAACTAGAAAATCTGATTTTAGGGCTAGTTACTTAGACAGGGAAGGGAAACCTTTTGGGGATACTCTATGAAGTCTTTATTTATTCTTTCCTTCACCAGGATATATAGTGAGTGCTCCAAAACAATCCCTCTCTCCCTTTCTAGAGTTCATTCCTCTTATTTCACAGATGAGGAAACTGATGCAAAGACAGGGTCAATGACTTGTTCAAAGTCACATAATTCATAAGTATCTGAATCTAAGTCATTCTAACTGCCCATTGACCCACCCACTCAACTCTCAGCAATAGTAGTAGGAACTAAGAATTAACAGGAATTTCTAAGATAGTATGATCTCCTTCAATTTTTTCCAAAATGCAAACATTAGCCATCAGAAATTACCATATAACTTTAGTCCTGCTATGATATTTGATTGTAAGTGGGAATGAAGCAGGAATCCACTTAAGGGACCCAGCACTGAGTGATGTCCATGGTGCTGATAAGCCTTCCCAGGATGGGGAGGAAACAAAGAGGAGAGCAAGCAAAAAACTTCAGTTGAGATTCTCTTTTGTGGGTGAAGCATCAAAGTAATTGTGCTCATGATAAATCAAGATTGAGAACTGGTCAGATTTATGGTGGAGCCAAGAAAATCAGAAGGAGAAGGGAATGTCTGAACAAAAATATTTATTGAAGATTTTTTTTAAAATTATACATTTTATTTCATCATCTTCACAATGACTTTGTTTAAAGAATTACTTTTTTTTGACAAATGAGAAAACTAAGATTCAAATAGTTTTGGTGACATGCTCATGGTGACATGGTTAAAAAGTGTCAGAATTTGGATATTTGCAATATCTCAAAGAGTTATGATGAAAGTATTTTGTAAATGCTGAATTGCTATCTAAATATAAATGCTAATTGATCCAACTATTCTGGAGAGAAATTTGGAACTATGCCCAAAGGGCTACAAAAATGTGTATACCCTTTGACCCAGCAATATTGCTTCTAGGACTGTATCCCAAAGAGATATTAAAAATGGGAAAGGGTCCCACATGAACAAAAATATTTATAGCAACACCCTTTGTGGTGGCGAAAAACTGGAAATCAAGGGGATGCTTATCAATTGGGGAATGGCTGAACAAGTTGTGGTATATGAATGTAATAGAATACTATTTTGCTATAAGAAATGATGAACAGGAAGACTTCAGAGAGTCCTGGAAAGACTTATATGAACTGATGCTGAGTGAAAGGAGCAGAACCAGGAGAACTTTGTACACAGCAACAACCACAGAGTGTGAGAAATTTTTCTGGTGAACTTAGTCCTTCATAGCAATGTAAGGACCTAAAAAATTCCCAATGGACTTTTGAGGCAAAATGCCTTCCACATCCAGAGAAGAACTATGGAATGAAACAGACCATTTTCTTTTGTGTTATGTTTTGCTTTTGTTTTCATGGTTTCTCAAATTCATTTTAATTCTTCTATTCAACATGACTGATGTGAAATTGTATTTAATAGAAATGTATGTGTAGAACCTATATAAGATTGCAAGTCGTCTTGGAAAGGGAATGGAGAGGGAGAGGAGAAGGTGGAGGAGGGAGAGGAAAAATCTAATATATATGGAAGTGATTATAGAACACTGAAAACAAATAAAATAATTATTAAGAAGAAAAAAAAGAAATATAAACGCTAGTTGCTGTTACTAATAGTTACAACAATAAAGTATAAAAACACTATATAAGTGTGAGCTATTGTAGTGATCACTCAAAAAATATATACTTATGGCCTGCCCTGTACTAGAACCTTAAACTGATGATGATGAAGATGATGATGATGCAAGACTGGTATTTTATATAGTCCTCAATCATAGGCAGGATTTCCATTCATGAGAATGTAGAAAGAGGACAATCTTCATAAAAGGAATGGCTGCATGTTAATCTGCCCTCTTAGTAAGTCTAATTATCCAGGGACCCTGATAATTATGAAACTTGTATGACTGGGGAAGCAGAAACTTCCCTATAAGTTGGCCAAGGGAATGCCTATCTATGAAAAATCCCACTCCCCTTATTTTAACAATAAAATATCTGTGCAGAGAAGGAAAATTATGCAAGTAAATGTGCTATTTAGTTTTTAAGTATTGGAGATATTAAAAATGATGGACTGGAATTCAGCAGAGATTTATTATGCAGAACAGTAATTCTCCATGTTTTAAATTCCGGTCTCCCCAAAGGCTTCTTTGACCCTTGATTTTGACTGCTTTGCCCTACGATACTCTTTGGTAAAACAATACAAGTTAGGAAATATGACACCCCTAAGAATTTTCATTCATTCCATGGTTAATTCTTGTTCAATTCCAGAGAGTTTCAAGTCTGTTTTTTTTTTAAGTCGTTTTGAAGCCACAGTTGAGTTTATATCCTGTCTCAGACATTTGTTAGCTGTGTGTCACTGGGCAAGTCCCTTAAGCTCTTTGGTTCTTTTTTTTCATCTGCAAAAGGGGATAATGACAGTACTTACCTTCCAGGGTGTTAGGAGGATCAAATGCGATAACAAGTGATGTGCTTTGAAAGTCTTAAAGCACTAGGAACCACAAGTGATCTTGATTATTGCTGTTGGTAATAGTAGTAGTAGTAGTGGTAGTAGTGGTAGTAGTGGTAGTAGTACTATTAATGGTAGTATGGCAGTGCTACTGGTCTCCACTACCTCCTTTCTAATGCCTTTGCTTTTTATTGTGCCACTGGCCATTCTGTGCCGTTCAATGCACTGTCCTCATCCTTACCCCATGCTCTATGCAGAGCTTACTATTTTGAGGTGATGGTTCTCTCAGAGACTACGAAGCCATCCCAGGGATTTTGAGAACACTGAGTGGCATTCTAAGACAGCCTTCAGCTCTTTGCATATGAGTAATTCCCTCATATACCTGGGAAAACTCACATCTGCACAGATCTTCCATGTGGGCAGTCAGACAAATCAACAGACGGGCAGATCTAGTAACAATAGCTGCTTCTGTCTCTGGTGAAACAGGCCCCAAAGTGTTGCAGAATTTCTCAGCCTTCCAAGCCATTGAGAACCAAAGAGAGTGACTATTTATTCCTCCAGCGTACTTAAGAATCCTTCCTCTTGACTATATGTAATATATTGTGATGGCTGTAACAAGTCTTCATTCTTTGAAGAAGCAGCATGGTGGGATGGGAAGCACTCTGGATTTGACATTAGAGGAGTATGTTTGAATTTAAATCTTGCCACTGACAACCTGAGTGACCCTGAGTAAGATACTTGACCATTTGACCTCTTTATGCCACAGTTCCCTCATATGTTAAATAGAGGGATTAGTTTAGGTGAATCCTAGGATTCCTTGAAGCTCTAATTTCTGATCATCTGAAAATAATAATTTATTTCAATATCTAATTAATATTTGGCAAATGAAGTGTTAAAGAGTAATTATAAAGGCAGTCATATTGATGCTCATGGTGGAGCTGAGAGAAGTTGCATAAGGCTATTGAATTAGTCTTCCAAAGAGGAAGGGAGAAAATGAGAGCAGACACTGACTCAGAACAAAAGACTGAAGAGGGAGAAGTTTTTTTAGTTCCGTATGCCAGGGTAAATACCTGTTTGGAACTGTATACTTCTCTGTGAATACTTGAGGAACTTGGAAGACCTTTGCCTTGAATGCATCATGAAGTAATTTTGGAAACTGATGCTTTATAAATACCAGTATTGAGCATTATGATAGTATGACCTCGTGAAGTTTTCTATGGACAATCTATATCAAGAGCTAGAGGCATCCTGGTACAGTATAGAGGGCAATGGACCTGGATCCAAATCCTTCCTCTGATACTTATCACCTTTGTGACCTTGAGGAAGTCACTTAGCTTCCCCTGATCTCAATGACCTCATCTTTAACATCAAGCTGTTAGGCTTCTGAGGTCCATCCATTCCAGCAATCTCTCTGTGATCCTGTGGACTTTCAGTTATTAGCTAGGTGACTCAGTGTAGAGAGCAGCAGACTTGGAGTTAGGAAGATTTGAGTTTAAATTCTGCCTTAGACTGGTGTTTTCTCTGTGATAATCAGATGGCAAGTCCCAAACAGAATCATCTAGTGACATTTTCCAAACACACACACACACACACACACACACACACATACACACACACACACACGCACACACCCCTCATCCCTTGGGTTTCAATCCAAGCTTCCTAAACCTTTGAGTCATTTCAGAAATGCACACAAGGATTTGAATCTGAGATTCTTGATTCTGTTGTGGCCCATGTTGTTGAATCTAGACCTGATTCATACTCTTGAATACAGAATCTGAGAAGAATTACATTTATCCAGTCTCAAAAAGCAAACAAACAAAAAAACCTTATAACTGCTTTTTTCTGGAGACTCTATTAAAATCCTGCATGTAAATTACTGCTTCATTCTATGGTGAGTTTTCCCACAATGCTATCCAGACAGAGGATAGATAGAGGAATAGATGGATTGATGGATAGATAGATAGATAGACAAAGTCTAGCTATCTACTATTAGATAGATATGTATCATTATATCTATATAACAACATTTTTTGCTCCTGTTTGCTACTCCTTTCCCTCTCTGTGCTAGAGTTGATGCAACTGATGTCAGGTCAATATTTCCATCCTTTTTTTATTTATTTTTTTAATTTCTTTTTTTAAATTTAGTATTTTATTTTCCCCAGTTACATGTAAAAATAATTTGAACATTCATTTTTAAAACTTTGAGTTCCAAATTTTCTTCCTTCCTGCCTTCCCACCCCCCTCATTGAGAAGGCAAGCAATTTGATGTTATACATGTATAGTTCTGCAAAATATTTCCATAATAATCTATATTAGTTACATATATTTCCCTCCATCCTATCCCACCACCCATTTATTCCATTCTTCTCCTTTCACTCTGTCCCTCTTCAAAAGTCTTTTCCTTCTGACTATCCCCTCTTTCAGTCTGCCCTCCCTTCTGTTACCTCTCCTCTTATCTCTTTTCCTCACTACTTTCCTGTAGGGGAAGACAGACTTCTATACTCACTTGAGTGTATATGTTATTCCTTCTTTGAGCCAATTCTGATGAGAGTAAGGTGTGAGTGAACCTTACACCCTCTTACCTCCCCTTTCTTCCTCTCCAGTGTAAAAACTTTTTCTTTTCTCTTTTATGTGAGATAATTTACCCCATTCTACCTATCCCTTTCTTTTTCTCCCAGTACATTTCTCTTTTACTCCTTAGTTTTGTGTTTTAGATATCATCCCTTCATATTTAAGTCACACCTGTGCCTTCTGTCTATATATGCTACCCTAATAATGATAAAAATATTATGAGTTACAAATATCATCATTCCATGTAGGAATGTAAATGCTTTTACTTTAATTAGTCCTTTATGATTTCTCTTTCCTGTTTACCTTTTCATGCTTTTCTTGAGTGTTGTATTTGAAAGTCAAATGTTCTATTTAGCTCTTATCTTTTCTCAAGAATACATGAAATTCCTCTATCTCGTTGAATTTCCTTTTCTCTCTCCTTCATGGGTCATATTCAGTTTTGCGAGGTAGGTGATTCTTGTTGTAATTCTATCTCCTTTGCCCTCTGGAATATTGCATTCCAAATCCTTTAATGCAGAAACTGCTAAATCTTGTGTTATCCTAATTGTGGCTCTACAATATTTGAATTGTTTCTTTCTGTCTGCTTACCATGTTTTGTCATTTAGCTGGGAACTCTGAAATTTGGCTATAATATTCCTGGCAGTATTATTTTTGTAATCTCTTTCAGGAGGTGATTGGTGGATTCTTTCAATTTCTATTTTACCCACTGGTTCTAGAATATCAGGACAATTTTCTTTGATAATTTCTTGATAGATGATGTCTAGGTTTTTTAATCATGGTCTTCAGGTAATTTTTAAATCATCTCTCCCCAGGTCAGTTGTTTTTTTGTTTTTGTTTTTTTTCCAATGAGATATTTCACATTTTTTTCTATATTTTCATTCTTTTGTTTTATAATTTCTTGATTTCTCATTAAGTCATTAGCTTCCATTTTCTCCATTTTAAATTGTTTCACTCTGTCTTTTTGTGGGTTCTACTGCTCTAGAATTTGTTTAGAGTAATTTCTAAATGTATTTGAAAGGATTTGCGGAAGAGTTTAGGCAAATCCCTGCCTTTACTCCACCATCTTGGCTCTATCACCCCTTCTTTTTCCATCTCTCTTTTCTATTCCTCCTGTACTGTTTTTCTTTGCTTTTCTCCAAGTTCTTCCACAGTATTGGTTGGCTAATTCTTTTTCTTTTCCTGCAAACTAAATGAACTTTCTATTTGCACTGATGGGCAGTAGTTTCTGAGTCCAGAGGCCTGCCGGGAAACCCATTATGGGCTCTTTCTGGCGAAGTTGCAATATTAGCACACATGCTTTAATAATTCTATAGAAATTAAATTGTCTCTTCATGGAGGGATATTCTAAAGCTGCATGTGTATGTTCTACATGGGGAGGGACTTTTTAGGTCAACAATTTTGTTCCCAGTGTTGAGAATAGAATAGTTCTGGGAGACATGCCATTGCTATCATTAATGGTGGAAATGGGAGTGCTGTTAATGAGAAACTATAATACATTTAGTCACTTCAGAACTCCTCACAGAGAGATCAAGAATGAAGGAGAGGGCCTGAAGTTGGATGAGAAGACATCTGGGAGTTCATGTGACTTTTAGCCTTTAGAGGAGGTTTGGAGAAAAGATACTTCTTAAACTTAAAGCATGTTATCCCATTTTACCAATGGAGGCCTGGAAAAGTAAGTTGATTTGCCCATATCTTCATCCCAAGCTATTGAGTGAACTGTTTATGTACCATTAGTAATGGATTCCAGTTTCTACAATATAAACTTGAATGGAGACTACAGCAGGGGCCCTTAATCTTTTTGAGTCATAGATGCCTTTGGCCATCTGGTGAGGCCTATGGAATCCTTCTCAAAATCATGTTTTTAAATGCAAAAAAATAAATAAATAAATTAGATTACAAAGGAAACCATTTCTATTGAAATACAGTTATAAAAAGATTTTTAAAAATAAGTTCAAGAAACCCAGGTTAAGACCCCTATTAGGTGAACTGCTTCCTATCCAAGATCATGAACCAATTTAGGCTGCTTGCTGGGCTCAAAATCAGATTGTGTGGTCCTTTGTCTCTTGATTCTGACAAATATGTAACTAGATTAACAAGTATTTATGAAGGGAGATACAGCTTTATGGTAAGTAGCAGTGATGCAACAAGATTAATGTTATAAACTGAAAACAGACATGAAATTAGAATTTGAGACTACTGGAGTAGATGCTGTTCCCAAGAACAGTTCTCAGACTCTTTTAATTTCTCAATTATCTGTGGAATTCTCATGATACATATAGTGTACATATATCTGAATAACAGTCTGTTGCTGCACATTCCCAGATTCCGACAAATCTAGAGTCATCCCATGCCAGGAGCTACTTTACAGTGCTTTGGAATGGTAAAAAGTAAATGGTAACTTTAACTCATCAGATACTAGAAATACCTCTGGAGGATCTCAGGATCTCATTTGGTAAAAATTTAGAGAAAACAAGAGAAACCTATGCAGAGAACACGGGGCTTAGGACTTTCTATGTATGCTCGTATTTAAATCAATGACTAGAGTGACAGACCTATGGCATTGATATTCATTCCTTGGCATTTTCATGTTGGCTAATGACAGCAGTGTCTAAAATTGTGTCCTTTTTACATGTTCAGAGCAAATTCAGATTCATCCTTCTAATATCACCATCTTGATGAACGATTGTAGAAGCAGTGGTGAGAGTTAATGTTCTTCATAAGGTTGGACATTGACAACAACTTGGAATGTTCAGGCCAGAGGGAGGTTTGAAAGGGAAATGTAAATTATCTGGTTAATAGATTTTCCCCAATATAAATGCAAAATCTGCTTTCATTTGCAGGTCACCATGTAAATCATCTGGTTGCCTGGCAGTTTTACACTCTCTCAGGTACTTTGCAAAGGTGATTACTAGGAACTCTGGAGCAATGTAGCTATTTCAGAAGGTTGGTTTGCTATGTGGTGTGTGTTGAAAACTAGGACTTCTCTTGGTTTTAAATTTAGAAGAAAATTTGCTGAACATATCTGTCTTGTGAATTCAGTCTCAACTCAATCCTCAGGAGTTAATACAACTTTAAATCATTTGTGGATCATGGAATTCAGCCATCATCTTAGATTCTTTTTCTCCTCTTGTCTGCTTGTCTCACTTCCCTTCTCTTATTCTCATCACATGCTATAGTAATTAGTGAGTGGAAATTTGGTGGGAGAGAGGCCATATGGGCATTTAAATCAAGAGTCCTGAAATTCTACTGGAGTCATTAAATCTTAAAATCATAGAACTTTAGAGCTGGAATGCACCTTAGCATTCATATATAATTCAATCCTTTCATCCTACAGCTACGGTCCAGAAAAGGGAAGTGACAACCAATATTACAGAATCAGAGGTTATTTGAGTTCAAAGAGACCTCAGAGGCTATCTAGTTATTTGCACATGACTAATAAGTGGCAGAACACAATGCAAGTAGTATGTTTGGAGAAAATTAACCTTGAGATGATGTTCAAAGTGAATAGGGGTTATGAGGTGGGAGAGAACCTGGAGGCAGGGAAATTGATTAATAGGTTATTGTAGTAGTCTATGAGAGATACCAAAGAATTGGAGTAGGGTGGCAATGGATGGAATGAAGAAGAATTGCATGGGAGAGACACTGAGCATGCAAGATCACAAGTATTCAGCAAATAATGAAATATTGATTGAAACCTGTTTTAGAAGGAAGGCTGAATCATAGATTTAGATCTGAAAGAGACTTTAATGTTGTGTTTCAGTTATTTCAGTTGTGTCCTGACTGTTCCTGACTGTATTCGGGGATTTTCTTGGCAAAAATACTGGAGTAGTTTGCCATTTACTTCTCCAGCTTATTTCACAGATGTGGAAACTAAGGCAAAAAGGGTTAAATAACTTGCCCCAAATCATACAGCTAAAAAGGGTCTAAGGCCAGATTTGAACTTCTTGATCTTCTTGACCCAAGGCTCTGCTCTCTATTCACTGTGGCACCTAGCTGATTCTAAAGAGACTTTAAAAGTAATCTAATCCTTCAAGCCTCATCCACCCTCACCTCCCTCCTTTTTTTTTTTTTAACAAATGAGGAATCCGATGCCTCAGATTCAAGGCATCTTGAAGATGGCTTCAGCAACTTGATTTGTCCATATCTTCGTCCTAATCTATTGAATATATTGAATATATATCTGTTTATATATCATTAGTAATAGATTCTGGTTTCTACAATATAAGACTTGGATAGATACTAGAGCAGGGTTCAGCATCTTGCACCAAGTCACAGAGGTAAGGTGGTCAAGCTAGGATTCAAATCCAGGTCTTTTGACTCTAAATCTAGTGCTTCTATCGTATCAGAAGATTTTGAATGATGACTGGTAGATTTGTGGTGCCATTAACAAGACCCCAGAAGTCAGAAGGAATACTGTTCTGTGGGGAAACATGATGAGTTCAGCCTAGGTAACATACTTTGCGTCTTACTGTTCTAACAATTCAAATCCTTCTAACCTGGCAACTCTGAGTTTTTCTTGTCCATGAGGATATCATAAAATACTTTGTCGAATGCCCTTAAAATCCAGGTATGTCATTTCCAATAGCTTTTTCCTGTATACTATCACCTTAACAGTATTAAAAAGAAATGAAGTTATTCATTTATTTTTAATGAATTTATCTTAGCACCTAGTGATCACTATATTACATCTTAGGTTACTTACAAATAATCTATTTAGTAAACATTTCCAGAATTTGCCAAGGTCTGACAATCCTACTTGGAAAAGCCAGGGAATGGAACCCCCAAAAGAGATTTTGTTGTGGAAGCTGTCTTCTTGCTTAGATAGTAGTCTTGATTTAAATAAGGGTCATTCTTCCTAAAACATCAAACTTAGAGCAACTGACTGTCTGGGGTTTTCACTTTTATGATTTTTATGTATAAAGTCATGGTCCTGAGCAAACTTTATTTTCTGAGTACATCCTATGTGTAGATCACCATTCTAACTTTAAAAGCAGTTTCTCTTTAATTGTCTTTATTTTCTTGAATATTTCTCTCCCAACTCTCAGTTTTCTTTTCTACAAAGATATGTTCTCTAGTATTTTCCTGGAGTGAATCATACCCCGATACGTAGCAGCAACTAGGTGAGACTCCCTCTTTCTGAAAAATATGCGTTTTTGTTCATTTGACCTTGTGCATCTCTCCTCATGAGCTATTAAAAAAATTCATGTATTTTATTCCCTGGGTTTGCTTATTATTCAACAACTGCTGGGTACATTAGCAAACATAATTAAACACACACACACACGTATACACACACAGTTTGACCACTGATCCACATGCCAGCCACCTTGTCTAGGATCTGCAAATTCTCTTGAAATATGTAATTAATATTTTATTGCCACGAAAACAGTAATAACCTTGAAATAAATATGACCAAAGAGAACAAGTCAGGGCTCTTATTGTAGCTGCTAGGACCCCAATACATCTTATAATGATCTGTGTAATCCCTTGTGGCTGATATATCACTGGTAGATATTCATATAGCCCCTGTGGGTCCATGATCTGCACCTGATAAATTGGTCATTTATCGAAACTAAGTTGGCTGGTGGGAGCCACCATGTAGTACATAGGCTATAAGGCCATGCTAACCACCAACAGCGATGCCAGACTGTTTGGTGAGGCAGGAGAACCTAAGGGAAGTGGTTTGAAGTCTGACACTGCATTTGCTACTATTTTTCACTCAGACAAGATAATTTCTCTGATCCTTGCTTCCTCGTTTGTACGATGGGGAAAATGACCATGATATGTCTAAATAACTCTTGACAGTGCCCTTGTACTTAAAATGTTTTATTGATAACTTTTTCAATCTCATAGTCATTTTTTGGACATTTCCTCCTTTCTCATTCCTTTGTCACAATGAAAGACAATTAAGCAAAACCAAGTGACATAGCAGCCACATCTGACAGTGTATGTAATTTTCTGAACCTGAAAACTCTTACTTCTTACCTCTTAACTCTTACCTCTGTGCATGAAGGAATGAGGTTCATTTCATCTTCTGTTCTCCAGGAGCAAAATCAAACACCATAATTATTTAGATTTTGGCTTACTTTTACTGTTCTTTTTGTTTTTAACCATTGTGCATATTGTTCTAGTTCTGGTGGATTTACTCAGCATTGATTCATGTATCTTCCCAAGTTTCTCTAAATTGTTAATAATCATCTTTCCTCAAATCCAGTAATGTTTCAGTACATTTTTGTAATATAATTTGTTCAGTCATTCCTCAAAAAATGGCCATCTGCCTTAAGTCCTTTAATTTGTACTATAAAAATGATACTGCTTGAATATTTTGCTGTTTGCAACACCTCCATGTCTGAAAAGCTGTGATTTTAGAGATGCTTCATAAGACAAGATGATACTTCAAGAAGGGGACAGGAGGGAGAAGATAATAGAAGGGACCACAAATTGGGGAAAGAGATAATCAGAAGCAAGCTCTGTTGTGGGAGGACAGGTCAAGGGAGAGAATGGAATAAATGAAGGGCAGGATAGGACAGAGGGAAATGTGGTTAGTCTTTTACAACGTAACTATTATGGCAGTGCTTTGCATTGTTACACATGTATGACCTATATTGACTTGCTTGTTTTCTCAGTGAGGGTGAGTGGGGAAGGAGGGTGAGAATATGGAACTTAAAGCTTTAAGAATGAATGTTAAAAATTGTTTTAGCATGCAACTGCAAATTAAGCTATACAGACAATGAAGTCTAGAAATCTATTTTGCCCTACAGGAAAATAAAGGGGAAAGGGGATGGAAGAAGGGTGGGTAATAGAAGTGAGGACAGACTGGAGGAAGGGGTGGATGGGGTGCATGCTGTCCTAGGATGGGAATAGGGAAAGATGGAGAGAAAATTTTGAATTCAAATTCTTGTGGAAATATTAAGAACTGAAAAATGGATAAATTATATATTTACAAAAAAGATGATACTTAAAACCTTCAGTGACAATGTTTGTGTGACCCTTCTCAAGTCACTTAACATATTTCAGCCTCAGTTTCCTCATCTATAAAATCTGTAAAAACAAAACAAAGAACCCCCACCTCATAGGATAGTTATAAAGCACAGGGAAAATGTTACAATTTTATTTTTAACTGATGCATAATGTCCCTAGACATAAAGGCAGACCTCTTGTACCAGATTTGTCTGTGCCTTTGACCTGAGATATAGGGACCCTTCAATTGTTCTATCAGGTGCTAAAGGTCAGTACTGCCTCTACCCACAAAGTGATTAGATGAGGAGGTCATATAGGGCTGAGCTGAACTGAACTAATCCTGGAGGTGTGGACCATGCTACTACTCCTCTCTGACATGTGTATAGTGCTCTGATGTATACCAAGTACTTTTATTACATTATCCCATCATAGGAATGAAGAAGAGCCTTGTCGGGGATGAGGTGGTAAGACTGTCAACTAAACTCATCTCCTATCTGGAGACAGGCCCAGACAGAATGAAGTTCTGGGCTCCTCATAACTCTCAGTCCACCTCAGGGACCTTCCCCTACAAGTGCCTCTCACTGTCCTGGCATTGCTTGGATGAGAGCATTTTTCTTCTCTGTTTGTTGATTGATAAAGGTCACTCAGAGGTGATCTTTTGATTTTCTCAGCTATAGACTAGGGGAGGCAGAGCACAGAAACTATATGGGCAGTTATTTAAATAACAGCAGCAGCAAAGAAGGGGAAAAAAGGAAAAAATAATGCACCCAATAAACTCAGGAACCAATGATGAAGCACAAAAGAGATGGTCTTGTTTGGGGGATGTTCTTGATCATTTAGTGGTTAGTGGGGTTTGGCTTGCTTACCAGTTTATTATCTACTTTATATGCTGAGTGTAAGTATCTCTGGTCAGTGTATCAGGAAAATAAAAATATTCCTAATGGGGAGGCTATTTAGCTCAGAGAATACCCTCTAGGGGAGCAGTAGAAGTGTCTTGGCCGCTTAATATAGTGACCTGGGAGGGTCTGAGAATCATTCCTTTGGGAAGCATTTTCTCTTGAGCCTCTGAGGAGGGGGGTTTCGAGAGCAGAGAGTAGTATGCAGGATTTAGCACTTCGTTCTCTGGGCTTTTATTGGACAAGGCACTTGCTCCTTTTGCCTCTCAACTTCCCATCTGTTAAATGGGGATAATGATCTTTGCTGTCGTATTCATCTCATTCATGTACCAATTTCATTACCATGCTCACTTTCTGAAAGCCCTCACAAGCTTCTCGACAGTAGGACCTGTGCCAGGGCTGTTGTCTAAACTTAAAATCAAGGTTGCATTAAACCCTCTAATTTCTCACTCAAAGCCTTTCATAATTTGGCTTACCCTACGGATTTGGATCCTTTTATCCATCCAGCAAACACTAATTAATCACCTCCTCTGTGCTAGATGCTGAGGGGATAGAATGATGGAGAAGACAATACCCTTGCCCAGTAACCTAATGCTGCCCTTGTTCAATCCTTTCCAGTTGTGTCCAACTCTTCATGACCCTATTAGGGGTTTTCTTGCCATTTCTTTTTCCAGCTCATTTTAGAGATGAGGAAACTGAGGCAACTGGGACTAAATAACTTGCCCAGAGTCACATAGTTAGTAAGTGTCTGAGGCCAGATTTGAACTCATGAAAAGGAGTCTTCCTAATTCCAGAGCTAGCACTCTATCCACTATGCCACTTAACAGCTCCTTGCCTAATAGAAAACACAAAACACATATACACATAATAACTAATGTAAAATTGCATTGGACTGCATAGTTCTTAAAAAGGAGATGCAAATTGCCATGAAAATTCCAAGAAGGTACAGAAAACTGACTGATCATGAAAGACATCATAAAAGAAGTAGAATTTTAGGTATGTTTTCAAGTATAGCTGGGATGTCCACAAGCAAAGATTTGGTGGGGGAAGGGTATGAGATAGGGTAGGATCATTCAAAAGTAGGGAATGACATGAATGAGAGCAGGAAAATACAGTCTATATTAAGGAATGGCAAATAGTCGGCTTGGGAGTATATATGTCACAACGAGTAGATAAGGACAGATAGATAGCCTGAAGCTATCTATTTAAAAATAAGATCTGGGGGAAACACACACACACACACACACACACACACACACACACACACACACACACACAAAATAAGCTTTCCTACTTCAAGGTATAAGGTTTAAAAAATTTTCACTCAAGAATGGTAGAGAACCTCCCCAGAGAATTAAGACGAGCAAGGAGGCAGCAAGTCTTTGTGGTCCAGGATGTTGATACTAGGTATGGGTTGTCAAGAGCAGGTTCATAGAGTATAGAATGATGAGTCTGGGGGATTTATAAAAGAAAAGAATGTGAATAAAATTAGAAAATTATAAAAGTCCTCCAGGAAAAGACTTGTAGCAGCACTGGGGCATTTGATCCTATCTTCTATAGGCACAAAAATGATTGCAGAAGCCTTTGAATTTTAGACTTTTATTTGAAAGACAGTGGAGAGCCAGTGAACGTTTCTGAGCCTTGGGATGGTTTGGTGAAAGCTATTGTTATTGTATAGTCACTAAATAGTGTCTGACGCTAGGTGACCCCATGGACAAAAGTCTGATTTGCCATTTCCTTCTCCAGTGTGTCCCCATTTTATAGATAGCTGAGGCAAATAGGGGTTAAATGACTTGCCCTGGGTTACATAGCTAGTTAAATGTCAGATGGGAATTCGATTTCAGCCCCAGTGCTCTATCCACTGTACCACTAAACTACCCAGGTAAGAGATTTACATGATAATTTGGCAGTCATTTAAATAATGGCTTTGGGAGTGAGATGGGAGGCAGGACAATTGGTAAATTCCCAAGGGCAGGGATTAGTACTGTTTGTTTTTTCTGCCTCTCTCAGCACCTAGCATCTAATACAGAATAGGCTCTCAATAAACAAATATATTGGTCTTAATTTATTGGATAAACAGTTGTAGTTATTGCAACTATACGATAAAAAATGAGGGCTTTCTTTCTGACCTGTGATTTCATTGGTATAATGACTCTCAGGTGGGAAAAGTCCCTCTACCAAGGAAGGAAGACAATTTGTAGTCTGAGAGAATTGCCTAGACACACTGACAAATTAAGTGACTTGCTCAGGATCCTGTAGTCAAGGTAAAAGCTCTCAGTCTGCTGAGCCACATGGTATCTAACAAGGGCAGGGACTTTAAGCAAAATCCTTCTCCTCACTTTCACTCAAACTGACTCCAGCTCTTTGTTCCACTGCCTGGGGGCCTTTCCTGATCTACTTTAGATACCCTTTTTCCTCACCTTCAGGGATTCAGTTTTTAGCCTTCTTTCTCCAGGCACAAATGATCGCTCCTCTTCATTCTTCTAACATTATATATTTGCACGCACATATGTATACACATATACCTGCATGTGTATGTAGTATACACAGATATAATACACACACATATGCAGACACAATACCCACAGACATATAACACATGCATATACATAGACACACATATGGACATACATAGACACGCATATATGTGTCTATATGTATGAGTGTGTATCAATTATACTGACAAATAAATACATTGTTACTTAACTATGGCATGTTGGTGTGCTTTGTTTGAAACTAGATTTTGAGTTCAGAGATACTTTCTTACATCTATTTATGTCTCCCAGGGGGCTTAGTGCCCACAGTTCTATGTAAAAAGCAGATGCTCATTAAATACTTGTTGAATGAATGAATAAAATAGCATCCAGAGGCTAGTAGGATGCATTATGGATAGAGCACTGGAATCAGAAGATGTGAGTTCAAATTATCCTCAGGCACTACCTGTGTGACCCTGAGCAAGTCAGTTAACGTTTGCCTCAGTTTCCTCAAATGTAAAATGAGGATGCATCTCAAGGTTGTTGTAAAAAAAAAAAACGAGATAATATTTATAAACTTCCTGGCACAGCAGTTGCTTAATAAACGCTTCCTTTCTTCCTTCCACCTGAATTTCAAGCCTTGCCGTTCATTGTGTTGAGAATACAAAGACAGTATTGACACAAGCCCTGACCTTAATAGTTTATAGTCTAATGGGGGTGAATGGTGGTGGAGGAATTACTATGATAAAAGGAGAAGGAGATAAGTCAACGGGAAAGGCCCATACACAATTAACCTTGGCTATTTGAGAGCAAGATAATTTAACCTCTACCTGTGGACGGACTCCCTTGAAGGATCTCAGATCTCTTGGTTTTTTTCTTATTCCCCAGCTTGTCCCCTATTTGTGTTGCCAACTTTTCTTTCTGTTTTCTAAGCTGCATCCTTTCTTCCTTAAAATGCCAAGTGTCCTTCATTTAAAAAAAAAAAAAACAATTCCTAAGAGTTCATTTCCTTTATTCAGTCTCTCCTGACTCCATGGATTAATGAATCTTCCATTAATAGAGAATTTTTTTTTTAAATATGGAATTCACTTTGAAAAGGAAGAAACCACCCAAACTCTCATGAAGTCTGACTGCCTCCATTCCTCAAAGTGATAAAAAAAAAAATCCCCGGATGCAGTTTCACTTACCCAGATTTTTTTTTTAATTAGTTGACCTATGATTTCATCTCTGTAGTGCTCTCCATTAAAGCAAAACAGCACCTAGGCAACTTCCTGTCTTAAACATCTGCCCTGGGTCAGATGTTAATCAAACTACCCAGGGTTCCACAGCCAGTCCCCCTCAGAGACCCAACCTGCCCATGTCTTTCTGACTCTGTGGCCATGTCTCAATCCACAGTGTGACACTGTTTTTGCCCAGCATTGCTGCAGGTCATAGAAAGCTAGCCCTGGACAAAAAGGTGAAGTCTTGAAAGTTTTTCTGGTTCCTATTCTTGTGCATCTTTTACCTTTCTATGGTCATCCCTCTTCTTAATTCAGGCACTAGCATTGACCTACAGCCTCACTGTTTCCTTTGCTCCGAAGGGAAGTTTCTGACATCATCCTTTCTGCTCACTGATTGACCTGTTGTTAATATGCATGCGTTTCTGACAGCACTTACTTCAACCACTATTCACATTTTAGGACTTTTAGCTCTAATTCTGGAATTAATGTTTTTTATTTCCCTCTCATTAGAAGGAATTTCAGGCACCAGAAAGCCGGCTGAGAGGCAGAAATTTTGCTCATTTGCTTGCTTTTTGGGGGGAATCTTTTTTTGGGGTCAGATGGGCTCCTCATAGCATAATAGGCTTAGTATCAGATTGGTCTCATGAAGGCAAACCTGGCTTGAACAGTTTTTAGAAGGGAGCTTTCTTTTCCTTCAGATGTTCTACTGTAGGGATAGAGAGCTGGCTTCAGAGGCTAGAAGCCTGTGCCTGGAAAGTCCAGAGTACAGAACAATTTCTGCCCACTTTTTTTCAAGACTTGGAGCTCATTCTGATGTAGCACAATCCCTGCTAAAGGTCCCCTACCTCTCCAAATATAGATATTGTTTCCCTCCTCCCACCTCTCCTAAAAGCATCTATTCTCACCTCCCTTAACATTAGCCCAACTGTTTCCCTCATCTCCCCTTCCCCCCAGCTTCCCCGATGCATGTTTTATGATTCTTGAGGCATTTGAACATTATTTTAGTTAGTATTTAGTGATCTTTTCATATTGTAATTCCCCCCCTTTTTTGACATTTTGCAACCTATCCTTCTGCCTCCTACATTATTTCTATCTTGGGTAATGAAATTTTTTACAAAGAAGCATGTTGTTGGAAATCATCTTTGTTAGTGAAGGTTTTGCTGAAATGGGAAAAGAGGCAGCCACTCTTCTGTCCACCACGAAACTTCATTGATTCCTCTACAATTTCCATTTATCTGGACATGATACTATGAAGGGAATCAACCAGTGAAAAATCAAGTATCCAATACCTACCATGTGCTAGGCATAATGAAAGGGGACATAAATATATTACACACACATATACATACATATATATATACACATATCCATACATATTATCCGTCCATTCATACATACATACATGATAGTCTCTACCCTCAAGGAGCATACATTCTCTTGGAAAGTGACAAAAATGTTATAAAATAAAGGACTTAAAAGTCAGTTTTTTAAAAATTATGTAGATGATCAAGTTATTGATTCTGTCTTCAAAAAGTCTACCATAGCTATCTTTTAAAAAGCTATAACTCTATAAGTGGCTTCTAATAATTGCCAGAGCAGAGGAAAGAAGGTGATTCTGGACAGAGGAGAGAATGAAGAGCCACACAGAAGCAAAAAGGGTCATGGTCTATTTCGAGAGACAATGAGGTCAAATGGTCTCAGACTGGATGGTTTAGGGAGGGGAGTTATTACTGATCAGTCATAACACACACAATATTCACACGTGTAGATATATACATACATGTATGCATGTATATATTTATATGCACACATATATGTGTATCTCTGTCTGTATATACACATACAGTTTATTCATAAATATATTTTTTCAGTGTGCATCTTGACTTCTTTAGGGATTTAAGAGTCCAATTCTACCAGATTATCAGAATTACTTTTTTAAAAATAATTTTCCATTTTATTACTGTTAAGTTTTTTGGGGGATATTTTAGGGTTATGAACTAGCACAATGTTGCACACCAATGTATATCACAAAATTTAGAGTTAGAAAGGACCTTGGTGACCAATCCATAATTGAGAAAGAATTTCATCTGCAACATAACTGATGATTTATCACTCAACCATAGTTTAAAGACCATCAGTAACAAGGAACCCCTACTTTCTAAAAGAGCCCATTTCCTAATGGTTAGGAAGGTTTTCCTTATATAAAACAAACAAAATTTAAATTAGCCTCTTTGCTCTTCTCCCAATTCTGCTCCTACTTCTGCCTTTGGGGGCCAAACAGAATGATGAAATTAAACAGGATGATGCAGTGGAAAGACATCTCAATCTGAAGTAAACAGGATCTAAGTTTGGATATGTCACTTGTTACCTCTGTGACCTTGAACAAGTCACTTCCCTATATTGGGCTATATTTATTATATACTATATTCATAATATATTTATATAGTATATACAAATATAGTATATATATATATATATTATAAATGTAGTATATATATTATATATATATTATATTTAAATAAAATTTAAATTTTATATTTAAAATTAGAAAGTTCACCCAGATGACCTCTAAGCTACCTTCCAGCTCTAGTCGTATGGCACTATGATAGTTCTTTTCCCACATGACTGTCTTATATTTCTTCAAGACAGTTATTGTGTTATCCTTGAGTTTTCCCTTCTCTATTCTAGTTTCTTCAGCTCTTATTCAAATGGAGATTGATAGAGGCAACTAGCTAGGTAGCCCAGTGAATATAGAGAATGGGACCCAGAGTCAGGAAGGCATAAGTTCAAATCCACTTACTAGATGTGTGACCCTGAGTGAGTGACTTAATTTCTTTGTGTCTTGGCTTCCTCATCTGTAAGACGGCAATAACAATAACACTTATTTTCCAAAGTTGTTATGAGAATAAAATGGAGAAGATTTGTAAAGTTCTTTGCAAACCTTGAAGCTCTACTTAAAAGCTAACTATTATCGGGTATCAACTTGAGCCTTTCACCAGATGAAGGCTGACTTGAGAAACTGGGACTGTGTAGCCTGGAGAAGATCAGAAGTGCTTTTTGATGAATAGATTGATTGAATGAACAATGCATGTGTAGGTGTAAGTGATATGCTCTTAAGATAAGTGAGTGACAGACAGGCTCTTCTATGGCTTCGTAATCAAACCTTAACATACTGCAGTCTTTAAAAATGTATGCTGACATCTCTGGATTAGAAGTCCTCCTTACAAGTACATTAAGACTTTCCATTCATGGATATTGCAGATGCTGACTCTATAGACGTGTTTGGGAGAGCTCAACCACCACACTAAGGTTAAAGCTTCAAGGCAGTACAGAACGATCCAGGATAACCAGTCCTGAGAGGGCTCTAGCCTCTGGCATGTAGTGTGGAAGCAACCATGGAAATGAGAAGGATGGTATCTGAGGAATTTTTAGGGATGCTGCCTGGGAGAAACTTGAGAAAGGTGGAACAAAGCAGTTTCTATTTTGTGGAACCTTTCTGTAGTCTATCCTGGTTCTGGTTATGTGGCGATCACTAGTGGGATCTAGAAATCATAGAATTTTTAAGTAGGAAAGTACCTTAGGGAGCAGCTAGTTGAATTCTCTGATTTTGTAGATCACAAATCTTAATCTATTCCAATGCCCTCTTTCACATGCGAGAAAACTGAGGCTCAGAGAGGTTAAATGATTTATCAAGGGTCAAACAGATAGTGTCAGAAGCATTTATTTATTGGAGGCTGACTACAGAATGGGTGTCTTCTCCATTGCTTTGTGCTACCTCTTGCTGGAGGAGGGCATGGCGAATTACTCTGGTATTTTTTGTCAGTAAATGGGATCACAAAGAGTTGGAAATGACTAAAAAAATGACTGAACAACAAAAAACTGCCTCTTGAGACAACCTATCATAAAATAACAAAGATAATTTTTAAACTGTAAGCCAATCAACTTGACTTAAGGTTCTGCCAAAACTCTAGAACATATTTTTGAAGGAGTGGTTAGTGAGCATCTAGAAAGGTGAAGTTACTAAGAGCCAGCATGATTTTACCAAGAACAGTTCATGCCAAACCAAAGCCATTTCATTCTTTGACTAGATCTTAATTAGAAGATGAGGGGAATGTTGAAGATACAGTTTATCAATTTTAAAAAAAAGCATTGGGTAGTCTTTTGCTATCCTTATGTATGTGATAGAAAGTTGTGATCTAGGTGATTTGCACACACACAGACACACACACATACACACAGCTTTATTCAGAAATAGTTGAAAGGCTAGAGCCAAGGTGTAAGGCAGTGGTTTGATGTCATCTTGATAAAAGGTCTCTGATGGAACATCTTAGGGATCTGTTTACCACTTTTTTTGGCAATAACTTGGATACATGCATAGATGGCACAAAACTCAGAGAAATAATGAATGCATTGGATGATAGAATCATGACCAAAAAGATCTTGACAGGTTAGAACTTTGGTTTGACTCCAGTGAGAAGAAAAATAATAGAGCTAAAGTTTAAAAAAGTAGCCCTTACTACTACATGAGGGAAGTATGTAGAGGCAGAAATTTCTCTGGGGAAAGAAAAGATCTATGAATTTTAGTGGAATGTAATCTCTGAGGCAACAACAGGTAAGGAAGCTAATATAATCTTTGGTATCATCAAGAGATACATAATGGT
Organism: Potorous gilbertii; assembly: GCA_028658325.1. Taxonomy (NCBI): domain Eukaryota; kingdom Metazoa; phylum Chordata; class Mammalia; order Diprotodontia; family Potoroidae; genus Potorous; species Potorous gilbertii. The sequence continues at coordinate 632,499,282 of CM053770.1, forward strand.
TAGAATTGGAGAAATGATAGTCCTATTGTACTATGTCCTGTGCAGATAATATCTGGAATATAGAGTCAGATGTGGGAACTACAGATTAGGAAGGATACTAATAAATTGGGAGAAGGCCAGAAGTGGGCAACCAAGATTGTGCATGACCTTGAGTTCATGGTATGTGAGAATTGATTGTAAGAACTAGGGATGTTTAACCAAAAGAAGAAAAGATGGAAACATGGTAGCTGTTTTCAAGTATTTAAAACTGCCAGGGGGAAGCAGGATCTGTTTTTTTCTTCTTCTTTGACTTTAGAGGTGTGGGCTTGATATAAAATAAGACCACCCAAGCAATTAGGGCCGACCAATAATGGGCTCTTTTAGGAGGTAGTAGGTTCCCTCTCTTTCAGTCTTTAATCAAAAGTTACCCAATCACCTGTTTAGTGATTTTTGCTGTGACCAGGGCTGAACTAGATCAGCTTCCTGAGATTCTGATATAACAGAAAGAACACTATCCCAAGAGTCAGTCTAAGCTACCTTCCAGTTCTAAATTCATTTATACTATGTCTCAGTTGTCATTTCAAGGCAGCTAAGGGGCATAGTAGATAGCCTTTTGGGGTAAAAGTTAAGAATATGTAAGTGTGAATCTGATACCTATGTGACCACGGACAAGTCATTTAACTTCTCAGTACCTCAGTTTCTTCATCTGTAAACTGA